>QEPC01006720.1:282206-322924 GCA_003113815.1 Sphenodon punctatus | reverse complement strand
AAACCTCTTTTAAACTCAGCTATACTGCTGGCCTTGACCACCTCCCCTGGCAGTAAATTCCACAACCTAATTGTACGCTGAGTGAAAAAATACTTTCTTTTGTCTGTTTTTACTCCGCCACCTATGAGTTTCATGGAGTGTCCTCTAGTTTTAGTACTAATTGAGAGGGTAAATAACTGTTCCCTGTTTACAAGTTCCACACCACTCATGATTTTATAGACCTCTATCATACTTCCTCTCAGCCACCTCTTTTCCAAGCTGAAGAGCCCCAACCTATCAAGCCTCTCCTCATACGGGTGCCGTTCCATACCCTGGAACATTTTTGTTGCCCTTCTCGGTACCTTTTCTAGTTCCGCTATGTCTTTTTTGAGATGGGGCGACCAGAACGGCACACAATATTCAAGGTGTGGTCGCACCATTGATTTGTATAGAGGCATTATGACATCCTCAGTTTTATTCTCTATTCCCTTGCAAATAATTCCTGGCACCCAGTCTTGTAAGATCTTGCTGCAGCTCCTCACAGTCTGCTCGTGTTCTGACTACTCTGAATAACTTGGTGTCAGCTGCAAATTTGATCACCTGACTCTTAACATCCTTTTCCAGATCATTAATGAATACATTGAAAAGAACTGGTCTCAGTACAGATCCTTGGGGCACACCACTTTTTACATCCCTCCATTGGGAAAACTGACCATTTAGTCCCACTCTTTGCTTCCTATCCTTAAAAAAGTTACCAATCCATAGAAAACACTACCTCCTATACTATGGCTTTTTAATTTTCTCAAGAGTCGTTTATGTGGGACCTTATCAAAAGCTTTCTGGTACACTATATCAAAAGCTTTCAGGTACACTATATCTGCTGGATCTCTCCTGTCCACATGCTTGTTTATGCCCTCAAAGAATTCCAAGAGATTAGTGAGGCATGACTTCCCTTTGCTAAATCCATGCGGACTCTTTGCCATTAAGTCATGTTTATCAATATGCCCAGCGATTCTGTTCTTAATGATAGTTTCCACCATTTTGCCAGGCACAGACGTCAAGCTTACTGGTCTGTAGTTTCCAGGATCACCTCTGGAACCCTTTTTAAATATTGGGGTTACATTTGTCACCCTCCAGTCCTCAGGTACAGTGCCAGATGCCAACGTTAGGTTACAAATTACTACTAGTAGGTTTGCAATTTCACATGTTCCTTCTTTGCTGCCTGCACCGCCACAGCATAGGCCTTTAAACTGCTCTTATGCTGCGATCGATCATACTCGTCGTGAGTCTGGCACCACCATCGCTCTAACCGCCTACTCTCCCGCTTCAAACACTGCAGGCCCTCAGTAAACCAAGGAGACCTGTGGGAGACTCGGGAGGGCAGCGGATGCCTGGGAGCAATGGTCTCGGCCAACACGGTGTTCCAGAAGGCTATGAGATCATTGACAGAGTGCGTGTCAAGGTCCAGGGGAAACTCCCCCAGAGCATTCCGGTACCGATTTGGGTCCATAAGTCTCCGGGGGTAGACTGATCTAATAGGTCCTGCACCCTGTTGGGGGCTGACATGTGCCAGGATGCATGCCTTAAGGAGGTAATGGTCAGACCATGACTAAGGCCGTTTTTAGACGAGTGCGGCGGTGCCCGTGCTTGTTTCTTAAAAAAGCCGACAGCCCGTTCCACATGTGATGCTGCCGCCGAATATGCGCATGCGCGGCCGACGCGCATCCATTTCCGGGCGCGAACTGACCAGGTCGGCGATCGAGGCTGGTCATACAAGGCCGGAAATGGAAGCGCATCGCCCGCACATGGGCGTATTTGGCGGCAGCGTCACGTGTGGAACGGACTGCCGGCTTTTTTGAAAACAAGCGCGGGCGCCGCCGCGCTCATCTAAAAATGGCCTCAGGCTCCACCCCCCTAACTCCTACTAACTGACCCCCCGCCTCAAGGCCGGTGCAGAAAACCAAATCCAGTGTATGTCCCTCCTCGTGTGTGGGGCCACAGATGACTTGGGACAGGCCCATGGCTGTCATGGAGGCCATGAACTCATGCCTTGCTCCTCCAAGATTGGTGTCAGCATGGATGTTAAAATACCCCAGGACCACTAATCTAGGGGTCCGGAGGGTCATGTCTGACACCAGATCAGCAAGAGCACGTAGGGATGCCACCGGGAAGTTGGGTGCACGGTACACCAGCAGCAGGCCTAATCTGTCCCCGGCCAAATCCAACACAAGATGGAGACACTCGACACCTGGTGGAGCCTGCACCGGATACCTCCTAAAAGACAATGCATCCTTGATAACAATGGCTACACTGCCCCCCCACCTCCATCTCTCCAGTCGAGGCTGATGCTGCACAGAGAACCCAGCTGGAACAAGGTCAGCCAAAATAGGGCCCGATTAATTGTCCAGCCAAGAAAGAATACTCTACGTAGCCCCCCAATATAATATCATCAGTGCACCAGGTTTCCCGGGCCAAGATGATATCATGGCCCCTCAGAAAGGTTAAGCAGTCGGGATTGGCTGTCTTAGTCCTCCACCTGGCAACATTCCAGGAGAGAAGTTTGAGAAGTGGGGCTACCATCTCACTGGAACATCAATCTATTTTTGACTTATTTGAACAGGGAGAATCCTCATTCCCACTGAGATGACCGACTTCCCCCTGAGTGCTGGACCACTTCCCCATGCCACCTTGTGACATAGTCTCCCAAACCACCCAAGATGTGACCATCCTATCAATGGGCCCCTCCTCCTGTACCTGGACCAGGGAGGGGACCTCCTCAGAAGGACACACTGGGTTGGGGATAGGGGAGGGGGATTTGGAGACCTCGGAGACCCAGCTAGAGCAACTATGGAGAGAGGGCCTAGAAGGCTCTCCCATCTCCCATTCATCCAGAACCCTGAATTTATCCCATTGCATACTGGTAACTTCTGGTAGACTGAGCCCCGGATTTACCTCGCACATCAGGCCAGGGTCCAAGTCCCCTTCAACACATATAACCTCCTGACTCTCGTGCAGCACTGGTTGCACCAACTGGACTTCAACCTTGAAAGGGAGAGGATTGTTGGTTATGATGTTACTTCCAATATTGCTAGCCGGAGAGGCCCTAGGCCTGGCTATAGGGAGATTGGTGTTTGAAGAGACACCATCCCCTTGTCCCACTACCCTATCTCCCCTAACTCCCCAAACTTGGGCCTCTTCCTCTATTGTCAATGGTACATTGTTGATAGACTTAGAGATTGGCAGTGAGATAGCTACATCCATCTCTTCATGTACCCACTGTGAGGGACCGCCCTAGAGGCGGCACAGCGTGCCTGGTATCCTCAGTGTGGGAGGCTTATCTTGCTCTCCTCCCTGGGACGGTGGCCGGCTGTTGTGGATGTCTTATCAACCATCCGGACATTTCTCTGTTGGTCCTCTGTGTATACGTCCCTCCTGATAGTTCCCCCTATTACATTGATAGTGTATGGCAGGAGGTGGTTTCTCTTATAGAATATACCCGCAGCCGGTCCCCTAAGATGGGTATCTTAGTGGCTGGGGACTTTAATGCAAGAATGGTGGCCTCAGATATTGAGTTGTGTAGGCAAGGGGGGGTCTGTGGCTGAATGATGACGGTTCCCCACTCCTGCCTCGGATGATGAAGGATGCGGGTATAAATAGGAATGGCCTTTTGTTGGCCAAGATTTTGGAGCCAATGGACTTATATATGTTAAACGGCAGATTGTGGAGTGATTACCCTGGTAACTATACCTACATTTCCCCGAGGGGATGTAGCTCTATCGATCTTTGTTTGGTGTCTGCTAACCTCATCCCCCTGGTGGAATTCTTTGAAATTAGCCCCCGGTGGAAAAGTGACCACCAACCAATTTATCTTACTTTACGTATTGGTTCTGTTGACCAAATGATAGAGTCTGACCCTAGAGACACAGTTTGTAAGGAATCTGTGATTCGCAGACGCTGGGACGACACCCTTGATGCTTCCCTAAAGTCTTGGATAGGCTCCCAGGCTGGCCAGCATTTAACTGCCAGGCTGGTGGAGGCTAAATCCCATGAGGAATTACTGGCTCGATTTCAGGAGATAGTGGACGGGATGGCCCCCCTCATGACCAAGCAAGGAGATACGCCCCATAGGAATGGCACTCTATCCTCGGGGTGGTTTGATAGAGAATGTGTAGAGCTGAGAGGTGTTCTGAGAAGGGTTCACCGACGCTGTAGAGATACACACTGCTTATCCTTGATTGGGGAGCTGAAAAGGCTTAGGTCCAGATACAATCTGCTGTTAAAAGAAAAAAAGAACCAGTATCAAGCTCGCCAGTGGGATACCCTAGATACGGCAGCTAGGAAGTTCTAGGAAGTTTTAGAGGTTGGTGAGGGGAATAGGTTGTTCGGGCTGTGCAGATAGTGGGGTTTCAATAAAAGCCCGTGTTTGGGAAAATCATTTCACAGCCCTCTTTGCCTCTCAGGCTGATGGGGAAGACAGGGCAAACCTAGTGGAGGCTACATCTGACTAGGATCCAGTTCAACCGGCTTTGATTCTGGATTTGATTGGTGATCTAACTAGGGGTAAGACACCAGGAATGGATTATATCCCACCCGATTTTTTGATAGCAGCATCCGATTGGTGGGCCCCCATTCTGGCTGCCCTTTTCACTAGTATTAACAGAACAGGGCTTCTTCCTAACCAATGGTCCCAAGCTATAGTGGTCTCGGTTTTCAAAAAAGGCAACCCCAGGGATCCCGGGAACTATCGGCCAATTAGCCTTCTTTGCGTAATTAGCAAATTGTATTCCAAATATCTATTGCATAAGTGTATGGCATGACTGAGGGCTTCCGGGAATGTCTGTAATGAACAAATAGGCTTTAGAGAGGGGATGTCCACTGGGGACCACCGTTTTCTCTTGTCCCATTTGGTTAGTAAACATATCAGTACTAAGAAACCGCTATTTGTGGCCTTCATAGATCTGAAGGCCGCTTTTGCTTCCATCTCACGGGAGTGGCTTTGGCAGAAGTTGATTAGCCTCTGGATGGAGGGCAGACTACTATATCTCATTCGCCAGCTGCACACTGATAGCTCCGTAAGCGTAAGGATTGACAACAAGGGGACACTATCTGGTATCATTTCATCAGGGAGGGGTGTAAAACAGGGGTGTACCCTGGCCCCTACACTCTTTAATGTTTATTTAAATGACATTATAGAAGCCCTGACTGGTTCTCAATTCCACGCCCCACAGGTTAAGGATATTAGTATCCCCTGTTTGCTTTATGCTGATGACATGGTCCTTCTTTCCCGCACAGCAGTTGGTTTGCGTCACCTTTTAACAGCAGTTGGGGAATATTGTAAAGAAAATGTATTACATATTAATTATGACAAAACTAAAGTCCTGTTTTTTTTTTTAAAAAAAGATACACCAGTAGTGGTCTGTGGATGGGGTATCCATTGAACAAATTAAAGCTTTCAAATATTTGGGCCTGGTTTTCCAGGCCAACGGCAACTGGACTTTGCAAGCACAGGCTTCCATGGATAAATTCAAAAATACAACGCGTGCTGTGCTATCTTTCTTCAGAGCTAAGGGGGCGCAGTTGGTATTCCCAGCTATTAAAATCTTCAAGCAGCGTTGCATTTCCCAGTTAGTCTATGGTTCTCAACTCTGGGCTTTGGATAAGATCAGGGGACTAGAAAATCTTCAGGCTGCCTTTCTAAGGACCCTATTGGCTGCCCCCCCTAGCACTCCATCGGTAGTGCTTAGGGCAGAGTGTGGGCTTCCACCAGTAAGAGTGAGAGTTTGGCGAGGAGCCTTTACTTATTGGCTCCACCAACTCTTTAAGCTAGCAGCACCCCTTTCACTTTTGGCCCTGGAAGACAAGTTTAGTAATCCCTGGATTATTCGGGTTGAGGTACACCTGAAATCTATGGGAATAGACCCTCAGGCGCTGGGGGATCTGGAGTATAAGGGGGCAAAAAATTTGATATTCTCTAGGCTTTCTGATATCACTCTTCAAGAGGAAAGTGCAGCCTTAAGGGAAATCAGAGTGCTCGGCCCATATGATATCGTGTCCAGTTCAGTAGGCGCTCCAATACCGTATTTGGAGAATAGTTCAATGGTTAAGATTCGGAGACCCTTCATGATAGCAAGATGTTCCCGACTGCTAGTACTGAGGGTCGCTATAGGGGTATCCCGATAGCAGAACGGCTCTGCTCCTGCGACCTCGGCTTAATTGAGTCCTTGGAGCACATGATCCTAGACTGTCCCTATCATGCTCTATTGCGGGAGAAATATGTCCTCCCGTTAATAGCTAAGCTCCCAGGAAGAGGCCCCAGAGTATTGGTTAAGTTTTTGTTGGAAAACCGCTTAACTGAAGTGTCAAGTAAAATGGCCAAATTCCTCTGGAAAATCTATGTGAACAAACTCAAAGTGAAATCTACTCCTACACTTATATAGAAGTAGAGGTGGGATTCGCTATTTCTTTCCTCGGGTCCCTAAAATGCGTTAGGAGATATGAGATAGGTGCCTTGATTTAGGCATTATGCATCGCTATCCCCAGCAAGCTAGGGGGCCTGGAGGATGCGGGGATATGTGGGCAAAGTTGGAAACTTATTGCAGGATTTGGGTTCTCAACCTTGTGTATTCTGCGCACTCTATATCCCATTTACCACTCTTTACTATTTCTTGTAAATAAGCCTCCAGAGTGTGTTTTGTTAATTGGTGAAGAATTTGTGCTCTCTCTCCCCTCCCTCTCTTTTTGAAATTTATGATTTAATCTTAATAATGTGTTGTAATGTGAGGTACTATGGAAGGGCTGTATATATGTTACTTCGGTGTTTTACTTTATTTTAATTTGTTTGTATTGTTATCTATATTATTTTATATTTTATATTTGCAATGACCTAAGAGTCACGCAATAAAGAAAGACTAGAAATGTAATTGTCCAGCCAGGTTTCTATAATACACATGAGGTCGGCGTCCCACTCCGGGATTAACTCCTGGATGCTGGATGACTTATTGACAACCGACCTCGCGTTCAGTAGCACCAAACCAAGGCCTGGGGCCTCCTGAGCCTCGATCCACAACCTATCCATGTGGGGAGTTGAGAGAGGAACGGGCACAAGGCACCGCTCCCTCCTCACTGATGGAACACACCTCCCCTTTGGACCATATCTTCCCTGACCTGTAACAACCCCGAAGGCTGTGGAAGCCCTCCCATCCTCAAAGAACCCCGTTAGACACCCATCCTCCATAGGCTGCCCTGATAGGCCAGCGAGTTTGCCCTCACAACAACCCTGTGAGGAAGGTCACTATTATTCCCATTTTACAGATGTGGAACTGGGAGAAAGAAACTTGTGCAAGGCCACTTAGTGAGTTCAGGAAAATGGGAATTGGACCCTGGTTTTCCAGGTTTAATTCCAACACCTTATCCAGTAGGCTATACTGGCTCACAAGTCTGGCCCTTTTCTCGTAGGGATGGGCGAACAGATCGCTGTTCGGGTTTGGCCGTTCGGTTCGTCTGCGTTCGTTTCGTTCGTTTGGTTCGGCCATTTGGTTCGGATGCGTTTGATTCATTCGTTCAGTTCGTTCGCCAAGTTCGGGTTCAGCTGTTTGGTTCGGTCGTCCGAACAGGCCGTTCGGTTAAGCCGTTCGACTGTTCGGTTCGGCCGTTCGGGAAATGTTGTTATGAGTGTTTTTTTTGTTTTTTATATTTTTTTTGGTCTTTTATTGGGTTTTATATGGTTTTCTTTTGTTTTTTATTTGGTTTTTTTGTTTTTATATGGAGTTTTTTTATTTTTTTAAATCTAATATTATATCTATCTATCTACACTAAATCTAACTGCTATTAACTATTTTAAATGTTATGAACTAAATGGATTATCTAATAAGTACACAGGCCTGCTGTTCAGGAACAGTGACTAGCTCAGAAGGTGTTGGGAAGGGGGGGGGCAGATAATTAGTTTCGTTTCTTGCAAGCCTCTCCCCACGCCTGGTGCTTGGAAGTCTGCTCCTCAGTGACTACATCTCCCTGTCATGCTTGACCTTCCAGTGAACCTTTTTTTGCCACCCGAACTCATCCGAACGCGATCCGAACTTACCGAACTGTTTGGCCATTTCGTCGTTCGGTGTTCGGATTATTCGGTTTGTTCGTGTTCGTGTTCATGTTCGGTCATCCGAACAGTTCGAGTTCAGGCCGAACTCCGAACTTCCAAACCGCGTTCGCCCATCCCTATTTTCTCGGCCCACCTCCTCAGGTTCCTATGCTGGATCCCAGTCACTGTACACCAGTTGAACAATCCTGGTGTAGATCATAGAAAGAAAATGCAATTATGTTGCCCACAGTTTAATTAAAGATAAATTCATATTATTGCTGGTAGCATTTAAAGAATACTAATAATAATGTACAAAGCACTGTGCCAACATCATTTAGCTAACTCTTAAAACACCCTTGTGAGGAAAGTTTAATGAATATTGCTACATTTGTTTCTCAAGCAGGGAAGCCAAGGGTGACAAGTGAAGTGACTTGCACTAGGTTGTAAGAACCTTGTAGCAGAACCTAGAGTCTGGTTCAAGTGTGTGTTGTTTCCTTTTGCTGATGGTACAGGGCTGGCCCAAGGCATGTGCCACCGGTGCCCAGGCACATGACCCCGCGGCAGCCTCTGAGGGAGGGGTCCCACGCCGCTGCTGCGGGTTGGAAATTGAGTCGGGACTCCACCATTTAAATATTTCCCCCACCCCCATTGTTAGCAAAGCCCGCTGCCCGGTCACCTGTCCCGTCTTGGGCCCCCCCGCTTGCTGACACATGCCCCCCTCCCCTCCCTTCCCCTCTGCTGTTGCCACAGCAGCTGGTCCGGGGCTTCTCAGTGCTCACTGCCTCTACCAGAGGGAACCTTCGTTGAAGGGGAAGGGTAGCAAGCTCGCCCCCCACAGCCTGCCGATGCTGTCTGCCCCGTGGAAAGGGGGAGAGTGAGACCACGCAGCCAGTCCGGGGCTGCTCAGTGCTCACTGCCTCTACCGGAGGGAGCCTTTCCTTAGGGAGGGTAGCAAGCTTGCCCCCCGCAGCCTGCTGACACTGTCTGCCCCCAGGGCCATCCCCAGGCATGTGCCACATGTGCGGCCGGACCCCATCCTTCACCTGCCTCTCCCTCCTGTAGCGCTGCTGCTGCTGCAGCAGCAGCAGGAACAACTGATCATACAGAAGGTTCTTCGAGATGGCACCTAACATTCTCACAACTGGGTTGTGCATGTTCACCCTATTCAAATAATAGTCACATGATGGTCTCGAGCTCCTGTAGTATAAAAAGTGCTCTTCCCCCTCAGAATGACAGTTCCTTCCAACCCTTTCTAGAAATATAAGGAAAAAATTCCATGCAAGGCTGGAAGGGTGGGTGTTGTGAGAATGTTCGAAGCCATCTCAAAGAACCTTATTTACAAAGTTGCAGCCTTATGTTCGTCTTCGAGTGGCTCCTCACATGCTATTTTTACATGACTCCACCGGGTGGGGGGTCCGTGGGTGTGCCAGTGCATGGATGGAACAATTGGGTCTCTTACCTGGGAATTGTTCTTCTGTGGTTTATATGGGAGGATGGTTGGGACACTGGGTAGTTCCGCCGCATCACCACTAGGAGGCGTTCAAAAGCTTCCAAAGTGCCTGCGCGTGACTTCGCACCGAAACTCTCCTCAGTTTTAAGAAACCGAAAACTCCGGGAACCTTAATGAACACAAACTAACAGAACAGTAACAATGGACACGAACTTGTAGACTACCTCCCTGACTTAGGGCCTAGGACCATCCCTAATGGGCCTACAAAACACTACTGTCCCAGAATACACCTCCTAAGGTGTAAAGACCCTCCCTATGCCTGACTTAGACTCCATTTGGGAGGGCCGACCATCCTCCAATATAAACCACAAAAGAACAATTCCCAGGTAAGAGACCCAATTGTTCTTCTATGGTTTATTGCTCGGCTGGTCAGGACACTGGGAGGTTTATAGCAGTATAATCGAACAGGAAAAAGGGGGAGGAAAAGGAGACTAAGGCTGAACCCATATTCTGCTGTAGCCAGGAGAAGCTAAGAAGGATCAGCCTACAGAACCCCCGGGAGGACCCTGCGACTGAAGGCCACCTCTGCTGAGTCGAAGAAGTCCAGTTTGTAGTGGTGCATGAAGGTGTGAACCGACCTCCACACGGCTGTCTTGCATATCTCAGAGTAGGGAGCCCTAGCCCTGAATGCCCAGGATGAAGCCATCCCTCTAGTAGAATGAGGTACTACCCCCGAAGGGGGGGGGGTAGGTTGGAGGCCTTGTAAGCTTCCTTAATACACCCAGCAATCCAGACAGAAATATTAGACTTAGAAGACTTCTTTCCCTTATATCGAGGGGAGTAGTAAATGAAAAGAGCTGAGGACCGCCTAAAAGATGCTGTCCTATGAAAGTAGACATTAGGAGCTCTGCGAACGTTGAGGGTGTGCCATCTCCTTTCCAAGGGATGGTGAGGCTTAGGGCAAAAGGAGGGGAGAACCAACTCTTGCGAAAGGTGAAAGCAGGAGCTGACTTTAGGGATGAAGGAGGGGTCAAGTCACAGGCTAACCGACACTTTCCTAAAAATGCAAAGGGCGGAGTTCATAGAGAGTGCCCCTATTTCAGAAATTCACCTTGCTGATGTGATGGCTATGAGGAAGGCCATCTTTAAGGATAGAAAATAAAAGGAGACCTCTGCGAAAGGCTCGAAGGGAGGCTGAGTGAGCGCACTGAGGACGACATTTATGTTCCAAGTAAGGAATCGATTCTATGAACCACTGGTGGAGCCATCTGCCGTGCCCCCCTTAGAAACCTACGAACGTGAGGGTGTGATGAGAGCCTGTCCCTCCCAAGGGAAGACAATGTAGAGTCGATGGCCGCCAGCTGTCTGGTTAGTGTAGGGGGTTTCAGCCCGATATCAAGACCCTTTTGGAGAAATTGCAGAACCTGTAAGGTTCTGGAAGAGTGAGGAGAACAGCCTTGCTCCCTACACCATTTGACAAAGAAGTTCCAGGAAGATTGATAGATACTCTTGGTTGAATCTCTCTTATCTGCAGTGAGGGTGTGAATAATTGATTCCAAGTAACCTAAGCTCCTTAGGACCGTAGATTCAAGGGCCAGGCGGTCAGCTTGAGGAAGATCGGGTTGTTGTGGACCAAGGGGTCCTGCCAGAGCAGGTCCAGAAACTGTGGAAGTCGCCAAAAACAACCTCCTGATAGTTCCATGAAATCCACGAACCATGGCCTGCGGGGCCAGAATGGGACTATCAGAATTACCCTGTGGTTGCCCTGCCTGCATTTGGCGAGTGTTTGACTCAGGAGGGGAAGCGGGAAAAAGGCATATAGGAGATCTGGAGGCCACTGAAAGGATAGTGCGTCCGTCACCAGTGCTGTTCTGCAGAAGTGTCTGGATGGGAAGAAGGGGAGCTTGGTATTGGCCTGGGAAGCAAAGAGTTCCAGGCATGGTTTGCCAAATCTCTGGACCACCTGGTCAAAGATGAACTGGTCGAGACTCCATTATCCCGGATCCGCATTCTCACGACTCAGCCAGTCCACCATCACGTTGTCCTTTCCTCTGATATGCCGGGCTACCAGGGATGCCAAGTTGACCTCTGCCCACCGAAACAGGTGAGTTACCTCTAGATGTAAGGCTGGGGATCTGGACCCTCCCTGGTTGTTGATATAAGAGACCATCGTCGAGTTGTCAGAAAATAACAGGAGGTGCTGGTGTGGGAACTAGGGAGTAGGAGGGGGGAACCTTAGCGGAAGCACACGGGGTAAGACAGGACCCACTCACACTCATACCTGAGGGCAGCAAGGTAGTGCCTGGAAACAAACCCTCAGGATCGAATATGGCAGATGGGACTAGATATCCCCAGCCTAGATCATCATCGGGCACTGGGAGGCGCGCACACCTTAAGACTGCCACAAAACACAAGCGCTCAGGGATAGGAGGGGGTATGGAGGTGAACGGGGAATCATGGGGACAGGGGTGCTGATGCCCAGGTTGGTGGGGGCGGGGGAGAGAAGGACAGGGCACCTACACCTGGGAAAAGTGTAGCACAAAGACACCTCACAAGGAAATCACTTATCAGATCCACGCCCCACTCGCTCTCTGACTCACACGCTCACTCACTCACCACAGTCACACGTCATACTATCCAATGTCCACAACTTAACTCCAGGTACTCCACGCAACAAGCAGGGGACCAGTCTCACGGGCACTGAGGCACTGCTTACCAGCAAGGTCAGGGCAGCTGAGGGCTACCTTTATAGTCTGCCTTCAAGCGGTGTTGCAGGCGTTCTGAGTGCCGCTGGGCTGGATCCAGGGGCGTGGCCTCTGCTGCTGGCGGCATGTTCCCAGTCCTGCCTCCAGAGTCAGTGTGCAGTTGGGGAGGAGCCCTGTCCGGGGGCATGTCCCCGGAGTGTTGTTGGGGTGCCTGGTCCTGACGGCATGGAGTGAGCTGAATGGGGGGCTCAGGGCTGCTTGCAGCATCTCCCGCTGGGTAAGTAGGGGTGTCTGCGCCCCCCCCACGCCCCCTGGTTCTCCTGCCGCAACCCTCACAGCTGGTTTCTGAGCATCCTGGGAGCGCGCTGAAGAGCTAGCCGGACTACCCTCAGCTCGAGCCAGTTGATGCTGTGGTGAAGGTCCTCCTGCCGCCACCGGCCCTGAGCTGTCCACCCATTCGCGTGGGCTCCGCAGCCTGTGAGGCTGGCGTCAGTTGTCAGGGTTTGCCTGGGTGGGTCTTGTAAGGTGCTTCTCTCTGAGTAACGGTCGGGAGCTTCCCACCAGTGTAGGGAGTCTGCTGTGTGACTGTCTAGGCTTAGCCGTCGTGTTGCTCTGGTCATGATGAGGTGTAGCCAAGGGCGGAGAAACCCCTTCAGCGCTCTGCCGTGAAACCTCGCCCACTGTAGGTGAGGGAAGCATGAAACCATCAGCCCTAGAAGAGAGGCTAGGTGTGCCAACTGGATGGACTGTGACTGCCTGGACTTCCGGTAGTACCAGCGGATCTTGTTTTGCCTTTCCTCTGGGATGAATGCTCTGTACCTCACTGTGTCGATGATTATCTCCAGATGATAAATTCTCTGAGCCGGGGTCAGCTGACTTTTCTCCCGACTGATCACGAAGCTGTGATACTGTAGGTATGAGAGGGTGGTCTGTACGTGCGTTGCGGCCTCTGCTTCCGAGCGGGCCCGTATTAACAGGTCATCCAGGTAGGGGAACACTGCTATCTGTTGAAGTCTTAGGTTGGCTACCAGGGGGATGAACACCTTGGTGAAGGTGTGGGGAGAGGTGGACAGGCCGAAAGGCAGAACTCTGTAATGCCAGTGGCAGCCATGGTAACAGAAACATAGCCACTTCCTGTGGGCCAGAAGGATGGGCACATGCAGGTAAGCATCCTTTAGGTCCAGCTCTTGAGGTGTAGGAGGCGATAATTGCCATCCGCAGCAGATTGGAAAGGCACTCGAAGCTTCTTCAAAGCCCAGTTTCAACCTCTTTATCTGTAGGGTCCCTGGGTAGTACATCCCCCTCAGAGAGGAACACGGATTGTCTTGCAAGAGAAGATGCAGCAGTGTCAATTTTGGGGACCCTAAATATAGGAGAGCAGGAACTATGGAAATCGTATAGCTCTACCCGGGGCCTGGACAGTTTAACAGGCTTGGTAGGCTGCCTCCATTGCTCCCTAATGAGCTTCTCAAATTTGTAGTCGAGCCTTAATACTCAGGAAGTGGTGCTTAGCCTGGGTAAGTAGCACCTGTCAGACTCTGAAGACTCTGAGGATGAGTCTGATTCCCTTTTCTTGTGCTGCTTTTGTTTAATGCAGAGCACTCTTTCTGCTCTGCTCAGCATTTCTTGGGCCTGTGGAAAGGGGAGTTCCCTGTCCAGGTTTTTAGAGGAGTGGGGAAGGACTTCCTTGGCTGTGAGGAGCTCCCTATCCTCACCAGAGCACTGCGTGTCCAGCTCCATCTCGGAGTCTGAGGGCCTGTGGCTCGCCCTCTGGGTGCTGGTCTGCTTCCTTCTGCATTTGGCCGGGCATGAGGAAGAAGAGACAGAGCTCTGAGTTTCCTCCTGCCGAGTGTGAGGCAGAAAGAAAACTGAGGAGAGTTTCGGCGCGAAGTCACGCGCAGGCTCTTTGGAAGCTTTTGAATGCCTCCTAATGGTGATGCGGCAGAACTACCCAGTGTCCCGACCATCCGAGCAATAAACCATAGAAGGGGTATGCACACGGCTGCACACGCATCCCCACTCACCCACCACTCATTCACACCCACATAGTAACCACCGTTTCCCCCACTTGCTCCATGCATGGGGACAAGTGGTGTGTGTGTGTGTGTGTGAGTGGGGATGCGTGTTAGGCGTGCGCGCACAATTGAAAACGAACATGCAAGGAAGCTATAAATTTCAGTGCATGCTTGTTCCCTCTCTGGTCATGTGTGATGTGATCTTATGTTCCTTTTTGCGACTGTGGTCAGACTTTGGACTGGATGCGATGCTAGCAGGAGGGTTCTCTCAGTCTCCAAGTGGCAGGGTTTTACTCAGCAGCAAGGAGTTTCCAGTGTAAACTAATGTTCTATCCATCACATCTTAACTCTGAAAACTCTTTGTTGCTGGATTTTTGGAGGCTCCGCCTACAATGTACAAGCCCCTCCCTAGAGCTCTGCCAGGGCTCTCCCTACAATGTACAAGCCCCTCCCTAGAGCTCTGCCAGCCATAAGGTTCTGCCGGCCTGCCAGCAGCTTCGCCGGCAGCGGACCAGCCGCACCGGCCTTTGGGGCCCCGCAGCAAGGCTTGGCACATGGCCCCTCAAATCCTTGGGCCAGCCCTGGGTGAGTAACCTCAGAACACTTGCTATGGTGTGGCCTAATGCTTAACAATAATGCTAATAAAAAAACAGTTTGGAGGGAAAAAAGAAATTATTTTAGCTTGGAGTTCTACTGTGGCTGCCTGTTACTTTCACATGACTTCCCAAGGAGATTTTAGGGTAAATTGCTTTAAAAGTGTACAGTCGTGGTTGAACACAAAAGTGTGAAGCCTCAAGTTTTGCATGCAAGGTCAGGTGACTTACAGTCAACAAAGTGGAAAAAAAAAGCATTTGTCCTACTCTGGTGGACTTTGAAGGAGCCACTAGCAAAAACCTATTTTCCACACCCCATAGGTGTGAAATGACATCTCTAAGAGCAAGCAATTGTATCCAACATTGGTATACAGAAGTGATGAGTAAGTAAGAGTCTGGGAAATTTAATTTTGTATTACTTGGGGCAACTTGCCATGTAACCTCCACTGAATAAGTCTGAATAACCAACAAATCCACAAACACAGTGAATGCAGAAGGAGTAAACCTTCCAAATCATTGGTAGGTGTGAATCAGTGTACCCACCTTTCTGCTTGTGACGAAGGAGGAGTAATTTGACAGCCACACACTCATTAATACTCCAGTTGGTTGAAATTTTTCTTCTTTCCAATAAATAACATTGATAACCAACATCTTTAGAAAAACGTTTATCTCCAATTACATTTTCCACCAGAAAGAATGGTCATTTGGGCATAAGGGAAAACAATGCATAGTGCAAATGCACAGGAAGTGCATCATGGGATTTATAATTTACTGAGCAGTGCCATGATTTTTTCTTCTAAAGTCTGATTGATGATGAAAAAAAATGTTGAAATATTTCATTCAAGAAAAATTCTGCAGCCTGAAGTCTTATGAGCCACAGTTTCTATAGTGGTGTGCTGTTTCAAGTACAAATAAATTCCTTGTCCAACAAGGACACTCATCCCCTTCAGATAGAAATAGCTGCATGTACATGAGAGATCCATTGCTATAGAAGGTGTTCTCTGAGTGTGATTTCAGACGAGACGGGGCGGCATTCGCCCCGTCACGGAATCACCCAAATGATTCCCTGCCGGGATCACTCCGGCACGGCCAACAGGCATGCCGGGGGACCCCGGTGGGGAATCGGGGAGGGGGAGGGGTCGCATGGCGCAACATGCGGCCGCCCGCCCCCGCTCCCCCACCACCCGCCCTCTGGGGAGACGGGCGGGAGCCGCGGCCAATGCGGCTGCAGCGTCCGCCCAAAATGACCACGGCCCGGAATCCTGGCAGGGATTCCGGGCCGTGATCGCCGTCCAGACGTGATGGGCCCCTTCATCCCCGCTGGGGATCTCATTCACCATGCAATTGGCGCTAGCCCTGCCGGTCCAGCCGATCGTGTGGTGAATGAGATTCCCGGCAGGGATTGAGCGTGGTTAACATCGGGGGGGGGGGGGGACCTCTGGTTCCCCAACAGACGTTACGAGGGCATTCCCCACCACAGGGCATTGACTGTGGTTGAGCGTGATCTCGTAACGTCTGAAAATACCCTGAGTCTGATAATAATCTGTGTACGGGGCCTCTCTCTGCAAGTCTAGAATAGTCATAACTGAATTTACTAGTCACCAACACAGAGTGTTAATAGACATGATGCTGGCCCGGTTCAGACTGCTACGGCCCACCTGGACGAACACCTCACCTGTGTGTCTGTTTCCAGGCTGCCAGATGTGGGCCTGGTATAGATCCTGGCAGGGTAGGCAGCTGGCGTGGAAACGTGGGGTCGGAAAGAACCGGGCCCACAGTCTGGGCTCATGGACTGTCCAGGTGGGCCATAGTGGGTGGAACCAGATGGGAACATCTGTTTCTGTGCCAACCTGGTCCCAGTGTGGGAGGTTGCTATGACTGCCAGCCAGGGCTCCCTGTCACGGCAGGGGGTGGAGCACCAGTCACGCGTCACTCCTTGCTCTCCTCCCCAGCCGAGTCAGGCCAGGGAAACATTTATTCCATTTCCCGACTTGACCCATCCGGGTGTGGCCTTCCCTACCTGGGGAGTGGCTACATGTCTATACAAACCTATAGTGGCAGAGAGTGGCAGTGGAGGGGGAAAGATCTATTGCAGAGGTGCATTTAAGTGCCACAGACACACTAGAAAACAGTGCAAACATGGACATAAGCAATATATCTTTCATGATTGGCTCAATTTTTAAATGAACACAGCCAAGTCCCAACTCTATCTTTTTTATTCAACCTAGGTCCTGCAGTCTTGGTTTCCAGGCTGCCAGATGTGGGCCTGGTACAGATCCTGACTGGCAGGGTAGGCAGCTGGCCTGGAAACATAGGCTGCCATTAGGGACTGGATGCAGGTGAGCCAGCTGAAGCTGAATATCCAGACAAGACTGAAGTGATGATGCTTGGCTGGCCATGTGACCAGGGAGCAGATAGGAACGTAAGGCTTATTCATTTGGCCAGGCATTTGGTAGGTGGGAATAGGACCTGGGATGTTGCTTTTAAATTGTAAGCCACCCAGAGCTGCCTGTGGCAGAATGGGCGGGGGAAAATTTTCTAAAATAAGTTTTTTAAATAAATAAATATATGGGAATTTTTATAGACAGTTTGGGTTTTATATCGGTTTTATTTTATCTATGTTTTTAATATAGCTTTACATAAGAAGTGCCATACTGGGTCAGACCAATGGTCTATCAAGCCCAGCATCCTGTCTCCGAAAATAGTAATCTTGGTTGCTTCGGAGAAGTACTCAAAAGGTCATAATGGAGTGATCCATTCCCTGCTGTTCACTCCTCGCTCCTAACCTAGCTTACCTCTCGGTTAGACTACTGTAACGCGTTGTATGTGGGGCTATCTATGGTGACGACTCGGAAGCTGCAGCTGGTGCAGAATGCAGCGGCCCGGCTCTTGGTGGGGCTGGGTCGCCGGTGCGCCGATCTCTGCACTGGCTGCCATAGTCTTCTGGGCTCGATTCAAAGTGTTGGTTTTGACCTATAAAGCCTTACACATCCTGGGCCCTGCCTATTTGTGAGATCCCCTCATTCCCCGGGTTCTAGACCAGCCCTTGTAGTTGTCTGGGGGTGCCAAGTTGGAGGTCCCTCGGATCTCCCGGGGGGCCACGCAAGATAGGGCGTTCTTGGTGGCCATGCCATGCCTTTGGAATTCCCTCCCGGTGGGGGCCCGTCTGGCCCCGGACCTCCCGGTCTTTCGTAGGAATTGTAAAACCTGGCTGTTCCATCAGACGTTTGGCGAGGGAGAGGGGTAAGGGTTGGATGGGGGTGGGGGGATTGGGGAGGGTGGAGTGGTTCCCCCCCCATTTTATGATTGTTATTAATATTGGGGGATGATGTTTTGTTTTTATGTATTTTATATTTTATTGTTGTTAGCCGCTCCAGGCTGCCTGTGGCAGGAGGGGTGGGATACAAAATCCTTAAAATAAATAAATAAATAAATAAAACAGTCAGAGGTTACTTCCCCCAACCTACTTGGCTAATATTAATAGCCATTAATGGACCTATCCTCCAAGAACCTATCAAATTCTTTTTTAAACCCAGGACCACCTCCTCTGGCAACAAATTCCACAAGTTAATTGTGCATTGAGGGAGGGAGGGCTATAAATATAAATAAATAAATAAATAAATAAATAAAATAAAGTCAAATTGAGCCAACCAAACTCAAATTTCACTTCATTAGACAAATTAACCAAATTAGCTGAAGTGAAACTTTTGTACAAACATTCACAACTGTGCAAACATGAGTGTTTGTTTCCTTGGCTAAAGGAAACAAATAGTCAGATTTGATTATTAAATCTGACCAGCATATTTTGACTGTTTTGTGAATGGAAAGCATGTCATTGTGATCATGCTCCATTGTGAAAATTTGTCAGTACGTGTCAAATCACCATAATTAATTATTTTGAAAATAAGTCTCCATTCCACCCCCATGATGACCGTCTAATCATTTAGATCAGGGATTCTCAACCTCATGCTTGGGAACACCAGATTGCTCAGGCAATGTGTGAAAGTGCTCCCCAATCCAGCTGGGGAGTGTGCGGGACCATTTGAAACAGTCCTTCACCCATTGAAGTCAAGGTGAGATAGGCTATTGAGTTCAGTGGGTGGAAGATTACTCTTAATGTCCTCTTGTTAGTAAGGTACATTTTCTCTTTCTGTCTTTCAGCAGGGGGAGATGCCCAGATCTGCCCTGAGGGTGTTTCCTCCTTCTTTCTTAAGTCCTGACTCCTCACCCATGTTCTTATCCCAAAACCTTTTATTTTGCAAATTAAATAATTCAATTCGAATACCCACAAATACCCTGCCCTACCCTGGCTCATTCCTGCCACTGATGCCTAGTTGAAAGCATTAACTAAATCCTAGAAGCTCTATTTCTGAGGCTCTAAAGTCGGTGAGGGGGAGGGGGGATTTGGGCATTCATATCCCCACTGCTCTGAAAGTTCAGGGGGATGTATCCCCCTCTATTTCCACTATAATTATGTCAGCTCAGCTTCATTAGGCAATTGCTATGGGCCCAGTGGCTCCCTGTGGGGAAAATATGCTTCACCCCTTTACCTGATGGAAGTTTATAAAATCATGAATAGCATGGAATGAGTAAATAGGGAATGGCTATATACCCTTTCAAATACTAGTAGAACTAGAGGACACCCCATGAAACTAACATGTAGAAGATTTAAAACAAATAAAAGAAAGTATTTTTTCACTCAATGCACAATCAAGTTGTGGCATTTGTTGCCAGAAGATGTGGTCAAGGCCAGTAGTGTAGCTGGGTTTTAAAAAGGACTGGGCAAGTTTCTGGAGGATAGGTCCATTAGCAGCTATCAGCCGGGTAGGTTTGGGGGAACGTAACCTCTTACTGTTGGGAGCTGGGAGTGAACAACAGAGAACGGATTGCCCCATTGTAACCTGTTGGGTACTTCTTCCAAGTGACTGAGATTGGCCACTGTCAAAGACAGGTACTGGGCTCGATGGACCATTGGTCTGACCCAGTAGAACACTACCGTATCTTTTTGCCGCTTCAAGCAGCAAAGGGGCAGAGTGAAGGAACTGGACTTATTTCCCACCCAGAGAGTCACCTCTGGAAGTCACCAGGGAGCAAGAGCCACCAGTGCTGTACTCGGCTGAGCTTGGGCCCCAGGAGCCGCAACGTTGCCTGTCATCATTGCAGTCTCTTCTGCCCCACCACTGACCCCATGCCATGATGCCAGAGCAGTACCTGGAGGCTCTCCTGAACCTGATTGCCCCATCTGGACCCTGCCTTGTGTCCCTGCTGCACCACTGTCATTTCTTCTTCCTTCCCCATTGTTGGGAGAGCAGAACTTGGAGTCTGTGCTCTGTGCTGAGCCTGCCTGCCCCAGCTGGAGCCCACCCACCACCACAGCTGCCCTGGCAATGGGCCTCATGCCCATTCAGGGCTCTTGCTGCCCTGCCACCATTGCTGCCTCTGCTGGGGAAGCAGAATCTGACCTGAGCCTGCTTGCACTGGCTGGAGCCCACCTGGGGATTCCATCACTGGTATCACTGCAACCATGCCAGGGCTGGGGCCTCCTTCCACACTGGGAGGCCTCTGGTCAGGTAAGTCGTGTACGTGAATTGAACTGAATTGAAGCTGGGTCAAATAGGGGTTGGGAATTGATTAATTATCTCACGGCTCTTTGTAGACTGAGATTGGAGCAGATGCCTACAGCCATTGTAGAGGGTAGGAGAAATAGCATCCCTAGGGATCACAGACTGTGCCCCTGTGGTTGTGGAGTGGTAGAATACATAGTCCATTATGCCTTTGACTGTTCTCGGAACAAAAATCTTAGGGCCAGATACCTTCCTTCTAGACTGTTGAGTCTGCAGTATTTCACCTGTCATGAAAAATTAATTTAGTTGCTTTCACAAAGCGACACTAGTATCTTGTCAAATTTGGCAGTCTTCACCTTTAAGGCAGAAGCTAGAAGGAGGACCAGCATAGGGAATGTTTGTTCTGGTATCTCATTCGACTCAGTTTATGAAATTGAGAATGGATCGAGTTGACATATGTATATGATTTTATAATCTGTAATATTTAGACCCACTTTTCATCTGATCAAGTTTATGAAATTAAGAGTGGATTGAGTTGAACCATATATATATGATTTTATAAATTGTAATAATTTAACAATTTTGCTAGATGGAATTAGTTTTATATTTTTTCTTTTATTGTTTTTTTAATGTTAAATTTGTATGATTGTATGCTGGGTAATTGTGTTGAGTTTTGTATGATTGTGTCAGATAATGGTGGGAAGCCAATTTGCAGTAAGTAAACAAACTATCTCATTTTCAATTGAATTAAATTGAATTACAGAGACTAAATGTATGCAATGCATATTTATGCAAATCATTCATGCAAATTATGCAGAGCTCCGAAGTAGTCATTTATATCACTGCAGTGCTCATCACTGGAAAAAAGTTGAGATCTCTTGACTTAGATAATAACTGGAAGGCTGCAACCATGGGGAGAGTGTGTGACTGAGTGTGTAACTGAGTGAGCATTTGGTTAATAGATTCTGCAAAAGACAACCTAGTTCTAGTAAGTACTAGTAAACATATGAGAACTGTGTCTGTCTTGTTCTCTCTCTACCTTTGTGAGGAGCACAGGCTTTGAACTGGCATCTCCCGTGTTTCTGGGCAATGGCAAGCTCTATAGCACCATTGCTATGGATTGACCCTGATTGGGATTTCACTTGAAAGCCTCTCTGTTCCTCTCATATCATTCCCTCCTGTGTGCTGATTGGTTGCCCCCTGGCATTTAAATCCACTCAGTAGGAACAGGAAGCTGGTTGGAACAAAAGGTGTCTCTAGATGGACCATCCCCAGACCTGCTCTGTGGTGGCTAACCCCACATTTCCCATGCGCAGCCCCAACAGCTCCAGGTTTAAATGGACCCAGCACTGCTGTGGCTCACAGTCCACCAATGAGGAACTCCTTCCCCACACCATAGAGATGCAGGCAGATTGGCTGCTGCTCTAGGCTACTGCTTGCAGCTCTATGGCATTGCCAGGGCAACCCCCGGCCTAAAGGGGAGCTGCAACAGCCGGTCCACTGAGTAGATGGCCCGCTGCTCCAGTTTTGTGTGGCGTGCTCCGCTTGCGGTGCTCCGGGGCTTTCTGGAACACCACCAGTGGAGCTGCCCCAGAACGTGGGCAGCTCTGGTTCACCCCCTGGCAAGCTGGCCCGCCCGGGCATAAGGCAAAACACAGGTGAGGTACCTGACTGTCTAAAAACACCCAGTGTGTCCTGTGCCCTGCTTGCTCCTGAACTGGTTTCTGTCCAAGCCTATGCCTTTGAATCTGCATCTTTTCCCAAGCTCCTAACCTCATTCTAACCTATTCCCAAGGCCGGCCTTACCACAGGGCAACCCGGGCAACTGCCCTGGCCCCCGCTCTTTCTGGGCCCCCCGCTGTGGCCCCGCTTTTTCTGGGCCCCCCGCTGACTTTCATCAGGGCAGGATGTCAGGGCCCCACTCTCTTCCACTGGCCCCCCAAACATAACCACTTTTAGGGACCCTCGTAGGATGCCTCCAATGAGGTGGGGCCACTAGGGCCCCCACATTTTATCTTCGTCTGGGCCCTGCAAATTCCAAGGGCAGCCCTGCCTGATTTTGTTTCTGTGCCTGGTTTCTGGGCCTCCCTTGTCTGTCTTATCTGCTCCTGCCCAGACATTGCTTGGATACTAATCCTGTTCTGCTCCTACCTGGATTCTGTCCAAAACCTAAATCCTATTCCTGCAGGTCATGCTTTATGTAGCGGACAAATTGTAAATTTATTTGAACATCGACTCCTAGCATGTAACAGGGTAGGCCATACTTGCATGGCAAGCAGCTGAGGAAAAAATCAACTCTCTGTAAAGAGGTACAACACAGGAAGGTGCAAAGGAAAGTGCAAACTTAAAATACCATATAAATGAGGGTATATGTATGAATGCATTTAGCAGCAGAATTCCCAAGCTCATTTTAACCTGAATCTGTTCTCAAGGCTGGCCTTATCACAGGGCAACCTGGGCACTGCCCTGAGCCCCGCTCTTTCTGGGGGTCCTGCAGTGACCCCTGTTTGCACCTTCTTTATTATTTACAGAGCTTAGATGGGTTCGTGATGCCAATTGGCCAGCAGAAATGTCAATCATGTATATTCATTCTGTGCTATGCCCACCCCAAGGCCCCCTGCTTGTTGGAAGTTGGAAGTATCTGTTCAGGAAAAAGCCAATAAGAGATTCCCTTATGTACTCTGTCACAGTGCTGCAGTGTGTGCTTGGGATGCCAGCTGGCCAGACTGGATGTGTCAATCATCTCTCTTTATTGCTGGGATGCGTACCTCTTTCCTCGGCCTTGCTTCCTGAAGTCCCTCTAATGAACTGAAATTTTGGTTTTGTCCCAAAATCTTTAGGACTTTTATTTGCACGACTTCTGTTAAAAATCAAAAACCTTCAATTGCTTATAATATTGGGTCCCTTTATCCAATTTTCCCAAACTTTGTTAGAGTTTATCCCTTTCATGTGAAGTACACTGAGTCAAAATTCCATCCATATTGGATGGACAACAAATTTTCTACAGCTGGAAATGTGTGCACAAACCACAAAACATAAATTGCGTATAGAATTCTGACCTTTTATTTAATCTTTCTGAAACCTGGTACAGATGATCCCTTGTATTAGGGCTATACTATACCCAAATTGCATCCAAATCTAATTGACAGAATGGAGGTTACAGCCACAAATGCATTAAAACCCATAATGCTTCTCAAAAATTATGAATTCTGAAATTTTGTTATTTTGGAAATATTAAATTCATTTTTGTAATTCTAATTACACTAATTAAATGTCCAATTTCATTTTTATAATTATAATTATGAAAATGAAATGCAGACCCTCTAATGTTTACTCAAAAGTCCCACTGAGTTCAGTGGGGCTTGCTCCCAGGTAAGTGTGCATAGGATTGCAGCTAATTAAACAAATGGCTGCTGTGTTGTCTCAGACAGTGCTGTCAGCAGATGGGAGGGAATTTGTTCAATTACAAGTTTTTATATTTCCTTCTTTTTTTATTCAAGTGTAAGTATGATTGTGATAAACTCAATATTGAATGTGATAGCGTATAACTTTATTATTTGTCCATTAAATAAGCAGATGTAAAAGTGCACCTGAAAAGTAGGCAACATTCATCACCTTGAGCCCCCCACCCCCAACCTTAAAAACACTTCCGAGGTCCCTGCTTGGCTTCGCAAATGATTCCTGTCAAGCTATAACACCAACATGCGCTTTTTGTTATTTCTAACCCTACCAAGCTTGTGCCATCTGAAGACTTTTATCAACAATGGTTTTACATTTTCTTTCAGATCATGGAAAATATATATATACACACACACAGGATGGACCAAGTCTGCAAGTCTTTCCAGAAACAACCCATCTAGTTGATCATTATCAATTTGTTTAAGAACATAAGAAGTGCCATAGTGGGTCAGATCCATGGTCCATTCAGCCCATCCTCCTGTCTCTGACAGTGGACAGCTACAGTAGCTTGGGAGAAGTACAAATACAGGTCATGGAAGTGTGACCCATCTCCTGCTAACCATTCCCAACTACTGGTAGCCAGGGGTTTAAGCTTCAACTAGTAGCATTTATGGCTCTATCCTCTAAGAATGTATCTAGTTTTCATTTGAAGTTAGTTATGTTTCTGGCTTTCACTGTCTCCTCTTTCAATGAGTTCCACAAGGTTATTGTCCACTGAGTGAAAAAGGTCTTTCTTTTGTTTGTTTTAAATCTGCTGCCATTTAACTTTAGAGACAAAGTGGTTTGAATGATATCTTTTATTGGACCAACTTGGTGGAAATAAACAAGCTTTCAAGTCACACAGGGCCCTTCTTTAGGCATGTAGCATGGCGTAATCTACGTGGGGGCCCAGGGACTCAACCCCTCTAGGGCTATCTCCGGAAGGGGCCTGCCCCCTCCGGACAGCTGGGTCCCCCCCACTGTGCACCTTTAAGACTGCTGTGCACCGTGGATTCACTGCCCCTTACTGGCTTTCCTAACGTTTCCTTTAGGAAAGACCCTGACCACGTGGGCTGACTGGAGTTTTTTTTGTCTTGGGGTGGGGGACTGCTGCTGCAGATTCTGGTCACGTGGGTGGGGTGGGGTTGCTGACCAGAGCTTCCCCACCCCGCTCTTACCCACTAGCCCCCCTCCCCTCCCAGAGAACCCAGGAGTCCTGGCTCCCAGCCCCCTCTTGCTCTAACCTACTAGCCCCCACTTCCCTCTGTACAAATACCAGGATTTTATTTTAAATACTAGGATCTCAATGCTGGTATTTAAAAAACAAAAAGCCCACAACTTTGGAATAAGTCACCACCATCCATAATGGACTCAAATGGTAATCACTTATTGATATTCATGTCCATTTCCTGCCCTCCTTTGGCCTTAAGTCATGGAGCTAACTGAGTCCTCCCTTCAGACTTTAAGGTTAAACTAAGGTGAAGCCAGGAACCGTCCCTTGGGTTCCGCTTCAGAAGACTATAGGGAGGTGAACGATGAGTCGGGTAGCCAATTGCCACAGAGACAGGACATCAGGTGAGCAGACACATTTAGTACACCTCACTCATCTTCTGGAGTTCGCCAGACTTGTATTTTTTGGCTTGGCCCCTATTCTTAGTTTATATATTAATGATTGAATTTTAATGCACTATCTGTCTACCTGACACACTCATATTCCCAAACTTGGAACTAAACAAATTTCATGCTTACTATATGCAGATAATGTTGTGCCCCTGTTAAGGTACTGTTTTCTCTGCTACTGTACTCCTGCCATTATGGGTGTTTTCAGACATGACGCTAACCACAGTTTAAACATTTCTTATGCATGTTGCAGGGCTGCATAGGGCACCAATACATCCCTGCAACGTGTATAAGAAATGTTTAAGTGTGGTTAAACTGTGGTTAGCGTCATGTCTGAAAACACCCTATATTGCCTGCTGGTGGTTATTGGAGACAGGTCCTGCCCTTTGGGCTTACAATTGAAGAAGGACAAGCCCTGTTTGCCCCCATGCACACTGGACTCTCTTGGCTATTTTTTTTTTTTTTTTGAGATAGGGTATTTTCAGACGTGACAGGGCCAATTGTCCCCGGCACAGAAACAACCCTTTGATTCCCCGCTGGGACCACCACGTCATGGGCTAACAGACGCGGTGGCTGATCCTGGCGGGGAATCTGGGGAGGGGGCAGGGCTGTGTGGCGCAACGTGCGGCCGCACAGCCCCGCCCCCCCCATGCTGCCCCGGCTGCCTGTCCTCCAGGAGACGGCTCCCCCGCCCCCGGCATTGACCACAGGTCGGAATCCCGCCGCGGATTCCGGACCGTGGTCAGGGGACAGACGTTACTGTCCCCTTCATCACGGGGGAAAATCTCATTCACCACACGATCGGGGATAGTCCGGCCAGGACCTCCGATCATGTGGTAAATCTGATTCCACCCCGTGATTCACGGGGGTGAACATCTGGCATAACACTGACCAGACGTTCCGAGATCACGCTCCCCATATGGGAATTGACCGTGGTTGAGCGTGATCTCCTAATGTCTGAAAATACCCAGAGACTCAGACATTTGAGTTGCCGGGTTTTATCCTGGGCAGATTTGGAGGTGAAGGGAAAGGTTTGTGACTGCTTTGTGTCCCCTGTTTGCCCCCGTGCAATCTGGACTCTCCTTCACTTGGCTGAGGGTCTGTTGTTTGCTAGAACTGCTATCCTTGTGTGCTTGTTCTATTCCACTGATCATAATCATGTAAGTGTGGAATTTTGGGGCAGGCTCCATCTACTGCAGGCAGGCTCTGCCTACCGTGGGGCAGGCTCTCAGATGTCATGTTTGGCCCTGCCCCTTGGGTTGGCTCTGCCCCCTTAGTTTGGCCCACCTCAAACCCACCTCAAACCCCCACTGGGAAAATGAAAACTCTACCTTTTACCCCCATGTCCACATACAGAGCTTGCCATAAGATTCGCCTCCTGAGGTAATGTGGGCAAGCAGCCTTAGCTAAACAGCCCTAACCTGTTGAGCCTCTCCTCATATGGAAATCGATTCATCCCTGCTATCATTCTTGGGTGAAAACAGATATGACGCTAACCACCCTTTAACCACCCTTGGTGGTTATTTATGCATGTTGCAGGGCTGTATTGGTGCCCTATGCAGCTCTGAAACATGCATAAATGATCACCAAGGGTAGTTAAAGGGTGGTTAGTGTCATGTCTGTTTTCACCCCTTGTTGCCCTTCTCTGACCTTTTTCCAATTCTGTTATATCTCTCCTGAAATGGGGCAACCAGAACTGCAGACCTTATTGAAGATGGGGTCGTACCAAAGATTTATACAGCAGCATTATGATATTTTCACTTTTAATTTTGTATTCCTTTTTTTGCAATAATGCCTAGCATTCAGTTTGCCTTTTTGACTGCTGCTGCACACTGAGTCAGTGTCTTCAAGGAACTCTCTTTATCACCTTTTCAGTGGAAAACAGAGGCCTTGAAAGGCACACCAGACTGCAGTAAGTTATGCATAACTACGTCTGTATTTGTGAATCGGCCCGAGCTGCCATTTGGCTGGAGGGAGCGGGATATAAATTATTAAATAAATAAATAAATAAATAAATTTGCTACTCAAACTCAACCTCCACCTGCTGTTGGTTGGTATTGTAGCTTGGTTATCTTTACTCTGGACTATAGAAGGACTTAGTAGATCAAAGACACTCTCCACCCACTACCCACCCACTATACATGTTACAGGGCACCCAGAGGGCAACACTGCAGCCCTGAAACAGGTATGGTGGGTAGGTAGTGGGTGGAGAGTGTCTTGTGTGAAAATGCCCACAGTAAAGTGCTCAGTCATTCTTGCATCAAAATTTCATTTCCTACAGTTGCTCAATCCTCCTAGAACCTGGATTTGAAACAAATAAAAAATTAATATGGAACTCTCCCAGGGCTGAAAGAGGGAGCTATTCATGCTTTCTATAGCAGTGAGACGATCATCTACAGCTATTTGTTACTCCAAATAGCACTATGTTCATCTACATTAAAAGAGCATCACCAGTAACTTGCCTGTCAAACTGACCCCTTAACCACAGAATACAATTTCTTTGCTTTTTGATGGTTTGCAAGAATCTTGCCTGAGCCACAGCACATATGCTTTCTGAGACTTCACTGCCCCAACTTGTACCAGAATTTCCTTTCTTGCTTGTTCCCAACCACAAACAAATCATCAAATGTTTTAGCATGCCACGTTGCCTTTAAACCAAGTTGATGAGCCATTGGAAAGTTTCCTTCCAGTGCCACCCTGTTCGGTGAAAAGTTTTGAGGGATTCCTCAAGAGCAATAGGACTGGACATGCAGCGGAGCAGCCTCTGCTGTGACATGGGAGATCTAGCCAATTAAAGGAAACTTTGTGCAAAGATCCCACAAACCATACCTATTAATAAAAACCAATAAGCCTTGCCTCCTATCTAGCACCATCTCATCTTCTAAAACTTGTGAAAATACGTAATTATGATGAGTTAAAAATATTGAACAACCAAGAAGCATAAATACCACCAGCAAGGCAGATGAAGTTTATCAGTCTGCTAACCATCAGCTCTGCAATTGTCATAGAACGGAAGGTTAGTTCATTGCTTTGGACCCAACATCCATATTCAGAAATCTCTACAGCATTTCCACTTAAACATCTCCAGAGAAATGACTCCTCAGACTTATCTCTTCATCCTTCTGTCTTTCATCGTCACTTGTTTGGGACATGTCTTCTGTTTCTCAACTCTTGCTGCAATAGAAGGGGATATAGAGATGTTGAAAGCTGACTTTGTAAGTATAACTTCCCAATAATGCTGCTCTTCCTCTCCTTTTGCCTACAATGTAGACATCACATAGGCTTGAATGTTCTTGAAAACTGCTTTGAGCTGGGTTTAACATAATAATCAATGTAGTAAAGTCCTATAACTCATTTTGCATGAGTTTGATTTTACAGTTCCTTTGGGGGGGGGAGGGGGGACACATGATTTCTGTGGTTCCATGTTATTGATTTTTAATTAAATTAAGGTCCCTTAATATGTAAAAAATGGAAAGAGGTAAGTATTTTGAACCTACTCCATAGTGAAACTGAAGCAGCCGATTATGCTTTTTGGTGGGAGCATTCTTTTATTTTCATTCAGCAATGACTTAAAAGTAGCAACCAATAATAAGAAAGCAGAGTAGCAGCTAGGATGTAGCTTTGTGAATCACTATTGGTTTTAGATTGATAAAGCTATACTTACTTTAGTTAGTTGGTGGTAGTTAGTACTATAAACATGCGTACACTAAAGTTCCATCCTGAGGTGAAAGGAAATACTTCGCTTTAGCAAATGCATCTGAACCCTGTTCTTGATAGACTGCTCAAGGGCGGCTTCTAGTGCCCATTCTTAAGCATCATTAAAACAATGATTCACTAATGTAGTTTTCATGTATTTAGAATTGTGATCGTTGCCAATTTTTTTTTATTCTGTTACCACTTTTCTCAATTGCTATATTAATAAACTTATTGTGTATATGTTGATTAATTAACTAAATTATTAATTAATTAATGTTATATAATTCCATATCTTGAAATTGTTTATTTATACATTTTATTTATAAAAATAATAATCTTGATACCCCACCCCTTCTGACACAGCAGCTCATTGGCTTCAGTTTGGTGTACTAGTCATGTCATATCATAGAATTTTAGACCTGGGAGGTACCTTTAAAGAATATTTAGTCCATCCCATTGACTAAGTAGAATAAACCATACCTAGATCATCCCTGAGATGTCCCCACCTAACCTGCTTTAAAAATACTTTGCAGAAGGAAGGGCTGTGATATGAGTGTCCTTAGTTATTAATCATTATACTTTAAACCATTTTACAGTCATTCCCTTAAAATGCATTTGGGAGCCAGAACAAGGGACAGCAGATCAACATCAGGTTCACTGGCTTCTGTTTCAAGCTCTGCTGAATGTGACTGCTGACTTGATGTGTTTGTCTACTAATGCAATGAGCATCATGCAGCACCAACCTAAAAGAATCATTTATAATAGGCAATGTTTCTTAAATAAATATTTTTGAGGTAATAAGATCATTATTATTGGTTAGATTCTTATTACAGCATTCATAGAATTTTAGGGTTGAAAGGTACATCAATGGTCATCTAGTGCAACGCCCTCCCATTTGTGAATATGTCAAGTCAAGTCAAATCCTCAGAAGCGCTAAGCACCTTCAGTTGCCATGGCAGTCAAGGATTCAGTTACACTGCAAATGCTCAGCATTTCAAATTCTGGCAGAGGCGAGGCCATGACTCAGCAAGGTGTCAAAGCACGTGTATAAGATAATGGGTGATAACAGACGTGACGAGGACTCACTATGGCCTGCCTGGGCAGAGCATCACACGGACCTCTGTTTCCAGGCTGCCAGATGTGGGCCCACTGCTGCCCCAGCCCGGGTAGGCACCTGGCCCAGAAATGGAAGTGGGCCCCCAGATGATCCCAGGCCCACAGCCTGGACCAAGGTCGTCCAGGTGGGCCAAGGGAAGCCATAGCAGGCCAACATGTCTATTTTCAGCCCCATTCCCACCAGGAATTGGGTGCCCATGACTGGCCACCATGGCTGCTTGATATAGCAAGGGATGGATCGCTGGAGGTGGGGCTGACTGGCTGCGCATTTATCCTCTTCCCTCACCAGAGGTGGGGTGGGGAGTGCTCACCAGCTGGTCTGGTCAGGTCCCCTGACCACTGCATCCATACACACAAAAGAAATGGTTGACTACATATGTTTTGTACCATATTTCACCTAGAGGAGTTAAATCACTTACGGAAAAGTGTTTTTGAATCTGTATTTTTAAACTAGTTATCAGTGAGAGTGTCCAGAAACCCCCTTATTTTCCAGTTACTCAGAATTCCTGAACCCAAGATACCTTTGCATATCCATGCTTGATACTGAAATATGGTACTTTCCCTAAAACTTGCAAACTTCTGGTTCCTGTATAAGTTTTTTCATGACTTCCAAAGTTGTGTCTTAGCTAAACTAAAAGAGCATTCTTTGGAATTCACCCCAATGCAGAAGTCCTGTACCTATCTCTACATGCTTCTAAAAGCACACTCCTCTATCATTAAAGTTGATTGTCTTTTTGCCACTGACTTCAATGAGTGTAGGATTGCAGCATTAAATCGTTTGTATGGGATGTCAGAGGGACTCAGGACTATGGGCCCTCTGTAGGGTAAATGTCTCTGTAAGGGCCAAATCAGGTGTACTTTACTCAACTCTAAAATATTGAAGTAAATGATTTCCCATTCTGTTCAAATAAAAGAAGTTAACTAAAGAGTTTCTCAAGTTAGGTCTGTAAAAGAAATTAAGGCCCAAAGAAGCTGACAGTATTTTGCACTGATATTTTTAGCTGCCAATATCATCATCAGTATAAGATGAGTTTGTAGTCCTTAAATCAGATAAATTGCTGGTGACTTAGGTACTGGAAAGTAAATCAATTCCAGTTGCAATACAAGTTACAGAATAGCTGATGGGACTTTACAGCATAGTGAATACAGTTGTAGAACTGATCAGAGCTGGAAACAAAAGGCTTAAAATGCAAAACTTTTCATATTTAATTATTTCACTTCTGCAGCGGTTGAGCTCAGTGTGCAAAGAAGCTTGCTTTTCAGTAAATCTTGGTAGTGATATGTTTCTGTTCTCCACTGCAGAATTCAAGTCGGTCTGATGTAGCTGAAGGTGGAGCTATTTTCATTGAAAGACTGAGAAACTGGACAGAGGTAAGCTTGCATTGAAAAAGCCAGATTTTGTGCAGAATTGTATTACTGATGGAAAACAGTCACAGGAGCATCATCCCACCATCAGGGATGGGTGGGATACTTCACCTGCTTAGAGCAGATACTGGGGCTCCAGCACTAAAAAAAGCCATTTTTCCGATAAGGAAGCATGTATTGCTGAGAAAATGAGAGTATGGACTGAGAGTCTTTATACCCTGCTAATTCATAGCTGTCATAATGGCTCCATGGAGTGATTGATAGCTGGCAAAAATCAGTACAGTCCCAGGGATGCTTTTAGCTTTAGCCAACTGTTCAGCTCTAGACATAGCCAACCCATGATTAAAGGGGCAAGGAATTACACTTACTGCTCCTCAATTAGAGCTCAGGATTTAGGTGTCTTCATTTGGATTTTCTACCTTTCTGTTTAATGGGGGTCCATGAATCAATTTCCTTTGCTTCTTTTCTCACAGGCAAAGGAAAGAAAAATCATACTTAGCCAAATTATTTCCATGTACTTGAAAATGTTTGAACACCTAGACAAGAATAAACCTGGAAACCATGTGAAGGCCATCAAGGAAGCCCTGGATGGCTGGAGAAGCAAGTATACTGACAGCTTCAAGAAAGCAAATGACCTAATGGAACTTGCAAAGCTTCCGGTAAAGAACTTTCTTCTTCCCCCTTTCTTCCCTGTATAATATTTACCGACAGAAAAAGCTGCATTTTCAAAAAAGTTGTCCCCCAAACAGACTAATGAACATTGTTTCACACACTCATGTTCCTACTTTTAGGGTCTTATTAGCAATCCATTCTTCATACCAAAAAATGCAGGGCCAATTTCTGATGTCCCATTGGAGTCAGAGTTTTAACTGAATAAAAGCTAAGTCAGAACCTTGGAACTTCTTAGCACCACACACAGATACTGGGGTTCCGACACTACTCCAACACTGGAGTACCTAGCTAGGATAGCACTTTGGTGTTTTCAAGGAGAGATTAAGATAACAGAGCAAACAGAAATTAACAGTAACTGTGAAAAAAGAAAGAAGTCTGCCCCACTGGATTTAGCTATTCCTGAGGTTCTACAGTAGGCACGTCTTCTAGAACTGAAATAGGAAAAATGGGAAAACTCTAAAAATCTACACTAACCAAACGGAAAGTGGCTGTTTGGTTAATAACTGATGTCCATTTGCACTCTGCCAGGTGACTGTTTCAGTTATTCCATTTTGTTTTTTCATTTTTTAATTTGGTTGTTTCAGTATTTCAGAAATATTAACACTATTGTGCATGTGCAATTACCAAAAAAGACACAACCAAAATACTGAAATGATTGAAAGACTGAAATTACCAAGCCAAAATAAGTGGAAACCAAAAAGGCCAGAATGTAACTGGATATGTGAGTAACCACTTTTGGTTGCAGCTATTGTTTGGGTACACAAAGAGCTATCTGAAAATGTGAATAATACTGAATAATAGGAGAGATTCTAAATACTGAATAAAAGCGATTAATACTACACACTACTTATGTTGTCAGTGCGGTGGCTCCCTGGCTCAGGGTGAGATGAGAAAAAGTACCCACCTCTCCCTGGGCCAGTGCCCAGGTTGGGGCACTGAACTGATGTGCCCACGGCTTGGGAACTGTCCTGCCAGCTGTATGGTCCAAGTAGTGCAGGAAGCACAACAGACGTGTGGTGGTCCCCTCCCCCACACACTCGCAGCCCCCCCACCACGACAGACAGCCATGGCACCAATGAGGGACAGCCATGGCACCTGGCCATTGGGGCAGGACCTAACAGACACGTTGGCCAGCTGTGGCCCACCCTGACCCACCTGGATGGCCCTTGGCCTGGGATGTGCACCTGGAATCTTCCAGGAGACGCATTCTGGACCAACCGCTTACTCGGCCTGGAGTAGTCCTGGGCCAACATTTGGCAGCTGGGGAACAGACATGGGAGTAGTTCCCCAGCCCAGGCAGGCCATAGCGGGCCAACTCCCCTGTTTCAGCTCTAACCCTCAGGTTATTAGCATCTTTCTTTGGGTTATAATATGGCATACCAATAGAGTAAAAGTGGCCAGTGTTTCCTGTATTCCTGTCAGGGGTCAGCCTTGAATCCATAGCTTTGGGGTTGGGTTTGCAGCTACTGTTTCCCCTGTGCCACTGCTAGAGTAGTTTTTTCCTGTTTGTGTATCTTCTCCGCTCTTTCCCTCCCACACCTGGTTTAGGGTGTGGACATGCCCACCAACTTCCTGATTGGCTTCCAGTCTTATATAAGGCATGATGAGAGCTGTAGGAAGTTGGTGGAGCTTCTGTTGCTATTTCCCTCAGCTCTGCCCATACATGGTCTTCCTGTGGCCCTTTTTACATGGGCAGCGGTGTGTGTGAGGATGGGTGTGCTGCTGAGGTGGGTGGAGGTGGGTGTGCGCCTGTTACCATGGGTGCACACCCAGGAGCCTCCTCCGGTTTGCCGGATGGCTCCATGGGTGGGTGATGGGTGGAGGTGGGTGCTGCGTGGGAGGGCGCATGCAACCCCACCCACCATCCATGCTGTTTGCATGGACAAACACCCATCCCCCCCACACAGCCGTGGCATTTACACGGACGCACCCCCCCAATTGGGGAGGGGGGCATTCATGTAGAAATGGCCTATGTCAGCTGTATGCTTCCTTGTAGCCCTGTGTCAGTTGTGTTGTTGAGTCTCGTTCACTGTTCTGTTCACCCCTCCTTCTTCCTTTGTTTGTGTAGCACTTCCCCTGCCCCTGGTTCTCTAGCCTTTCCCAGTGAGTGCTGGTGTGCATACTTACTCCCCCCCCCCCCGTGTGTGTGGATTGTTGGTTCTTTCCTTATAATAAGTTCAACCTGATTCCCTTTTCCTCCTCTTGTTGTTGTTGTTGGTGCCCCCCCTTGTGCCTCTTGTTTATATGTGTTCTTCTCCTCCCCACACCCCTTACTCTCCCAGCTCTAGTTGTATTCTGCTCTTCATTTTGTCTCCCTTGTCCTTACTTCCTTTAGCTTGGTGTTCACTTTTCCAGTGTTCCCTCCTCCCTTTGTGTCTCAGTGCATATTTTGCTAGCCTGGTGTGTCCCTCCTAAAGTTTGTGTTTACCCCCCAGTTCTGTGCCTTGTTCCTCACTCTCTGATCCCCCAGCTCTGGCTCCTTGCTCCCTCCTTGACCTTGATGATGAGCCGTAAGATCTCTTAGGCCAGATCCACAGCTCTCATGCTGAGTATTACTCTCCTTAGTAGCGGAGAATGGCTGAGAGGTTTCCGTTACCTATTACGTTCCCTATCCGTGCATCAGCCCTTCCCTTCGCCCCTTCCCAAGCGCCAACCCATGGTCACTAAAAACTGCAGGATACAGACAATTTCATATAAGTTAAAATCATAAACCACTTGAACATACTACTTGATCACCTCCCAGAAAATTGTTAAGTGTAAACAGGCTGCGGGTCCAGCAGGTGAAGGTGAACACTTAATAAACAGGCAGGTGGATATTCACCCAGTGTGGGCTAATGTGGGCTAACATCTCATCTGTGAATACCCATACAGTCTCTAAAAACAAGAACCTACTTACTGGGGACAGAATTGTTTTCAGGAGGAAACCCTTTGGAATTCACTTTTCCTTTTGATACAGAGTCTAACTCTCTTGACTTGCAGAACACAGTTGAAGGCTCCCATCTATTTTAAAAAAATATATATTAGGATGATTGAATGGCACATAAACTAACTATGGCCGTTTTTAGACAAGACGAACCACCGCAGACCCACCCACCCCACACGCATCCACATGCTCATCTGAATGGGGAGGGGTGTGTGCTCCTGTGTCCCATTGACTGCCTACTCACGCCCACTCACGGAGCATTGGGGGGAAATCTGGGATGCTACAAGTGGGGGCATGTGAAAACGTTCATGGGGAGGGGTGCACACCCAGGCAGTCTGTGGCCGTCCCATGCAGCACACACATGGACTTGCTCCCTCAGCTGTGCCCATTTAAAAATGGCTGATATCTTACGGAGCAGATTTTTAGGTACTAGTTTTCATTTGTGTGTTTTAAAAATAATATATTTCTGCTCACAGAATAGTCAAAAAAATAAAAATAAAAATAATCAAGACAGTTAATTGAGAATCTTACCTCTAGGTCAGATTATTGTTTAACATAGCCATTTATGTCTTAAACTGGAGTAACAGAGAAGCAAAAATCAAGCAATTAAATGAGGCTTAAAAGATTAAAAGTAAGCCTCTAAACAGATGCTACAGATCAGATGCAAATATTACATGATCAATGAAAATCCATTGGCATAAATTACACCTATCAGTACATGACCCTGAATCAATAGATTCTTCTCCAGTACCCAGAGGTTATAACACTGCAGTTTATGTAACATAGAAATCCCACTGCACAATGTACTACTAATTTGTAACATGCAAATAATTTGGAAGTTTGATGATGAGATTAACAGAAGGATTAGTCTTCCCTTCATAAGCCTATTGGGCTACTGTCCCGTTGTTATTTTACAGAGCATTACCAACCATACCTATTTATGCTAATTTACTTACAGTAGCTTTTGCAGTAACTTTAAAAAAAATTACCTTTGCTATTTAAAACAGGTGGACGATTTGAAAATTCAACGCAAGGCCGTCAATGAACTTTACCCAGTCTTACAGAAGCTAACGGAAACTGAAAACGTACAGGAAAAGCAAAAGGGCCACCGGAGGAGGAGGAGACAAAATCAGGCACTGAAAAGGCTTAGATTTTAACTTCATTAATATATCTATTGTAATTAAGTTGTTATATAAATCTATTTATTAATATTTAAAATTTCATTTCAGTCATTATTTATATTTTGTAGAAACACCACCTGACAAAGTATTTATAATTCATACTTCTATGTAAGAAATGTATGGAATTCCTATTTATCTTCTAATGTTTATTAACTGGATAATATAGAACCTGCACAAGACTGACCCATGCTCTGTTGCTATCTTGACAACTAAACATAAAATATAAGCCTTTAGCTATAATCTTATTGGCTTGGAAGAGGAGCTTCAATTAAAGAAAACAGTTCATTCAGAAAAGCACCTAAACAGATTGTTAATTTTAAGCATATTCTTAAGCACATGACTCAATGTCTTATTGAACAGACATGAACGTGCATGTCTTCTGATACATTTTCCTGAGCTGTGATTTTGATTGACACTATTTAAAAAAAATAAAAAATCTTAAATCATTAGATTTTATTTTTCAGCCATCCAACAGGAACTGCGAATACACTGTATATATACAATGTGAGTTCTTTGTCATTCTGAATTTTTAACAATTGATTTCTGAATTGGAGAATTACTCTATTACTGCACATTGTTATATTTGGGATAGCATAGATATACTGTGTGTCAGGTGAATAGTTGCACTAAAATATTTAAAACTGTAAACTCTCCCAAATGAAAAATAATCCCCCTGATTTATTTAACAGCAGCAATGTTGGAATAAAAGTACAATTTTACATTCAGGCATAATGTGTGATGCTTCCTTGTGAAATGCTTATTTATTTATTTATTTATTTGAATTTTTATGCTGCCCTTACAAAGGCTCAAAGTGGCTCACAAACAATAAAAATAGATAAAACTCATATAAAAATACCCCTAAAACCCCCAACCCTCTCACAACCCTCCACCAAACCCACCCAATACCACTTTCCAATTCCCTCACGACCCTACCCCCAAACCACCCTTCAAGCCCCTGTCCCTACCCCTACCTCTGCCCGCCAAAATCTTACACTGCCTCCGAAAGATGCTCAGGCCTGGGGTCAACTGAACTTCCAGGGGGAGAGAGTTCAATAATATCAGGGCAGCAACAGAGAATGTCTGCCTGTGAGCCCCTGTCATACAAACAAGGCCAACAAATGTAACCACAGGAAGGCACTCCAGGCCGATCACAGGGGCCACAATGGGGCATGGAAGGTCTTTCAAATAAGTGGGGCCCAGAGTGTTTAGGGATTTAAAGGTCAAAACCAGCACCTGGAATTGTGCCCAGAAAGCTATAAGGAGCCACTACAGACTTTGGAGCACCAGTGTAACGTGCTCTTGGTGCCTCGTCCCCGAAAGGAACCAAGCTGCCACATACTTTACCAGTTACAGCTTCTGACCAGTCACCAAGGGCAGCCCCACGTAGAACACATTGCAGTAATCTAGCATTAACGTGAGGAAAGCATGGATGACAGTGGCCAGATCCAAATCACAAAGGAAAGGCTGCAGCCTCCTCACCAAATCAAGTTGGTGAAAAGTGCTCCTGGTCACCGCCACAACCTGATAATCCAGATCCTCCAGGCAACTTCTTCAAGTAACAGCCAAGCTCTCCTAGCCAAACCCCCACCAGGCTTTGAGGGCTGCCCCCTCTATGTGAAGTTACCTGGGGGAGGAGAACAAAGACACCCAGCTGTAGGAAACCCTCCAAGCAGCTTCTTCAAGAAACAGCCAAGCTCTCCTAGTCAAACCCCCACCCATAATCCAAATGCAGCAGGGAGTCCAGAAGCACTACAAGGCTGTGAACCTGAATGACCAGAGGGGACTGGACTCCATCAATAACAGGAGTCCCAATCCCCTCCAGTTCACAGGGCTGTGGCTAGCCATCATCACTTCTGTCTTGTCTGGATTCAGCCTCAATTGGCTCACCCTCATCTAGTCCATGACAGCAGCCAGGCATCAGGTGAGAACAGAGAATGCAGGGCCTGGGTCAGATGAAAAAGAGAGGTAGAGCTGGAGGTCATCAACATATTCGTGACACTTCACCCCAAACCTCTGAATTACCTTGCCCAGTCTCATATACATGTTGATCAAGAGGGAAGGCAGATTAGAACAGTCCCTGCAGGACCCCCCCAGTGGAGGTCCCAAAGGGATGATGAGCAATTGCTCACCACCACTCTCTGGGACCTCCCCAACAGGAAAGATTAGAACCACTCAAGAGCAGTCCCACGCACCCCAACAGCTTCTGCAGTCATGTCAAGTTACCTCAGTATCAAAGGCTGCTGAAAGATCTAGCAAGATAAATAGGGTAGGATTCCCCTTATCATTCTCCAGGTGCAGATCATCGACCAAAGCCACAAGTACAGTCTCTGTGCCATACCCAGAACAAAAGCCTGACTGAAACAGGTCCAGGGCTATGCCACAAGATGGTGCCTGCCATGTGGAAGATCTAAGATGGCCTCCAGACAGGAAGAGGAAGTTGGAGTGTTTGGGGGCGTGGCCAACAGTATAAAGGAAGAACCAGCCTGACAGAAGGGGTGAGAGGTTCCTGAAGGAAGGAGATATGGACAAGAAACTGCAAGAACAGGAAGTAAGTTGGAGAAGCTAGTCTGGCACTGTGTTGGGCTAAGCTCAGTTGTATATTGTTGACTGGTCAGAGGTCTGGTGCCTGATACTATGTGATAAATAAATTGTTTATGGATTGTATCCTGTGAGTTCCAATCTCTTTGTGGCCTGATCCTGCAAACACTTTCCCACAGAGTTGGACCTGCTACAAGGACCCAACAGCATCAAGATGAGCCTGGAGCTGTTGGGCAACCACCTGTTAATAACTTTCCCTAAAAAGGGAAGGTTATAAACAGGTCAATAGCTGGCTGCCAAGTCAGCGTCCAAAGATGGCTTCTTAAGCAAGGGCTGGACAATTGCAGTTTTAATGGCATCTGACCCCCCCCCCTCAAAGGGAGGCATTGACAACCCCAGCCACCCCAACGTATCATGTAAGGATTTCACCAGCCAGGATAGGCAAGGATCTAGTTCACAACTGGTTGCCCTCATTGCTCCAAAGACCTCCCCCACATTGGTGGGTGATACCAATTACCCACTGATGTTCTCAGACTAGATGAATATTTGTGAGTCATATCCCTTCCCGTTACCTGATTATGTAAGAAAAACATCCTATTTCACCACAAGTATAAGAGGTTTAGTATCAGTTGGTGAATGAAAACCAGCAAGACAGGGGTGAGCTGGATCCCCTGCCTGCCCTGGGGAGGACCACTGCAGCTGCCACACTTTGGGATTGAAACATGAAGCGCTCCTCCCTGAGAATCCAGGAAGGGGAGAATACTGTCACAAGTCCCTCCATGCTTGATCGGTTGGCTGAGGGGCTGTCTGCATGAGGTAGGACTTGCTGACTCCTGCTGTGCAGCAGGGTTGGGCCACTGGGAGGAGCTGCTGTGAAACAGCTGATGAGGGGCATTCCCCCTGGCCATGAAACAGCTGATTGGGGGGGGCCCAGAGGAGTGGAAGAGTCCCCCACATTAGTTCTGCAGCAGGGTGAGCGCTCTCCTCTGCCCTCCCCTCCCCCCCGATCAGCTGTTTGGTGTGAAGGGTACTCCTCCACCCACATCAGCTGTTTTGTGGCTGGGGTGATCACACTCCTAGCCAGATCTTTGGACCTTGCCTCATGCCAGGGCTGCATGGGACAACCAGATGGGAGGCAGCTCCATTGACCCACATTAGCCTGGGTGAGGCAGCAGTAACCTGCAATGCATCACCAGCCTTCTCTTGCCGATGCTTTGCATAGTAGCCAGGTGTTGACGTGGAATTCCGTGGGTAAAGATTTGAGACGAGGAGGCTGCAGATGCAAACAGCAGATACCCTTTATTCAGCAGATTTACACAACGCGTTGAGGGCCTTTAGGATCAAGGAATCCTGAGCACCCTACAACAAAGAGCACTATATTCTTATACAGAAATCCTTGGGCTGAAAGCCCATACATGGGTTGCTGCAATGGCGCAGTAGACGACCATGACAGCATAACTTGCAAACTCATTATTTAAGGAAAAGACAGTTCACTTCTAAGTGAGGGTTGTTATCTAGACCGAAACCAGGTGCATTCTTGAGCTAAAGGAGTCCTCCCTATAAACAAAGTAAACTTCAAAGTGGGACTTATCTATCTGAGAAGAAGCAGAGCCTGTCTAATTTTAAGGGAGAAGCAAGCATTCCTAGCATGACGGGGTAACTACAGGTTATAAACTCTTAATATTGTCTAAGATGGCAGAGGGTACTATAGGGCAAACAGAATATTGGGGTTTTCTTCATCAATTCCCCCGTTTGATACTTGAGAGAAAAGTATCACCATATGAACCAC
>QEPC01006720.1:262592-276979 GCA_003113815.1 Sphenodon punctatus | reverse complement strand
GCTGCAGATGCAAACAGCAGATACTCTTTATTCAGCAGATTTACACAACGCGTTGCGGGCCTCTAGGATCAAGGAATCCTGAGCACCCCACAACAAAGAGCACTATATTCTTATACAGAAATCCTTGGGCAGAAAGCCCATACATGGGTTGCCGCAACGGCGCAGTAGACGACCATGACAGCATAACTTGCAAACTCATTATTTAAGGAAAAGACAGTTCACTTCTAAGTGAGGGTTGTTATCTAGACCGAAACTAGGTGCATTCTTGAGCTAAAGGAGTCCTCCCTATAAACAAAGTAATCTTAAAAGTGGGGCTTATCTATCTGAGAAGAAGCAGAGCCTGTCTAATTTTAAGGGTGAAGCAAGCATTCCTAGCATGACGGGGTAACTACAGGTTATAAACTCTTAATATTGTCTAAGATGGCAGAGGGTACTATAGGGCAAACAGAATATTAGGGTTTTCTTCATCAGTGTCTGCCCCATGGCGGAAGTGGGTGAACTTCTGCAGACCACCAGACTGATGGGCCGGTGACTCATGAGCTACTTTGGGCTAATGTGTGCTACTGTCTCACTCCTTTTCACCCAGTATTGTTGCCATTGCTAATATAACAAAATATCAGGGCCTTGTATTTCAGATCACCCACAGATTCTGCTGGTTCTGATTAGCATCATGGATGCTCACACTGCAAACTCAAAACCACAACAAAATGACTCGGTAAACCTGGAGATTGAACTTCTTTTGGAGGAAACAGCTGTTCTCATTTGTACTCATCACAGACGTGTGTGTGTGTGTGTGTGTGTGTGTGTGTGTGTGTGTGTGTGTGTGTGTGTGTGTGTGAGAGAGAGAGAGAGACAAGTGACATTCAGTAAAATAAGCATTTTGGGCTTTCTCCTGTACTGAGCCTCCAGCCCCAGGAGCCTTCTGTATGTATTTCGCATGTCAGACACATTTTAACAACTCTCTCTCTGTGATTATCCTAGGGTTTCATGGTGTATTACTTAATGGAAAAATATGCCTTAAAGGAAGGAAATTAAGATGTAGTGATTTATTCTTTTCATCCTTTTTTCTTCTCCTAAAAATAGTTATGGAACAGAAAAGGATCCTGGATAAGGCTATGCACTTGGGTTTCAACAAAATACAATCAAATGTAAAAAAGACCTTTTTGGATTCCATATTCGAAACACAAATACTAGGTTTGTGTATTCGGGTTCCAACTGAACTCCAACTTTCCTGGAAAATATCATAGCTGAGGTCTCAAACTGGGTCCCCCAATGCTGCAGCACATATCCATCTCAGAGTCAAGCTGCTCTCTCTGACTCTCAGCATAACCATCTGCTTGGGGTATCTGTAGTGAGCCCTCCCTACCTGCAAGGGTCACTACTGTCTCAGAACTGCAGAATCCTGCACTGTAGCCATCCCCAGCCCTGTCAGGATCAGCTAAGTCAGGGAGAAATGGTGAATTCCCTCCACCCAAGACGTGACACCCCTGAACCAGTCTCATGTCCTAGTCTCCAAGCCAGCAACTTCCTTTGAACCTGGTCCCATTCCCCTTTCCCCAAACCAGCAAACCTCTATAAGTCAGATCCATGCCCCATTCCTACTTCCCCAAGCTAACAACCTCCCCACCAAGCCACTGTTTCCCAAACCAGTACCCTCTTTTTAAAATTGGTAGCTGACTTAGCTGCTTGCCCATGTTACTGCACCAGGAAAACTAACAAGAAGAAAATTCCCAGTGGGGAAAGTGACGTGAGGGTTTGAATGTGGGCATGTGGTTAAAAACGTCATTTCACACGTCTCCCATTGTTTTCAATCACAAAAAGAAGAGCGCAAAATCCTGCTCTGCCTTTCGTGATTGAAAACAATGGGAGACACGTTAAAGACAGAGCAGGATTTTGCGCTCTGCCTTTTGTGATTGAAAACAATGGGAGACGTGTGAAATGACATTTTTAACCACATGCCCACGTTCAAACCCTCATGTCACTTTTCCCACCGGGAATTTGCTTCTTGTTAGTTTTCCTGGTGTGGTAATGTGGGCAAGCATCCTTAGTAGCAGTTTTAATCATATTTTTCTTTCCTTATAGGCCTGACAAACTTGCAGAACCTCACTGCACCGCTACGCCAAAATAACCCGTACACAGGGATTCGTGTTTATTGTGTTTTCCACATTGGTGGCAATGTGGAAAATGCAGTGAACACAGGCAAGGATACAGGAGGGGGTGGGATATAAATTTGATAAATAAATAATAAATAAATAAAAACCAATGAGAACACTAAAAATGCAGATACAAATACCTGACCCCAGGCACCACCCTAATCCTGAAGTTTGAGTCTGTGTTCAATTTGCAAACAACAAATATCCATGATTTGTATGTATAATATAGTATTACCCGGAGCCCCTATCAGAGTAGGCTCCATTTACTGATTATTACACAAACTCACAGTCCTTTAGGATCTGCCATATTGGATCAGGCCACTAGTCCATCTCGTCCCATGTCCTGTTTCTAGTCCATATGCTTCAGAAGAAGTGTACAAACTGGCCATATATGGAATGATCCATTCCTTATTAATTATTCCCCGATCCAGGTAATAAGTTTCATCCCCTGACCAACTTGTCTAATAGCCACAGAGGGTATTAGACCCTCATCTTCTATGAGTTTATCTGCCCTTTTTGAACTGATGTAGTATTTTTCTTCACAACATCGTTTGGCAAAGATTTCCACAGGTTAATTGTGCATTGTTAAAAACAAAACAAAAAACAACTTTTCCTGTTTTAAAGCTGCTGCTAATTTCTTTGAGCATTCCCTAGTTCATGAACTGGCCAATGAGCATCACTGCAGAAGGATGAGAATCACTACTGTGATGTCTCAGGACAGGTAACCCTTAGCCTGTTGCATCTCCTCTTGCAGCGCCTCCATCCTCACCAGTGTGGCCTGTTGGTGATGGATATGGGCTAGTCTCTGGCGCCCGACCATGCACGCATCCCAGAGATGGCTGTACCACACCACCCTGAATCCAAAAGAGGATCCCAAGGCAGCTGGCGATAGCTGCGTACCTGGCGCAGTAGATGGCTTGCACTGCCAGGTGCACTTGCACACTCATCAGTGGTTATGAGGAGCTGAAGGGCAGCTAGGTGCTCGAGCCTCACATCTCACCAACAGATTGCCGTGGTGCCTTCAGAACCTTTGAAGTGTGATGCGCCATTACCTGGCTGATTGCATGCCTAGCTATGACGCACCTAGATGGTGGTGCACCAGAAACTTTGAAGTGGTGACGTGCCATGTGTAAGTACCTATCTGCCATCACCTGACTCACTGTGCCTGGCTGACTGCATGCCTAGTTATTGACTGGGATGGTCCCTGCAAAACTGAGTCTGTTTTTAACTAGGGCTGAGACGAGAGCAAGAGTTCCTGTTCCAAAGGGAAGTACCAGCCTTTCGGGAGTGTCCATTGGTACTTCATCAGTTTCCAGCGATTTCATGCTTCCACCATTTTTTGGGTCACTTTTGTCACTTTCTAGGACTTTTTCATCACTTTCCAGAAATTTTATGGCAGTTTTACAGCACTCTGGCAATTTCCAGCACTTCCTGGTGCTTACCCAGTATGTTTTTATCTCCACAGTCCCCAGGAGTGCATGCAGGGCACACACAGGACTTGGAAATGGCCTGTGGCAGTCCTGTTCAATTTGGATAAAATATTGGAAAATGGCAAACAGCAGGAAAGAATCTTGGTGAATGCCCTGCTTCCAACAGAAGCAGCACTCATCAAGATTTTTCATTTCAGGTCTATTTAAAAAAAAAATCTCAGCCAGGTGCTACAGGGCCAGGATAGGGTAGTGCTTGCTCATCTGCAGTTTATGGATGCCATGGGATCATGGCGTCTCTCCTAGGGGCAGGGAGGGAGAGAACCTGATGAGATTGTTCCTGTCCTCCGCCAGGTGCTAGCACCCTGTATCGGCCCTGTGCTGGCTCATCTGGAGCTTATGAGCACCATGTAATCACAGTGGGCATTTTTACACACACCTTAAAGTGCTGGTCTTTCAATCTTCTTGGTTTACAAGTCCACAAATAAGGCTGCTTTCGCACATGACAACAATGGGATATTATAATTGCTTGAGATAATACTGGGTATTATAATTGCATAATAATACCCCCCCTCGAAGTGGAAACCGAGCAGAGGGAAACTGTTGGGGTGGACTGGGAGTAAACGAAAAGCAGACTTGATGTCGCACTTCCCGAGGATGGCGCTGGGCCCAAATGACCTTACTAGGGCTAAGGCCGAGTCGAACTATGCATACCGTACCGAGGAGAGCTCCTTGGGGATAGCATCGTTGACTGAGCCCCCTCGGGGGTACAACAAATGATGAATGAGTTGAAATTCCCCAGGGGTCTTTTTGGGTATGACGCCCAGAGGGGATATGATCATGTTGGGAAGTGGTGGGGCCGGGAATGGGCCGGCCACCCTCCCTTCAGCCTTCTCCTTCAAAATCTTTGCACTAACCACACCCTCCATTCCTATTATGGACTTCAAGTTTGGACCCACCCGGTGTTGATAAACCTCAGCAGCCGGGATCCTAAAACCCTCCTGAAAACCTGTCAACACATACTCAACCTCCTGCTTGTTGGGATGTGATTGGAGGACTCGGGCCAGTTCAGTCACCTTAACTGGCTTTTGCCCACTAGGACCGGACCACTTTCCCCTGGGCCACCCTTCCCCTTGGCGCTGGGTTTTCCTTGCGGGCATGTGGAGGCCACATGGTGCCCTGAACAGTTAGAGCATGTGTGGTGGAACTTGCAGGTTGCCCGGGAGCATCTCCCGAAACGGCCAAATTCCCAGCACAAGCCTATGGGGGTGGGCATCCCTTTCTTTGCTTCTTCACGAAAAGACTCAATTACAGAAGAAGCCCCCCCTTTTGCTAGCAAATGCTTGCTGCTAGGTACGTTGCCCGCCCCACTCATACAATTCAGCCAAAGGTCGTGGACATTGATTTCAATGGGAAAAGAACCTAAAACCAAGAACTGATAGGAGAACTGATAGACAGAGAACCAAAACCGATAAAAACCAAGAACTGAAATTTTGCCCAAGTCCAGACAGCCACAAAGACAAACAAAGTATAACAAATAGCAACTGGGTTGTGTGACCTTATCCACAGATGGTGTGACCCCAGTTTGGAAACCATGGCTTTACAGACACTTCCATGTAGAAAGCAATCATTTTAGTCAACACAATATTTATGATTTTTTTTTTTTAAAGGGAGATACTACTAACATAGAAACCTAAAGTAGAGGTTTTCTTTGTTACATAGAGAAAAGGTTTTAGATAAACATTGATGTTATCAGTATTTAGAAGAACAATAGCTATTAACTTTGAGCCATAGGCAGCAGCCCACACAAAGTAGCAGAGATTAAGGTGGCACAAAATGTAGCTGTTTGGAACATTCTTTCTTTCTTTGTTTGTTTATTATTTATTTATCGACTTCTTCTATCCTGCACACAGAGCAGCTCAGGGCAGCTTACAACAGAAGCAATCATAATCTATAATTAAATTATGTGGGTCAGAGAAGAGCTCTTGACAACCATTAAGGGTGTTTTCAGATTTGACGATAGCCTGCATTTCCATTCTTTGACCTGTGTGGAATTGGGGGCTATTGTCATGTCAGAAAGCACCACCAGATGTTAGCCTGGGTCATTCCTTAGGTGGTGCTGGCGTTTAGCCTGGACCGTGGCTTGGGAACATCCTCGGGTCACAGCCCGAGCTAAACACTAACACTGCTCATAGAATGGCTGCCCAACTGGGTGTAAAGTGTACTATTATGGATGAATGGCTGTTTTACTCAACCCGGTCAGGGTTTCCCCCTACTACTGGATGCCATGGTGGCCCCCATTGGCTACCATGGTTGCCCGTCAACCAGGGGAGGGTGTGTGGGGGAACACCAAGTGGACACACGTCTGTGTGTCTCCCTGCTCCTTCCCTGGTCCGGCTGCCATCACATTTGTTTGGCAGCTGGGCTGCGTCCCAGACAGAGTGACGGCACCCACCAGAGAGGTCCGTGGTGGTGGTGGGAGACATCATGTCTGAAAACACTTAGTGTGTCTAAGACCACAGACCAGCTCCTACCGACTATGTTGCTATGCACATAAACGTTCTGAAAGTCTTGCCTCTACACTTATTGGCCAATTTGACACTAGAACAAAAAATCTGAAAGGAAAATAAGCATTGCCTGGTTTCGTGTAACTTATTTCCCATGTCCCTAAGAGTTCTTTTTCTTAGCATGGTCACACATTTAGAAAGCACATCTTGCTAAGATGCTGCTTAAACAGACTGCAACTAGGAAGCTTACAATTGGTGCTGAAGCACATGACCTGTCAATGTCTTAGTCACTCTGAAAAAAAATAAGTTCACATACCAAATATCTTTGTGTTAAAAAGCTGAAGATCAAATGATCAAATAAAAGGATAATGCTTAAAATGGCCACTGGAGATAGGATGCAGGGCTAGATGGACCATAATATGACAGTTCACATGTTCTTAACTTTAATCTTGAATTATCATCAGTACATTCCTAAATCCAAATCTTTTAAATCTTAAATATCCAGTATCTTTGAGTGCTGACAAACCAAACCAAGAGAAAACTCTCTTCTTAGTCTTTGGACTCAATTCTTTGTGTTCTTTATATATATATATATATATAATTAATAAATTTTTTATTGCTTTAACCATCTTAACACAGAACAAAAAAAATAGAAATACTTTTACATTAGTGTTCTATTCTCACACAGAATGTGTTTTGTTTGGCGGATAAATCCCTAGCAAAGCAGTTTCAGGTTTAAAGGGTACCATGGTTCAATTTATCTTTATAATATATGCCATACTTGACTCCAAAGCCTTTGCACATACGGGCAGCTCCACAACCAATGCTCCAGTGTGCCTTGCTGCCCACACCCCTTCCAACAAAGTCCATTACCATATGTTTTATGATATTTTAATTGTGAGGGAGTTAAATAAAATCTTGCAGTGGTCTTTATCGGAGTTTCTTTAACAACAATGCATGTGTCTCCATATGTCTTTAACTTCACAGTCCGTGAATTTTTTATTTAATTTCCCTTCCCATTTATTTATATATGACTGCTGCCCCGGATATAAAAGTAACTTAAGCTCTTTGTATATGCTGGAGAGCTTGCTCTTTGTTCCTGTTAAATTAAACGATACTTTTTCAACTCCCCCAGGATATAACTGTCTATCAAGTTTGGGACTGTAAATATACCCTTTAGCTGCAGATACTGTGGAATATTTTAATTTTCCCTTGTATTTTTCCTTCTAATACGTGGATCGATTTAAATTTCGCTTTATCAAAAAGTTGATATGCCTTCATGATCCCTTTTTGCTCCAGTTGTCTAACTAAATTAGGAGCTATTTCCCTCTCTCTTACGCAAATTCTCTGAACTGGTGAATATGGAGACACCTGAGGTTTGTCTTTTAATTTCCTTTGTATCCCTCTCCATTGTTTTATCAAAGCATTTACAAAGGGATGTTCCCTTCTAAGGTCTATAGGGATCACTGTTTCGTCTACTAGCACCTCCTTCAATGACTTGAAATGTAGTAACTCGCTCTCAATTACCGGCCATTCTGGTTGTTTGGGGCAATGGTACCAAGTGTATTGCAGTAAGAATAGCTGCTTTATAAAATCTGGCGTATTTAAACCACCTTTTTCTTTTAGCTGAAACATTGTGCCAATTTTAAGTCTAGGTTTTTTCCCTCTCCATACAAGGTCTCTGACTAGCGCTTCTACTTGCTGAAAAAAGGACTGTGGGATTTCAATTGGTAATGCCATGGATTTCAATTGGTAATGCCATAAATTTATACAACAACTTGGGCAACGCTATCATTCGAAATAGGTTAATTCTCCCCAACCATGAACACATTAAATTTTGCCAGCTATTGAATTCTTGTCGAATTTGCTTAAAGATTTGAGGGAAATTAGCCATGTATAAATCTTTGCAGTCCTTAGTTAATGTAACTCCTAGGTACTTAATCCCTTTATCATTTTTGGGGAATGGGGAGATTTCTTTTATTTGCATTTGTTCTTTGTAGAAGCAAATATAAATGTGTGGGATTTATCTTTATTTATTTTATATCCAGCTACTTTACCAAATTGCTCTATTGTATGTAATAAAGGTGAGAGAGATTCTTTTGGATCATCCATGAATAATATTAGGTCATCCGCAAATAGAGCCAGCTTATATTCCTGCTCTCTTTATAATTAAACCCTTAATTTGTTTATTTTGTCTGTGCTGTCGCTAGCCCCCCCAGCGTGATATTAAATAAAAGCGGAGATAATGGACACTCCTGTCTTGTTCCCCTATTTATTTCAAAAGCTTCTGTGTTTTGCCCATTCACTTTTAACTTAGACCGTGGGTGAGCATATATAGCTGTTACCCACCTAAGAAAGTTAAGAGGTAAACCCACCTTTCTTAGCATAGCAAAAAGATATGTCAGCTCTAGAAAGTCAAAGGCCTACTCAGCATCGGCTGGTTTATATTTGGAGCATATATATTCACCAAAGTCATCCATTCTCCTTGTAGAACTCCAGTAATTATAAAAAACCTACCCTCTCTATCCTTTATGGTCTTTCTCAGTTTAAAATTCATTTTTTTACTGACTCCAATTAATACCCCCGCTTTTTTCTTTCTCGCACATGATGCTATCATCTCCCCTATATTATTATTTGCAAACCTTTTTACATCACTTGCTAACAAGTGTGTTTCTTGGAGAAAAAAGATATCGATAGAGTTTTCATATAGTAAATTCCTTACTCTTTTACGTTTTGTCGGTGAATTAAGCCCCCTTATATTTAAGGTTAATGATTTTATTTTACTCATCATTTTTGTTTTTATTCCCAATTTGGTTTCCCCTGATCCAGTTTTTGCCCCAGTTTCTTGTCCAGCCCTGCCCATCTTCCCTTCCATTGGATCCACTCTGAGTAAACCATAATCTGTACATTTTTTCCATTCGCAGATTGCTTTCCACATCTTTATACATATTCCTTTAAGCCCCCAACCAAGAGGCGTTCTCCCACCCTCCACCCTCCCTTTGCCCAAACCAGAACTTGCACCCAAACATACCATCCAAAAACCCTTATCAAACCCATCTGGGGAACTATCTGGGATACACTGCTTTCCCTTTATACCGAGAAAGCAACCAGAACTTCGTCATCCCATCAGACTATTCCCCTTTACATTAGAACCAGTACACTCTTTTTGGCTCTTTTTATAGTCTGCCCGTTCTTTACAATTTTAGATTAAGATACTGCTCACTGCCTCCTTCTTCTGCATGCAGCAGCCTTTCACTTAAAGCTCAGTTCCTTCTGTGGAAAACAGATGCAAAAACAAAAAGGCCTCTAGTTCCTCTGTTGCTAAGAACACTTTAGGCTTTCCCATTTAGGGAAATGAGCATTTTTGCAGGGAACTTTAGGATAGGCTTTAATCCTCTCTCATGTAAAATCCCAAACTACTTGCTCCACTTTCTTCTTTTTATCATAGCTTCAGCAGCATAATCTGGAAAAACTAACTGTGTTGTTTTCAAATAACTCTTTTTTTCTGCCTGGCTTTCCACAGTATTTCTTCTTTAGTTTGAAAACTTGCAAATTTCACTAGTATAGTGCATGGCCTGGGATATTTTTTATTCGGAGTTCTGACCATTCTATGTGCCCTTTCTATCCCTGCCTCATGTAGGTGGGATTCCTCTGGGAACTGCTCTTTGAGAAGAGCCCAGATTAGCATTCTCGCATTGGTTTTTTCACTCCCCTCCGTGAATCCCACAAATCTTAAATTATCCCTACGGGCTCTATTCTCCAGGTCTTCTGTTTTATGTGTTAGAAATATTAATGAGTCCTGCACTTTTACTAGCTACTGCTTGGTCTTCTAAGGTAGACAGTCTCTCCTCTGCAGTATCCATTCTCTGCGCTAGCATTTCCAGTTTTTTAGTCCCTGCATCCACAGAGGAACGCAGTTTTTTAATTGCATTTTTTAGCCCATTTTTCATTTCTAAAATAAGTTCTGCCACTGACCTGTCCCCCAATTCTTCTTGGTCCATCACAACTGCCGCTGCTTCCCTCTCCGTCATCTTGTGCCGCTCCATGTCAGCCTCTTCCTCTCTGTCCTGCTCTGAAGGCTGCGGCCAGCAGTATTGCTCCAAAGCAGTTTCTTTGGGGTTTTTCTTCCCCCTTTCAGCTCTGGACCGCTGTGACATGCTTTCTCTCTTGCTTTTCTTTCCCGCAGCAGCTACCTTTTATGTTTTTCGGGCATATTTAAGGGCTGATTGGGAGGAGCTCCAGCTGAACCCAGCTACTCTGTATGGCGCATGCACAGTTCCCCAATTCTTTGTATTCTATGGCTCTTTTGTGCCAGAAGAATGGGAAAGAGAAGGTAAGTCCAAGCACCAGGGGATTCTAGTGGTGCAAGATAATTCTCCATATGGCCCATGACCAGCAGAATGGCCTTCATCACTTTCATTCTATGCTCCATGAGAGGAGTATGGGCAAAAAACAAGTGTGACTGTCTAGGCAAGTGAAAGAAGGGAAGAGCAGTGCCTAAAGCTACGTTAAGTTATTCTCTGAATACATGAGCGTGTAAGGTGGTATAAAGGAAAGCATCTTTGTCTACCCTATGCACCTTGGAGGTTAGACAGACTGCAAAAATGGCCTTTTAAAAAAGCCTACATATATTTATTGTAGTAATATGCCACAACTTTAAATATGATGGACTTTGTTGACACAGAAAAAATTACAATCCATTATATTATGTATGCTCCCTCTTACCCACACTTCTATATTGCAAAATCAAGTACATCATGTCAAAGATGGAAGGTCATTGTGTACTCTCTCATAACAAAAGGAGCTGTATGACTGAATAATTCAACATATGATAGGTTAAGCATAAACTTGGAAATGAATTTTAAAAGCGAATGGTCTGTCTCCATCCAAAGAGATCAGAAATTCTGAAAACACCTGGATTGAGGGCCATTACCTATTTTTCTGAATAGGATATAATCTTGTAGTAGCAGGCTGACAAATTTAAATAATAATTAATAGATGTTTAGATGAAATAAAAGAGAATTGCTATTGTACCACCCAACCCCAAGTATTCATAAATCACTCCCCCCAAGCCACGGGATTTAAACCCCCCCCCCCAAAGTTTGCATTGTTTTTATTTGCCTCCTGGATTGTAACCCTGTAGGATGTATTGAGTCTTGCTTGCAAGACTTTCTCTTTGGTCATACAGATAGGAAACCTTATTTGTTTTAAAATGAAAGCAAAAAAATATCTAATGAAACATTGCTTACTGTAAAAATTGGAAAGCATTATAGAAAACACTGAGGGAAAGAAATGCAATCGCTGTTCAGGAAGGTCAGTGTGGATCCAGCAACACTTTTACAGAAGGATTCTTCTTTCCAATGCTCAGTGTCGATTTTTTGGTCAAGGATGCACGCGACACAGTACTGAGAGGTATGAGATGAAAGGTGTCCTCCTAGGAAGTGAAAGCTTGTCCAGGTTAAATCTTACTGGCTTTACTGCATTGTCCCTAGCCTCAGACGTGGCCCTTATGTTATTTCTAGCTCCACATGGTACTTTCCCTTTCCTTCTCCCCATTATGTTATGTGAAGCAAGGGAAAACAAAGAAGAAGGAAGTGCTGAAATAAAAAAATATAAACTAAGGCTTGTTGGTGGCATCTGGCCAAGGGGATATTTTGAGTGTAGGTGAGCGATTTGCAGCAGACCTACCTTCTAGAGACACTTGTAAGGTCCCTATATCAACCTCAACCACACAGAAACCTACTTATTAGGGAGGAGGTGTGGCAGCAGCAAACAGGAAAGCCTGTAGGTTACTGAGATGGGAGAAAAGCAGTGAAAGTGTCTAGCTGCAACAGCTGCTGCTAGTGCCAGCATGTGCTCGGACTACTCCAGAGTTCAGCGGCTGGCCGTGATTGTTGCCTGTTTATCACTGGAACAGGAGCCCCTTTGTCCCCGCCTCCTCTGCAACATTAACTATCTCTTTCCTTGTGTTGCTGGGGATATTTGTTTCCACCCACACCGGATACACCTGCCAACTCCTCCTGGGAAGGACCAGAGAATGCTACAGCCTTGTTTATATCCGAAACCTGGCTAAAGAAGTAAGTATGGAGTTTTCTTTCTCTCTGGCAATTTTTGTGCCTCCCCTCAATATGCTTCTTCCGCGCTGCTTCCAGCATTCCCTGCTTCCCTGCAATGAAAATGCCTAGGCATCCACTCAGTGTTGTAAATAAACTGAAAGACTATTTTCCTCCTTTAAGATAAACACCAGTAATAATGATCGCATCCTGATTCATCACCAACATTTTAAAAGTCTGAAGGTAAGTTCACTTCAGACATGCATAGCATGCCTTATGGTCTAGGTCCGCGACAGTCATTTTCTTAAGCAAGGCTCCCACCTATTTCAGTGGACATTTACACCAAGAAAAGTAGGACCCAATCCTATGAATCCATGACCGGACTCAGGGGCAGTTGTCTAGGGCAGCAGATTTGGAGGGGTGGCAAAAAAGCCCTCCCCAAAGCTACCACCAATGCTCGCAGTTGCAGCTGTCTGCATAGTTGAGCCAGGATCGACTCAGCTGTGCTGGTGGCATGGCTGTGGCAGCTGGCTTCCCTGTGCGTGCCTCAGGCATGCACACACCAACCCCTGCCATATTTTCCCTCTGCACATGCACAGAGAGCAAATATAGTGGTGGCCAGTGTGCACATGCTTGAGGTGCACGCAGGGAAGCTGGATGCTGTGCTGTGGTCCACCTAGCCTGCTGGCTCCCCAGGCCACTCGGTTGCTCACTCCCTGGCCCACGGCTCTACCCTTCCCTTGCCTGTCCCCAGCTAACCTGCTCACCCGCTTGCCCCCAACCAGACCAGCCCCAAGCCTCCAGACCAGCCTCAGCCATCCCAACCCCCAGCTTCCAGTCCCCAGCCCAGCCAGCCAGGGGGTGGGGTGCCAGAGGTCCAACCCCCAGCCTCCACTCCAGCCCCCAGACCAGCCAGCCAGGGGTGGTACCAGGAGTGCCTGGATGGGTTTCTGGGAAGTAGCTGAGGATGCCCCCCCTCCCCACTTTGGGTGAGTAGGATTTTTCTTGTTGTTTTGTGTTTCTATTTATTTAATATTTTTGTATTTATTTAATTTATTTATTTATTTAATTTCCCCCCACCAAGCAGGGAACCTGACATGGTTTGGGGAGGGGTGTGAGGCTTCGGGGGGCAGCAGGCTCAGAAGTACAGAGGGCAGCAAAAATCCTAAGTTTGGTCCTGTATGAAGCAATAAGGGCATTCAACTCCACTTGTCTTACCTGGTTATTGAAGCAGGAAATTAGAAGACAAAGCAGGGGCGGATTGGCCATTCAACCCACCGGGAAGATTCCTGGTGGGCCGGGCCGGTGGGGAGGGCCGGTCCCGCTGCGGTTCAGTTTTTTTTTTTTTTAAATTGTCGGGTCCGAGTCCCGACCTCCCATTGGGCTGGGTTGGGGGGGGGCTGGGGCCGGCCATTCCCCTCTCCTCACACCCGCTGGCTGGTGCCCCCTTCTCTCCCCCAGTGGAAGTTGCATAAAAGCAACTTCCGGGAGGGAGAGCCTCTCTCGCCTGCGCTGCACGAGCCTATACGCTCTGCGTGCAGCACAGGCGAGAGAGGCTGAGGCTCGAGCTCGACATCTGTGCAGAAGCTGAGGGGCTGGGCGCGGCAGAGCTGAGTGGAGGCGAGCCAGAGGAGAGCAGCAGCACTGAGGGCCAGCAGCCGGCAGTGCTGGGATGGACTGGAGGCTCAGTGGTAGGGGCGCCTCTGTGCTGCAGAGCTGAGCCCTGGCCCCGAGGATTAATTGAGAGGAGGCAGGAGCTGGAGGAGGACCGAGGTTGGATAAATTGGCCACCTGTCCTGGCTTGGTTCCCCACCCTGCCCTGGGCACCCCCTGCTGGCTGACACATGCCCCCTCCTCCCCTCCCCTGCCGGGCTCATGCTGGGGGATAAAGCTGTTTGTTTACTAGGCAAGGGAAAACTGGTAAATCCGGAATCCGATAATGCCGGTACCAGGCGTACCGGCATTATCGGATTCGACCCGGTAAATCCGGTCCGGATTCCGGGTACCAGATTTTTTTACATTGCATCCATTTAAAAATGGCTACAATGTAAAAAGCCCCACCAAAAAAGTAAAAAAACCAAAACCCTCCCCGAGTCCAGGCTGTGCGGGTGGAAGGGGGGATACCCCCCACCCACCCTGCCCAGCCTGGATTTTTAAAAAAAGACTCAGAGCCCACCCCCCAGCACCAGCGGCCGCAGCGTCCCTGCAGCCGCCGGTAAGTATGACCCGATCCCTGGGGGAGGGGGG
>QEPC01006720.1:241796-259263 GCA_003113815.1 Sphenodon punctatus | reverse complement strand
GTTCTCCAGAGGTCAGTGCCAGAGAAAGCAGCCAGCAGGGCCAGCCTTACCACAGGGTGGCTGCCTGGGGCCCTGCACTTGAGGGCCCCTTGTGGTTTTTTTTTTTTTTTTTTAAATTGGGTTGGACGGGGGGGCAGCAGGTGTGATGGAGAGGCAGAGGCCCCACCTCTCCCACACTCTGGCACAGTCTCAGCCAGGGGGAATGAGAGGTAGAGGCCCTGGTATAGCTTAGCAGTCCTTACCATCCGCTGCTCCTGGAGGCTTGTCCTGCTGCCTCTGCTGTCCCGCTGGTTGGAGGGGGTCCCGAGGCACCTGTGGAGAAAGGGGGTCGTGAGTGGGGTCCTGGACTTGTTTTCCCTCCCCCCCACCCTCCAGGGACCGGAAGTGCTGGGAGACAGTTAAAAGAACTGCCGGCGGCTTTGGGGCCCTTCGGGGCATGGAGGGGGTAGAAGGGGGAAGTGTGGGTGATGAGGGGAATGGAGGATTGGGGGGACCTGTGTTGGAGATGGAGGAAGAGGAGCAGGCAGAGTTTGAGGTACTCCCTGGGAAGGTGAATAGGGGAGTTGTGGGAGAGGAATTGTTGACATGTAGGGATGAGGAGGGGGAGGGAGGGTCTGTGGGTGGGGTAGCTTGGATGGGTTTGGGGGTACAAAGAGGAGAGGGTGAGGAGTGTGATGAATTTATGCTTACTGATATAGGATTGGTGGGGCCACCTCCTCCCGGTGACAGAGGGATTGAGATGGTCAGGGTTTCCCTGGTGGCAGCAGGGAATGAGTGGTTAGAATGTGGGACCTACCCCGTGGGGGTGGTCATAGAATGGGATATTGGTGAGGCATAAGGGGGGTGGAATTGGATGGTTTTTGATTATGTTATATTTAAATTTGCTGTGTTGATTTTGTAGTATTTAAAATATTGAATTGTGTATTGTGTTAGTTATTATGTTAAAATGTATATTGACTTGGGGTTCCCTGTGTGGATGATAGCCCCAGAATGTAGATTATGTTGTAAGCTGCTTCGAGTCCTTCGGGAGAGAGGCGGGATATAAATTAAAATGAAATGAAAAAAAAAAAGTTCCCCTGGACGAGAGACTGACAGGCACTGGGGGTGGTGGGGAGGGCGATGCTTCTTACCTCACTTCTGCTGGAAGTGAGTTAGAAGAAGGCAGAGACCCCGCCTCTTCTTCACGCCACTGGCCCCCTCTACTGCCTGCCTGACTGTTTCGGCCAGGGGAACTGAGGGAGAGGCAGGGCCTCTGCCTCTCTTTCCCTCATTCCCCCTGGCCAACAGACTGTGCCAGACAGCAGAGGGGGCGGCCGTTGCAGGGCACAAGCTGGAGGCGGCAGCGGCGATGACGGCGGCTGCACCGGCAACAGGTCAGGTAAGTGATCCGGTCAGAATCCATATGGCCGCCCAGGCTTGGGGATGGGTGGAGGGGAGTGCCCCTCCGCCCATCCCTGAGCCCAGGCCTGGGTAGCACGCCGTCCCCGGGCTGGGGAGTACCCCCTGAGCCAGGGAGCGCCCCTAGGTCTGCCTGAGGATGCTGGTGACGGAGAGCAGCAGCAGCCAGCATGGGACAACCAGGGTTGTGTGAACTGAACATCCCCCAAAGAACCATGGGTGGGGTGAAGGGGCTTGGGAACGCAGAACGGTGACTCCTTGCTGTGACACCGGACTCTTGCACTGAGGGTGGGATTTATGTGTGGAACGTATCATCAGTACCAGATGCTCTTTAGTTTTAATACTTTGTTGATTCTTGCCTTTTAATAAAGCTCCTTTGTTCACAATCTAGCTGGTGTGCTTGCAAGTGGGGAAAAGCCAGGCTGCCCAGTAAAATTTAGTGTCCCAGATCTTTGGGTGGGAACTCGAGCCAGTGTGTTTAGTTGTGTCAACCCCTGCAAAAGGTAACCTGGCCCTTCTTGCCACAGACACCATCGGCATACGGGTTACAAGTAGAAAACACTGGTTTTCCTTAGGTTACTACTGTTGCTTGGTAATCATTCTTGATTGTTTAAGATCAGAGACATACTGTATCCAATGCACTTTTGAAGGAACCAAATGGTCCAGTAATGAATGGTGAATGTAGAAAGACTGCCAGTGCTCAGTATATCAATCTGAATGGCAAGACTTTTAACCAAAACCTCCTGAGTATTTAACAAAAGGCATTTTTAATATCTGAATGTGATAAATGGACATTGTCAAACACAGGGCATTTTCAGACAAGACACTCTCCACCCAGTACCCACCCACCCATTATACATGTTGCAGGGCTGCAGTGTTGCCCTATGGTGCCCTGCAACATGTATAGTGGGGGGGAGTGACTTGTCTGAAAACACCCACAGTTGCTCTACTGTGTCCTCTTGAGAGGATCCATCGCTTATGGGAAGCAGAATACTACTTCCTACGCCCTGATGCTTATTTCATTCTGAACAGCAAAGCTTTACAACAAAGGCAAATCTTCCAGGGAACAGCAAAAGGAATGGTGAAAGCATTCCAGAAAAGTAGATGAGAGGAGTTGAGTGGTTGCTTGAAAACAAGACCTTTAGGATAGAGGCTCCTAAGCTATGGGTCATTACCCCAAGTGGGATTACGCTATCTGTCTATGAGGCTGCTAGCCTGGTTGGTTGACATTGGATATCTGTTTCGATGCGTGGTTTTATTTATTTATTATAATTTTATTTTTTACCCTGCCCTTCCCTGAAGGCTCTGGGCGACTTACAAAAATATAAAATACAATTAAAACATTGAAATACAATTTGAAAAAACCCCACCTGCTCCAACCCCAACCCACCAACATCTCCCACCTAATCACTATCCCCACCCACCAAATGCTTTACTAAAAAGAAAAGTTTTGCACCACCTCTGAAAAATGCCCACACTCAGATTCAAATGGACCCCCAGGGGAGGGAGTTCCACAATATCGAGGCAGCAGTAGAGAACGCCTGCCTGCAGGCCCACATTGCACAAACTAGAGTCGCAGGTGGAACTCACAGGAAAGTGTCCCCGGCTGTCTGCAGGGGCTGCGATGGACCATGGTAGGACAGGTCGTCTTTCAGATATATGGGGCCCAGGCTGTTTAGTGCTTTAAAGGNGGCACCTGTGGAGAAAGGGGGTCGTGAGTGGGGTCCTGGACTTGTTTTCCCTCCCCCCCACCCTCCAGGGACCGGAAGTGCTGGGAGACAGTTAAAAGAACTGCCGGCGGCTTTGGGGCCCTTCGGGGCATGGAGGGGGTAGAAGGGGGAAGTGTGGGTGATGAGGGGAATGGAGGATTGGGGGGACCTGTGTTGGAGATGGAGGAAGAGGAGCAGGCAGAGTTTGAGGTACTCCCTGGGAAGGTGAATAGGGGAGTTGTGGGAGAGGAATTGTTGACATGTAGGGATGAGGAGGGGGAGGGAGGGTCTGTGGGTGGGGTAGCTTGGATGGGTTTGGGGGTACAAAGAGGAGAGGGTGAGGAGTGTGATGAATTTATGCTTACTGATATAGGATTGGTGGGGCCACCTCCTCCCGGTGACAGAGGGATTGAGATGGTCAGGGTTTCCCTGGTGGCAGCAGGGAATGAGTGGTTAGAATGTGGGACCTACCCCGTGGGGGTGGTCATAGAATGGGATATTGGTGAGGCATAAGGGGGGTGGAATTGGATGGTTTTTGATTATGTTATATTTAAATTTGCTGTGTTGATTTTGTAGTATTTAAAATATTGAATTGTGTATTGTGTTAGTTATTATGTTAAAATGTATATTGACTTGGGGTTCCCTGTGTGGATGATAGCCCCAGAATGTAGATTATGTTGTAAGCTGCTTCGAGTCCTTCGGGAGAGAGGCGGGATATAAATTAAAATGAAATGAAAAAAAAAAAGTTCCCCTGGACGAGAGACTGACAGGCACTGGGGGTGGTGGGGAGGGCGATGCTTCTTACCTCACTTCTGCTGGAAGTGAGTTAGAAGAAGGCAGAGACCCCGCCTCTTCTTCACGCCACTGGCCCCCTCTACTGCCTGCCTGACTGTTTCGGCCAGGGGAACTGAGGGAGAGGCAGGGCCTCTGCCTCTCTTTCCCTCATTCCCCCTGGCCAACAGACTGTGCCAGACAGCAGAGGGGGCGGCCGTTGCAGGGCACAAGCTGGAGGCGGCAGCGGCGATGACGGCGGCGGCACCGGCAACAGGTCAGGTAAGTGATCCGGTCAGAATCCATATGGCCGCCCAGGCTTGGGGATGGGTGGAGGGGAGTGCCCCTCCGCCCATCCCTGAGCCCAGGCCTGGGTAGCACGCCGTCCCCGGGCTGGGGAGTACCCCCTGAGCCAGGGAGCGCCCCTAGGTCTGCCTGAGGATGCTGGTGACGGAGAGCAGCAGCAGCCAGCATGGGACAACCAGGGTTGTGTGAACTGAACATCCCCCAAAGAACCATGGGTGGGGTGAAGGGGCTTGGGAACGCAGAACGGTGACTCCTTGCTGTGACACCGGACTCTTGCACTGAGGGTGGGATTTATGTGTGGAACGTATCATCAGTACCAGATGCTCTTTAGTTTTAATACTTTGTTGATTCTTGCCTTTTAATAAAGCTCCTTTGTTCACAATCTAGCTGGTGTGCTTGCAAGTGGGGAAAAGCCAGGCTGCCCAGTAAAATTTAGTGTCCCAGATCTTTGGGTGGGAACTCGAGCCAGTGTGTTTAGTTGTGTCAACCCCTGCAAAAGGTAACCTGGCCCTTCTTGCCACAGACACCATCGGCATACGGGTTACAAGTAGAAAACACTGGTTTTCCTTAGGTTACTACTGTTGCTTGGTAATCATTCTTGATTGTTTAAGATCAGAGACATACTGTATCCAATGCACTTTTGAAGGAACCAAATGGTCCAGTAATGAATGGTGAATGTAGAAAGACTGCCAGTGCTCAGTATATCAATCTGAATGGCAAGACTTTTAACCAAAACCTCCTGAGTATTTAACAAAAGGCATTTTTAATATCTGAATGTGATAAATGGACATTGTCAAACACAGGGCATTTTCAGACAAGACACTCTCCACCCAGTACCCACCCACCCATTATACATGTTGCAGGGCTGCAGTGTTGCCCTATGGTGCCCTGCAACATGTATAGTGGGGGGGAGTGACTTGTCTGAAAACACCCACAGTTGCTCTACTGTGTCCTCTTGAGAGGATCCATCGCTTATGGGAAGCAGAATACTACTTCCTACGCCCTGATGCTTATTTCATTCTGAACAGCAAAGCTTTACAACAAAGGCAAATCTTCCAGGGAACAGCAAAAGGAATGGTGAAAGCATTCCAGAAAAGTAGATGAGAGGAGTTGAGTGGTTGCTTGAAAACAAGACCTTTAGGATAGAGGCTCCTAAGCTATGGGTCATTACCCCAAGTGGGATTACGCTATCTGTCTATGAGGCTGCTAGCCTGGTTGGTTGACATTGGATATCTGTTTTGATGCGTGGTTTTATTTATTTATTATAATTTTATTTTTTACCCTGCCCTTCCCTGAAGGCTCTGGGCGACTTACAAAAATATAAAATACAATTAAAACATTGAAATACAATTTGAAAAAACCCCACCTGCTCCAACCCCAACCCACCAACATCTCCCACCTAATCACTATCCCCACCCACCAAATGCTTTACTAAAAAGAAAAGTTTTGCACCACCTCTGAAAAATGCCCACACTCAGATTCAAATGGACCCCCAGGGGAGGGAGTTCCACAATATCGAGGCAGCAGTAGAGAACGCCTGCCTGCAGGCCCACATTGCACAAACTAGAGTCGCAGGTGGAACTCACAGGAAAGTGTCCCCGGCTGTCTGCAGGGGCTGCGATGGACCATGGTAGGACAGGTCGTCTTTCAGATATATGGGGCCCAGGCTGTTTAGTGCTTTAAAGGTGAAAACCAGAACCTTTAATTGTGCCTGTAAAGCTATTGGTAGCCAGTGTAGACTCTGGAGCACCAGTGCAATGTGCTCCCAGTGACCTGTCCCTGAAAGAAGCCAGGCTGCTACTGCACCAGCTGCAATTTCTGAACAGTCATCAAGTCGCATTGCAGTAATCTAGCCTCGAGGTGGTGAAAGCATGCATAACAGTGGCCAAGTCCAAATCAGAAAGAAAAGGCCACAGCCCCTTCACCAAATGGGGTCAGACCCCCATCAGTAATAGCAATCCTATTATGGGCCAGCCAACCATCATCACTTCAGTCTTGTCAGAATCCAGCCTCAATCGACTCACCCTCATCCAGTCCCCAACAGCCAGGCATCGGGTAAGCACCCAGACTGCAGGACCTGGGCCAGATGACAGAGAGGTAGAGCTGAGTATCATCAGCATATTGATAACACTTCACTCCAGACTGCTGAATGATCTCACCCAGCAGCCTCATGTACATGTCGAATAAGAGGGGAGACAAGATGGAACCCTGCGGGGATCCCACAGGGGAGCTCATGAGGGGATGACGAGCAATCGCCCATCACCACCTGCTAAGACTTCCCTGACAGGAATGAACGTAACTGCTCAAGAGCAATCCCACACACCCCTGCCAGATCCCACAGACATGTCAACAGCATCTCATGATCAACTGTATCAAAGGTCACTGAACAGGATCAACAGCGTACAATTCCCCTTAGCAATCTCCATGCGCATATCATCTACCAAGGCCACAAGTGCAGTCTCTGTGCCATATCCAGGATGAAAGCCTGACTGAAATGAGTCCAGGCACTTGATAGCATCAAGATGAACCCAGAGCTGGTAGGCAACCATCCGCTCAATAACCTTCCCTAAAAAGGGAAGATTATAGAAAGGATGATAGCTGGTCGGGGAGTCAGCATCCAGAGATGACTTCTTAAGCAAAGGCCAGACAACTGCATTTTAAAGAATGTCCAGTAGGGGTGGGAAACCGGTAGAATCCGGTATCCGATAATGCCAGTACCGGGCGTACCGGCATTATCGGATTCGACCCGGTAAATCCGGTCCGGGTACCGGATTCCGGGTACCGGATTTTTTTACATTGCAGCCATTTAAAAATGGCTGCAATGTAAAAACTTAAAGCCCCACCAAAAAAGTTAAAAAAAACAAACCCTCCCCCAGCCCAGGCTGCGCGGGTGGAAGGGGGGACACCCCCCACCCACCCTGCCCAGCCTGGATTTTTGTTTTTAAAAAAAGAGTAAAGAAAAGACCCAGAGGCGAGGAGAGGCGAGCCCACCCCCCAGCACCAGCGGCCGCGGCGTCCCCGCAGCCGCCGGTAAGTATGACCCGATCCGGGGGGGGGGGTGTTTAACACCCCCCCCCCCCCAGGGATCACCCCTACTAACGTTCAGTGCGCTTACCTTTGGGAGCTCCGGCGGCGGCGGGCGGTCCGGCGGCCTCAGCGCCGGCTGTGGCTGCCGGCGTCAGAGACGCTCTAGGCCTTCCGGGGAAACCCGGAAGTTCCCCGGAAGGCCTAGAGCGTCCTGACGCCGGCAGCCACAGCCGGCGCTGAGGCCGCCGGACCGCCCGCCGCCGCCGCCGCCGGAGCTCCGCAAGGTAAGCAAGCACTGAACTTTAGTAGGGGTGATCCCTGGGGGGTTGGGGGGGTGTTAAACACCCCCCCCAGGGATCGGGTCATACTTACCGGCGGCTGCGGGGACGCCGCGGCCGCTGGTGCTGGGGGGGGGGTGGCCTCGCCTCGCCTCGCCTCTCAGTCTGTTTTTATTTAAACAAAAATCCAGGCTGGGCAGGGTGGGTGGGGGGTGTCCCCCCTTCCACCCGCGCAGCCTGGGAGGGGGAGGGGGAACTTGGAAGGATTCAGACATTTATTTCATTGAGTTCAATGGGGACACAGCGCCCCATTGAACTCAATGAAATAAAACCGGTACCGGTATACCGGATTTAATCCGGGAATCCGGTTTTTGTAGAACCGGTAAATCCGGTAACCGGTAATGGGCCCGGGGTCCCACCACTAATGTCCAGCATCCTACCCCCATGAATGTAGACATTGACAACACCGGCCACTGTTCTTAATTTACTCTCCAAACACGGACATGCCTAACTTCTGATTAAGGATTCTGAACAGGCTGGTTTGACAGGTAAAGTTTTATATTAAGTAGTGCTAGAATTAGAAATAGAATGACAAGGATTTAAAATACAATGAAGTTTATTGTGTTGCGGCAGCTTTACACACTTAAAAAATAATAATCAACAACTTCATTTTGATTTGTAAAAAACCCCAAGATATGCAAATAAACATAAAACAAAAGAAACAGAAAAATAATAAATGTGTAATCCCCACCTCTTTCATTGTAGATAAAGCCCATGATATTCTTCGCATATCAGTTTACAAATCCTCTACTACTAAGTTCCACCGATGTTCTTCAGCATCACTTCCTTATACAATATACACATATTGATCTTTTATTTTTCCTTTCAATCAGCTGTAGTGTTTATAAGAAATCTACTCCAGGATGACAGATCCAGGTGAGTCACTTTTAGGTTTTGCACTGGACTGAGAGGTAGGGGACAGTCTAGAGCCAACCAGGAATAAACCAAGCTGTGCTGAGTTGTGAGCAGCAGAAATAAGTTGTTTGCCTGCTTTGATGTAAGAAAACTGTGTTATTCACCTCTGCTCCGAGGCACTCATTACACAGGGACATAACCTCAATGAATGTAAGTGGGACACCTTCCATTGATATTTGTAGGACTTGTATGTATTCAAGAGCAGAAGCTAGCCCTCATTTCCCAGTCAGGTGAAACATAACTTGAACTGACTGGAATCTTGTCAGTCCTTTTCTTTTTCTGGTAAACAAAACAAAACCAGGCTCTTTCTGAAAATGATTGTAACTTTTCAAGACTTTTCCTTTTTTGAAACTTTCCTACAGGGTTGCATCTTGTCTCCCCTCTTGTTCAATGTGTATAGGAGGCTGCTGGGTGAGGTCATTCAGAGGTTTGGTGTGGACACCCAGCTCTACCTCTCTTTTTCATCTGACCCAGGTTGTGCAGTCTTGGTGCTTACCTGATGTCTGGTGGTGTTAGGGACTGGATGAGTGTGAACTGATTGAGGCTGAATCCTGACAGGATGATGGTGGTCTGGTCTTGTGACTTGGAGGGGATTGAGGGGACTCCTGTTATTGTTGGAGTCCTGTCCCCTCTGGTCACTCAGGTTCACAGACTTGGTGTGCGTCTGGATCCCCTCACTGTGCCTGGATTGTCAGGTTGTGGCGGTGGCCAGAAGCACTTTTTACCAACTCCTTCTGGTGAGGAGACTGAGGCTTTTTCTTTTTGTTTCAGATTTGGCCACCATCATCCTCACTTTCATCACCTCAAGGCTAGATTACTGCAATGTGCTCTGTGGGGCGGCCCTTGATAACTGTTCAGAAGCTGCAGCTGGTGCAGAAGGCAGTGGCTCAGCTCCTTTTGGGGATGGTCCACTGGGATCACATTACACTGGTGCTCCAGAGTGTGCACTGGCTTTCTATAGCTTTCTGGACACAGTTCAAGGTGCTGGTCTTGACCTTTAAGGCCCTAAATGGCCTGGGCCCCACATATCTGAAAGAGCGCCTGTCCTACTGTAAGTCTGCCTCCCTTCAAAAGCTGTACTTGGCAGCTCCTGCAGTAACTCAGAATTTGCTTGCAGATGCCAGGCAAATTATGCAGGCAAATTTTGAGTTACTGCAGGAGCTGCCAAGTACAAAGAAAATCTTTGTAAGGGACTAAGCTAAGTTCAATAGGGAGAGACCCACTACCAGTCTTCAACATAAAACAGAGAGACACTTTTTAATAACTACATAAATAATTTGTTACTTTCTATCTCAGTGTATCATAGAAATGTTTCCAAAATAAAGTTACAGCAGTACAAATGTTTACCCATACCAACATTTGGGTGCACTTCCACTCAGCGAGAGGAGCTGATTCTATACACATAACACATATAATCTAATACACACAGCATTTAAGATTTTCAAAGTGAACAAAAGGAAATGTATTTCACTACAGTCCATATAGCTGTCTGGCTCACTAGCTCAGACTAGCTGGTCTGAAAGCTATATAGACTACAGTCCATATAGCTGTCTGGTCACCACAGCAACTCAGTCAGGGCTTGGCCTCCAGTGAACTGCTATTCTCTCAGTGTGGATGATATGCCTAAGCACTGTAGGATTATAGAAAGTGGTTAAAATCCAACTCCTTAGGTCAGTCTGGAACCTCCCTGTCAGCTCAGTCTCTTCTGTAAGGCTGACTGGCTCCAACTGGCCCATAAAATGGCTGCCAGCTCTATGTTCCAAAACAATGGTACTTTAGTCACAGTATTATTATTAAGGCTGAAACTCAGAACTTAGTTTTGCTCAGAAGTTTCTGAATAAAACGGCATTTGACTCAATTTTTCCAAATACCGAGGTTCTGAAAATTAGGTAATGCCTCGATCGGGTAATGTTTGATGATAGTGTGTGACTATTTGCAATTGCATCCCTGCTCCGATCACCAAGCAGCCCTTACCTTCACTGAGCCTGTTTCTTGCTGCCCTATTTGGTCCACAGGGGAAGGGGACAGGTGAGGTGGGGGGACAAGTACAGGTCATGTTTTGATTGGTTGTCAGGGGCAAATAAAAGTCTGTTCCAGGGAATTATTCAGTCTTTCTTTGGTGACCTGATCCTGACCTCGCTGTGTGTTGGTATGTGTGGTATTTTTTAGGGGTGGGACATCAGGGTAAATACCGGGTACCGGTTTTACTGGTTCCCGGATTTAAAAAAACTTTTCAATGGGGAACTGTCCCCATTGAAATCAATGGAAAAAAACAAAAACCTCCCCCCTCCCAGACTGTGCGGGTGGAAGGGGGGACACCCCACATCCACCCTGCCCAGCCTGATTTAAACAAAAACAAAAATTTCCCCTAAGTCCCCTAGTGTGGGCTCCGGGCCACCGCCGGCGACCCAGAGCCAGCACCAGCACGCACTGCAGCCAGCCGGTAAGTAAGTCTATGGTAGTCTATGGTACTGTACTGATCCCTGGGGTGGGGGTGGTTTAACATTTTTATTTATTTTTTTATTTATATAAAACTTATATCCCGCCCCTCCTGCCCACAGGGCAGTCCGGGGCTGCGAACAACGGTATGTGGTATGTGTGTCTGTCATTTCCCCCACAAAACTTTAAACTGTGTGAGTGGTCAAACAGAATTGGATTGGAGGAATCAATTGCTTGTCTTTTGTGTGTGTGAGTGTGTGTGCTTCTTAGGGCCTAGGCAGAGGGTTTGGCAAGGGCATGGGGTGAGGAAATTTATTGCATTTTAGTTTTGGGGTTCTTTTTGTTTTTTCTGTCTCCCCCCTGGGCTGTGTTAGTCACTCCCCAAGGTCTTGCAGATTTGCTTTTTGGGTTGGCACTTGGCATGGCTCCTTTTTATGGCTCTAGATGGAAGCATGTGCTATGTGGCAGGGCAGGGAGGGTTGCAACGTGGGGCAAAGCTATATGGATTTTGCTCTCTTCCCCTGTGCTGTGAAACTCCCTCTCCAAGGTCTTGCAGTTTAGTTTTTCATTGGCACTTGTCATGTGTTTATTTTATGGATCTCACTGGAACCATGTGCTTTTGGAAAGGTGGGTTTTTGCAACATGGGGCAAAGCAATATGGAATTTGTCTTTTTTGCCTTCTTTGGAAGGATCTTTTAGAATCCTATCATTAAATAAACTATCAAAGAAACAGTGTAAATAAATAAAGGAGAGAAACAGCAATTTTCCTGTGTTCATGTGTTATTTTTTCAACCAAATCCCTAAATTTGTATTGCAAGTCAAGGGTGGAAAGTGAGGAAGGCATTGTCACTTGGAAGCAGGCAGTACAGGGTACCCCAGTAACAGGGCTCTGCAACTTGCAGCTAGTGTCCCAGTGGCGGGGTTTCAGCTAGCAGCATGGAGTTCCATGGGTTATTTATTTATTTATTAAAATTTGATAACCCACCCCTCTTGTGCTCATGGTAGCCCGCGGCAGTGTACAATAAAAATATAAAATACAAATATAAATAAAATATTAAAACTAGAAAACATTGGTCATAAACCCCCCCAACCCAACTCATCCCAACCCTCCACTATCCAACCCTCCCACCAAAAGCCTGATGGAAAAGTCAAGTTTTACATTGGCATCTGAAGGAGAGGAGATCTGGGGACAGACAGACTTCTGTCAGGAGGGAGTTCCACAAATGGGGTGCCACAGCAGAGAACGCCCTTTCCAATGTGGCCGCCTGCCGAACTCAGGGGACCTCCAACAGGGCACTCCCGGATGACCTCAGAGGTCGCTCCAGTACTCGAGGGGGTAAGTGGTCCCACAAGTAGGCAGGGTCCAGGCCATGTAGGGCTTTATAGGTAAGCACCAACACCTTGAATCAGGCCTGGAAGGCTATAGACAGTCAGTGCAGTAAGCAAAGCTGGTGTTATGTGCTCCTGGCTACCCATCCCCATGAGGAGGTGGGCCACCGCGTTCTGCACCAGCTGCAGTCTCCACTCCCTCAGCCCTCCCCATGAACATCACCTCTGTCTTGTCAGGATTCTGCTTCAAGCGGCTTACCCTCATCCACTCCCCCACGGCTGCCAGACACTGGGTCCGCTGAAAATGAGAGGTAAAGCTAGGTGTCATCAGCATATTGATGACACCGCAAGCTAAGCCCTGTTCTGAGTCTGAATCCTCCTGGTCATCATGACACGTACCAGGATGGTCCCTTGGAGGGTCAGGTGCATGTCCCTACAGTGCCAGTCTTGATGGGCGGGGCGGGAGAAGGGGCAGATGGCGCAAATCAACCTCTGAAGTTGTGGAAGCAGTGATACTATGGGCAAGCCCCCTCTCCCGCCCCCTTTTCCCTGTGAAGGGAAGGCATGCCTGTCAGCTGTCACCTTGCTCTCCCACTGTGGTTGTTCTCTAGGGCACTCTCTCCCCGGGCTCCCACAGGCTTACCTGGCTGACAGAGGGGACCGTGGCTGTAGCCCAGCTGGTTCTTTGGGTGGTGGTGGTGGAGACAGCTGTGCTGGTGCTCGCCTGTCAAGGGACATGGCACCTGTCAGCTGTCATGTTGCTCCCCTTCCGCAACTCCCCTCTACCTGGGGGGCCGTGCACTTACCTGGCTGTCACTGCTTGCTTCCATGGCTCTGGCTCTTTTCTGTTTTTCAGGGTTGGGGCCATGATGGTGTAGGAGCCAGTGTGCCCATCTCTTTGCATGTGTGCCCTTTAAGGGCTCCTGGCTGGACTGGGAACATATCATGAGGGGTGTGTGTCGGTTGGCGGCTGGGCATTGTGTCTCTCTAGCCCTCGCGTGGCCGTTCTCCATGTTGGTGGCGGACCTGTCTCATGGGTGGGTGTGCTGTCCTGTTCACTTGGGTTGGTAAGGGGTGAACAGAACACCCATCCATGCAGCAACCCAGTTTTTTTCTGGTTGCTCTATGAGGGGAGGTGGGTGGGTGTGCGTGGGTTGTGGGAGCATGAGTCCATACACTGCTGCTTTTACACAAGCATTTGCACATGTGGGGGATGGGTGGACCTGCGTGTTAGCGACGTCTCATTTAAAAATGGCCATGCTCTCCCTCCCGCCTTGGGGATGACAAAAGTTTACTCACAATTCCTACTAGCAAACATGCTTTCCAGGATTGCACCCAAGGAAACTCCCCTGGAGAAAATCAACACTTTTGATGTAACTTGTGTAAACTTTTAAATATCTGTTGTATATTATGGTAATCTTCCTGGAGTTAGTGTCTCCTGTGTTTTTACACATTGGCTGATATTCGTATGCACAATGATTGTGGAAGTTCTTTAGGACAGATCCTCAGCTGGTCTCCACTGCAATCAGTGAACTATGATGATTTGCCATAGGGGATAATTCTCTCCCTCCCCACAGGACCTCTTCAACATTCAGTGAAAAGAAACCTAAATCCTTACAGTGCAACTCGGTAGGGAAGTACAAATATGGCACTAGATCTTTGTACTCTCTTGATTTGGGACTGCACATGTGGAAATCTGGGCTCTTGACTTAAGTGACAACAGTAAAAATATTTCTCTGACTTGTGTTGACTGTTAATAGCCTCAAAACAGCCTTCAGGGCAGCTGGGGATTAACAAGCTACATGACATCCTTCGTCAGCCACCATTATTTGCTATTCTGGCTCTATGGCATTAAGGACACTTCTTCATCTGAAGCAATACTTCCTTGGTTACTGTGCAGTGGTGGGATAGCATTCAGAAGCTGCAATGTAGTCCCGTCCTGAATCTGATATTTGTCTAATAATCGTATTTTGCGACATCCTGTTAGAGGATCTTTTGCATTCTCATTTCTGTTTTATATGCTGCAGAAAGCGAGGCGTGCAAGTTGGTTTATCAAAAGGTCATAGATGTACTATGCATGAACACCAATATATACTGTACAGTAGCACAGAGAAACAGGTCACTGTGCGTTCTACTCAAAATATATTCTGTGGGTTTGCACTTGCTATACCTAGGTCTGTTTAAAAAGGCCTAGTAACAATGCCCACATCATATGATTTCCTGTTACCATAGTTTCTGGATCTGTTGTGGTAACACCAGTGTTTACAGCACATTTTCATTACAATAATAATTACATTAATAATAAATAAATAAATAAATAAATAACTCTAACATAAGCATCTACAGCTGCAGCTTCTCAATCTCTGGAATGTATCTCTGTTTCTCTCCATGTGCCCCCCCCACCAACTCCCCTCCATTACCCATCCTAGATTATAAACTACTCAGAGCAGGGGCCTGTTTCTAACCATGACTGTTCAACACCAGGTACAATGCTGGTGCTGTATAAATAATAATCTCATCTGATCAGTGGAGGAGTATTGGTTCAAATCATGGTGGCGGATGTGAGTGGGTTGGGGGAGACAGCTCAGCCATCTGCCTGCCCCTACACAGACAGTACTAGGGCTGTACTGGCATACCGCTGCGGCAGCTGTTACTGACGGAAACCCCTATTCCGCGCATCGTAGCACGGTTCGGCAGAGACAGCTTTCTGACGGCTGCAGCTGCGGTTTGCCGCAAACGGTGCAGCGGCATTGCGACTGGTCAATGGAAGCAGAACTTTGGCAGATTTCAATAAGAAGCGGCACCAACTCCCCTTTCCGTCGATCGTGAAATCTTTGTGGTTATCTGATACCTTGTATTCCGGGCAGCGGAAACATGATACAATTATCGCGAGACCCGGCAGCATGATCAACCCTCGGACCCTGTTGACGACACTCGCATGCCCAATTTCATTGGCTAGGGCTTTCCCAGAGAGACATGTCCCGCCTTCATCATTAAGTATAAATAGGTGTGTTTGTAGCTTTCTTCTCCCTCTTGATCCCCAATCGCAGTGAGAGTGAGTGACTGTTGGAGCCGCGCCGCCAGTGTCTAAGTTTGCTAACACACTCTGATCTTCCACGCTCCGCAACAAAGCACCACATCGTGACTCAAGGAGAGAGAGTCCTATCCCTTCCTTCCTAATTAATAGCATACCATCGTCCATCGATTTTGCATAACATAAAGAAGGTTTTGTGTAAGTGCTTGAACTTTTCTGCTAATTCTTCTAAACTGTGCTTTATTTAACTGCTAATTTAGTGCTAAAGCAGCTAAAGTAATTCTTCTACAGCTACACTACATTTTCCATTATCCTTTTTAAAAATAAATGTACACATATGTTATTTGCTGCTAGCCTTTAGTGTTTACCTATATGTTATCGCTCAGTTTGAGCTTGATATTATTTGTGCTTGATATTGTGCTTGATATTGTTTTATTGTTCATTTTGTTCATGATAATGGCTGTTGGTTGGAAGGATGGTGGAATCGTTGGTTTATTTGTGAAAACTGTGCTGTTGGGTTGATAACTGTGGCTGTCCCGATTCTTTTCTTGTGAATGGTGGGCAAACAGAGACCGCAACTATCGCCTCCCCGTCCGTGCTCTCCCTTGACTGACGCTCCCAGCAGCCCCCACAAGCTATTCCCACATGTGCTCTCCAGTCCCTGCTCCAGGCTTGCCGGCGGCTTCTGCGGCTACTGGCTACGCCCCTTCCCGGCTCTCTATGGAGTGACTCTTTCCACGGCTTCTGCAGCTACCGACTATGCCCCTCCTCCTTCTGGCTCTCTAGGGAGTGACTCTTCCCATGTGCTCTCCCGAGTCCTGACCTGAGTCCCTGCTCCAGGCTCTCCGGTGGCTTCTGCAGCTTCCATGACTACCGGCTATGGCCCCCCTACTCCTGGCTCTCTATGGAGTGACTCTCCCGGCAGCCCCCCCCGGCCGTGCCTATTTCCCGATGTGCTTCCCCGAGTCCCTGCTCCAGGCTCACTGGTGGCTTACATGGCTAGCAGCCATGTCCCCTCTCCTCCTGGCTTTCTATGGAGTGACTTGCCCGGCAGCCCCCCCCGGCGATGCCTATTTCCCCATGTGCTTTCCTGAGTCCCTGCTCCAGGCTTGCTGGTGGCTTCCGCAGCTACCAGCCATGTCCCCCCCTCCTCCTGACTCTCTATGGAGTGACTCTCCTGGAAGCCTCCTCCCCCCCCGGCCATGCCTATTTCCCCATGTGCTTCCCCAAGTCCTTGCTCCAGGCTCGCCGGCAGCTTCCATGGCTACCGGCCATGTCCCCCTCTCCTCCTGACTCTCTATGGAGTGACTCTCCTGGCAGCACCCCCCAGCCATGCCTATTTCCCCATGTGCTTCCCCGAATCCCTGCTCCAGGCTTGCTGGCAGCTTCCGTGGCTACCAGCCACATTCCCCCCTCCTACTGACTCTCTATGGAGTGACTCTCCCAGAAAGCTTCCCGTGGTTATGCTGTGGGGGCAGGGGGGCCAGTGGCTTCCCTGGCATGTCCCGCAACCCACCCCAGTGTATGGAAACAGCAAAATCAGGCAGGCAGTGTTTTTTGAAAAAAGAAAAAAATCCCTGCTGGAGAGGCGTGGTTCGAGGTTGCTGCCTTGTAATTAAACAATGGTTCTGCGAGCTGGCTCCGAACATTTTCACAAATGGGATACGTTCAGGCGCCGTTATATATACATAGTCATATCAAGCACAGCTTACTAATTTGAACAATCACATGAACAATGACAGTCTCGAGCCCACACACGCAGTAAACAAAGCACCTTCCCACTCATTCCAAACAGTACTTGCCAAAGGGTTGGCATTTGTGACAATGTTCAAAGCCATTCCAAAGAACATTGTTTACGAGGCAGCAACCTTATGTTGCTCTGCCTTTTCCCATTCCCACTAACATGATGGTCCTGATTTGTGTGAACATTCATGTTTTGGCAACTTAGTCAATGCAGGCACTGCATGTAGTTTTCCTAAGCATACTGTACATATTTGCGTAGGTCACACAACCCTAGTTATTAGGGGTGGGCGTGCCGGTAAATCCGGTATCCGATAATGCCGGTACTGGGCGTACCGGCATTACCCGAAATCCGGTCCCGTTACAGGATTTTTTTACATTGCAGCCATTTAAATGAATGGCTGCAATGTAAAAAGTCCCACCAAAAAAGTAAAAAAAAAAACCTCCCCGAGTCCAGGCTG
>QEPC01006720.1:222024-241749 GCA_003113815.1 Sphenodon punctatus | reverse complement strand
CTGTGCAGGTGGAAGGGGGGACACCCCCCACCCACCCTGCCCAGCCTGGATTTTTTTTTTAAAAAGAGCCCCCCCCCAGCACCAGCAGCTGCAGCGTCCCCGCAGCTGCCGGTAAGTATAGACCCAATCCCTGGGGGTGGTGGTGTTTAACACCCCCCAACCCCCCAGGGATCACCCCTACTACAAGTTGACTGTACCTTTGTATTTCAGTGGAGCTCCAGGTGCGGCGGTGGCGGGCGGTCCGGAGGCCTCAGCGCCGGCTGTGGCTGCCAGTGTCAGAGATGCTCTAGGCCTTCCGGGGAACTTCTTCCTCAGGTTCTGGAGCACTTCCATCTGTGCCTCTATTTATTTTTTTTTCTGTAAAAATGGAATACAGTTAGTGTATGCATTCTTGAACAGCAGCAACTTTTTTTAAAAAGGGAAACACTATTTACACAAGGGTACTAGTACTTTGGATCTCAGAGAAATCCTTACCAATTTTCTCCTCTCTGGAGATTATTCTTTGCACCGCATCCGCAGTGTCCCAGACTGTGGCCCAAATTGCCGAAGCAACATCCACCATAATTTCTGCTGATATGGGTTTGAAAAATAAAACATATCAATGCACTATTAATGACAAAAGCCCTACTAACGTAAAGCATGCTATACAGCGAGAGATCACATTTAAAGAGTTTGTATTTAACTTACCAATTCTAATAAGGCCATCAAGGATTGCAGCAAACCCTGCCAAAGACATCCTGTCAATTTAGAATTGAGATAGATTTGACATGAAAACACATACCACATGGTCAACATGAAATAAAGCCCACCTTCCTGTGTTAAATGCCTGTGGCTGTCAGCTGTCAGTCACAGGGAAGGACTGTTCTTATTGGTGTGCGTCCCTTGCTAATTAAATGACCCGTGTGGCCGAGGTGGGGTGGATCCGTCCGGGTAATAGTGACAGCTTTAAGCCGTCTCTGTCTATCTGGGAGTGGTAGAATGGGATGGTCGTGGCGGATGGGTCAGTCTGTGAGTGAAAAAAGATAGTGTTCCCCGACCCCCAGCCAGGCCCAGGAATGAGGCGCAGACAGCCACCCGTCGCTACCAGCAAGACTGGGCGGGCACCACACACCCCTCTCCCTGCTGGTTGCCGACTTGCCGCACCCCAGCGCGTCTACAGAACACAAGCCGAATGATATTGTTTCATTTGAATGATAAAAGATATCATTTTGTTTGAAATGATATGCCTCCAATCCAATCCATCTCTTACATTGGTATCGGGACCACAACAGATTTTTTTTTTTTTTAAAAGCAACACGGACTGTGGGGATTTGAACCTGCAGAATGAGAACTTCAAATTGTATAGCCAACGGGATCCTTAACAACTATGCCAACAGAGTTCTGTTGTTTTTCTGAATTCTTCTAGACTGAGGAAGCATGGAATGAGGATTGTAACAAACTCTTCTGATCAATCAATTAATGCTATGGTTCCTGATCCTGAATAGTTTTTAACATCTCTCCCCCCGAAAATGGGCCTTTTTTATATATATATAAGTACTATGTAAAAAGTTGAGAGTTGATTATATTAATTTTTTTACAATGTTGTATTGAAAATTTATTTTAATATTTTAAAATGTGATATAAATAACATATATATATGTATGCCTCTGCATACACATATGCAGAGGCATACACATATGTACATATACACACACACAATTAAATGGGGATACCCATCAATTATGCATTATTCAGCCTACCATTTGTGGATTAGACAATGGTCACTACTCATTTAGTACTCCATGAGTACACATTTTGACTTTGAAGTGTGTGTGTGTGTGTGTATGCCTGCCAGTGCCTACTTACTTTATAAGCAAGATGATTAGACGGGACTAAAGGGTGGAATCTTCTGTATATATACCCCAAAGCAGAGATGCTGTTGCTGACCTGCTAGGTCCAAGGGCTGACTTGGACCTAGGAGAGAAGTGCTCAAATAGCCGCCAGTGATGTGAAATCACTGAGTGGCCTTGGAAAAGTCACAATCACAACCTCTCAGTCTCAGTTCCCCATCTGTAAAATGGGAATACATGTGTATCTGTCTTTCCCTGTGCGTTCCTCCCCTCATCCTTGTCCACCTTCGATTATAAGCCCAGTGTGTGGCGGGACCTGTGCATGGCAAAGGGGTATGGCAAAGGTATACAAATGTAGCTTAAGTAGCTCCCTCAAAGTTCTTAGCTTAAAAAAGTAGCCCATTTTGTTAGGGGAGGGGGAAGGGACAGGGAGGGAGTCAGTTGTAGTTTCCTAACTCTTTGAGGTGGGGCTGGGGAGTTCATGTGTTCACTCCATCCCGACTAGTTCCTCCCCTCCCCCCAACCAACCTACTGCACTGGAGCGCAAGTTTGAAATCAAATCACTCTCTCGACTGCGGGGGAGGGGACGGGGAGGGAGTCAGTTGTAGTTTCCTAACTCTTTGATGTGGGGGCGAGGGAGTTCATGTGTTCACTCCGTCCTGACTAGTTCCTTCCAAGTCCCAAGACTCCAAACAAGGTGGGGGCGGGGGAAATCATCACGTTCACCCAACCCTAGTTAATGCACTGGGATGGCATAGCAAGTTGGAAAACATTCTGAAAATAATGAATACTATTTATTATTTATTGGATGCCGTGGTTCTTGAATGAGGACTGGCTGCATGGCTTAGATAAGAAGAAGCTGGATATGTGTGGTTAAACAGGGATACAGACAGTTACAACATACATTATGAAAAACAACAATAATAATAATAATTAATAATATAATCTCCCTTACATTGTGTTACATTGATCTCCCTCCCTAACATTCACAGTGTTACATGAATTGTGATTGATGCATTGTTACAGTGCATCACTGAAAATCAAGAACTGAGATTTCAGTTTAAATTGCATCAGTTTACATTACATCGCAGCCGGTCCAACCCCCCCACCCCCTGGGAGGATGCCGGGAGGTGTGGTCAGGGGGCCCCAGGAGTCAGGACCCCACGGTCACAGAGTAACCCACGGCGGGTGGTTGGTGGGGGGTGGCACGGGCACAGGAGGAATCACAGCCGGAGTAGGAAGCTCAGCACAGTAGCACCTGCGCTGGGTGCTGACTCGGACATCATGACACACACAGCCACAGGAAAAGGCAACCACGGAGTTTAAAACTAAGAGCAGTCACACGCAGAGGTGGATGGGTGTGTGTGGTGGGGGCCAGCACAGGCAGGGGCAGCAGAACCCCAGAGACCAGAAAGCACTGGCGGAAGCCCTGCACATCATGGAGGAGGCAGGCAGCGACCCACAGTGACAGGGTGGAGGCGGGAGCTCACAGCGGGGCCAGCTGCACCCAGGGCACGGAAGGCACAGGGGACCTCACAGGCACAGCCAGATGCAGGGGGCCAAGAAGGGGCCAAGTGGCCCACCAGGTGCACATAGTGGGGCCACTGCAGCATGCCCTGATAGTATCCCAGTGCAGACATGTGGTGTGTGACCACGTAGTATGCCTCGAAGGGATCTGGCATGGCCAGCCCCACCTGCACATTGGATCGAGATCACACACCAGCCAGCGCCGTCAGCTCCGCCGCGGTGAGCTCCGGCAAGCCATAGTTGGCAGCTGGGGGCCACGGAAGGTGACCCAGCTCCAACAGGCGGTGATAGGCTGCACCATGAAACCGCTGGTACCCACGGGCCCCATGGACACAGCCAAAGAAGGACACGGCCAGGGCAGGGCCCCCCTCTGCCAGACAGGCCATGAAGGCAGACAGGCTGCACACATACAGAGCAGACACAGTCTCCGCTGTGGACCACACCACATGCGAGCATGTCATCTCTGGGATGTGACCATCGGGAAAGGGATGGAGGCCCAGCGTCTCCGCATGCAACCGGCAATTGCGGGCGCTCAACTCATACCCAAAGTAGCGGAGCCCAGAACTCAGACTCGCATAGGCACCTGTGCGGCTGTCCGGGCAGCTGGCGAGCAATTGCACGGCCGGGGAATGCCAAAGATCACACAAGGTCATGGTCTCGCAGAAGCTCCAGCGATGGGTTGCTATACCTGCGAGCCCTGGGGAAGAGCAGCATCCAGCCATGGTCCAGCAACAGCACGCACCTGATACTAACTACAAGGAAAGGGGGGCTCTGCTCCGCAAGCCCTGGAGAGACGGGAGGGGATGGGGGACCTCCAAGGATAGGCGATAAGGCCACCAGCCGCAACATTGTAATGAGAACAAGCGAGGAAGGCATGGGATGCGGAAAGCGCAGCTGCTGGAACCAAGCAGAGCACACATACAGGAGGGCATTCAACCAACACACAGACCAGGGAGGCGAGGACACCCAACTGGCAGGGGTGGGAGAGGTGATGACAGACAGACAGCAGGAATGCAGCTGCTGCAGTGCCCGCACACACCCTGGTGCAGGCTGGAGTCAGACCTGATGTCACTCTATGTGAATGCTGTGACCCCGCGAGGGGACCGCTACTGCTAAGCGCACCCGCGCTGCCCTGCCTAGGCGGGGGTCCGAGGCTGTCAGTGCTGGGCTCATGCATTTATTTATCCCAGTCCCATCACCACACCTCGACCACCACCACCCAGTGTTGTGATACCGCCCCCCCAGGCGGCACAGCCACTTCCCCCCCCATCTCCGGGGGGGGGGGACAATTGCTCCTCCTCCACCTGCGCCTCCTCCTCCTCCTCCATTCCTCTCTCTGCTCTCCTCTCCCTCCCGCCTTGCTCCATCACGTCATGTCCTGGTGCTGTGCTGTGTACCCAGTTTAAATCTCCCTCCCCGGCTGGCGTTGTTACTCGTTGCCTAGCAGCAACGCTGTGTGCTTTGTTCCTGGCTGGGAATCGGATTCGTTTTGCTTGATTCTCGCTGTGTGAATCTTGGCTATTGGTTAATGTAATAACTAAGCATATTTTTTGGCATAGAAAGTATGCCATGAGCAACACAACCTAGCAATAATTTTATGATTAACAAACAATAACACTAATGTAAAAGTAATTTTTTAAAAAAAAAAGTTACATGAAACAGTTGGGATTCGAACCTGCAGAATGACAGCTACAAATTGTATCGCAAACGGGAACCTTAACAACTATGCCAACATGCCATATTGGCAAAGGCATGAGCCTTGAGCCATGTATAGTTTTATACCTGGTTCTGAATCGTTTAGTAAACAATTACTTGTGAATTAATAAAAAGATTTTTCACTTTTCTTTTTCCAATACAAATGCACAAATGCAAATTTGTGTATGCATACACACACACACATATAATATATATATATATATATATACACACACACACACATCTATACATGCATATATCTACACATATTTGTATATATACACATCTATACATGCACATATATAAACATGCACATACATCATATATATATATGCAGAGGAATAAAGATATGTAGATATGAATAAAGATATGTAGATACATATCCACACACACACATACCCAGGCCACACACACATATTTATATCGCAAACCAAGGAATCATGGAGGGGTCATGGTGGATGCATGGCCTGGCGGGGTGCAGAGGGATCAGGGTGGGTGTATGGCCTAGAGGGGGTGCAGAGGGATCAGGGTGGATGTGTGGCCTGGAGGGGTGCAGAGGAAAACTATGCATCCATAGTTGGGAGGGGAACTATGCATTTGAATAAATAAATGGGGATACCCATCAAATATGCATTATGCAACCTACCATTTGTGGATTAGTCAGTGGGCACTACTCATATAGTATCCCATGAGTACCCATTTTGGCTTTAAAATGTGTGTGTGTGTATGCCTACTTATTTTATAAGCCAGATGATTAGAAGGGATTTGAGCAGAAAAAGGGTGGAATCTTCCCCAAAGGGTACATCTACCCCAAAGCAGAGATGCTGAGCCACACGAGAAGGACTCTTTTAAAGCTCTAATGTGTAGATAAGGTGCTGCTGGACTTGGACTCAAGGAGACCAGGACTCAAATTGAAATGGCCAGTGAAATCACTGAGTGGCCTTGGAGAAGTCAAAACCTCTCAGTCTCAGTTGTCAGTTCCCCATATGTAAAATAGAAATACATGTGTATCTGTCTTTCCCTGTGCGTTCCCCTCATCCTTGTCCAGCTTCGATTGTAAACACACTGGGCAGAGAGGGAGTGGGACCTGTCTCAAAAATTATAAGATTAAAATGCTATTTCCACCCTCCCTACTTGACCCCGGTCCAGGTCCAAGTCTGTTCCGGGCGCATGCAGTTGCCTCCAATCAGAGAGGTGGGTGGGTGGGCTGCACTCAGGCCTGTGGACCCATGTCCGCATGCTGTCCCACCCTCTCCCTGCCCCTTCCCTGGCCCAGCCCCCAACATGTCTGTTCGTCAGAAAGGCCAGATCCTGCCTGGGGTGAGGTCCCTCAACCCAGGCAGGATCAAAGCATGATGGCGGCATGTGCCATCACGTTTGAAAATACCCCTTGTAGGGGTGGGACACCGGGGAGAATACCGGATACCGGATGTACCGGTGTCGGCATACCGGATTTTTAACATTGCGGCTATTGACTTCAATGGCCGCAATGTAAAAAATCCGGTACCGTGGCCAATGTTAAAAATCCAGTATGCCGGTACAGGTAAATATCAAATTTATTGGATTAAGTTGATACACCCAAATACTGGCAATATCGGATCTCGGGAGAACCGGAATTCCCACCCCTAACCCCTTGGCACCTTAATAGATCTGACACAACATCCTTTTCACTGGAAGTGTAGCTACTGTCAATGTCCTTTGGAAGGGCCTGGGAAAAATGATAGAAAAAGAGTTGATCTCTTACTTAGGCTAGGATGTAGGGGAAAATAAAAAAATTGTGCTGGCCAGAAATTTTCCAACAAAGCACAGTCCAGACTGAGTGTAGAGTATGAAGGGAAACAAGGATTGTGGAGCATTCACTGAATCAATGGGTTGGAAATGGCGACAGGAGACTCTTCCCACCTTAACTGGATGAAGGCATTTGAAACCAGGCAGTTGTGAAAGGAAACAACTGTGTTTCCGCTCTGGGTTACTTGAACATATTAATAGGTGAACTCAAAAATTTCTGGAAATATTTAATTTCACTTTGAAACTACTGACGGAAAACCCTGAAGTTCATTTACAATGAAAACAGTATTAAACAAAAAACTGCTGTGTTTATTCTTGATAATGACAAAGTAAGGTTTGAGGAATTAAACTAAACAAATGATTAGGTATCATCTTTGACAATGACCTCCTCCCTTGGCAAACCAGTTGAGTTCATCCAAATATGGCTGAAGCTTTAATTTTTGTGTTGACAGAAAAAGGTTCCAGCAAGGACTAGAAACAGACAATGCTGACAGTTTGTATGGTATGCACTATCCACTCGTCCTTGGTTTCCCAGGCAGTGCATAAACCCACAAAACTCCAAGTCTATGGATTCATATTAAATTAAATTAAATTAAATAAAATAATTAATTTAATAAAAATCCTTATCTTCTGTGTGGGGGTGGATTCGTACCCTGGGTGCACAACTCTTTAAAAAAAATGTAAGTTAGAAGATCTCCAACTTTGCCCTTTTAGGACATTGTCACCTGCACACAGGTACACAATATCCCCAAAGAAATGTTGGTTACCATTAACCATTTTTTATATGATACCAAAAAGGCCCTGGGGTAGAAACATACCCCAATTCATTTTACCATGGAGTAGATTTATATCCTGGTCTGGGGTAGAAATATACCCCGTCATATTTCATGCTAGCTTAAACATTCAAGCAATTTAAGTGCCAAAAGGACTGGGGTAGAAATCTCCTCCATGACATGAAAAACGTTGTTTAATTTGCAACAGAAGAAAAGGGTTAAATTTATATGCTGCCCTTTCCTGGAGGCTCAGGGCAGCTCACAAATCATGAAAGCATTAAAAAATCAATTAAAAAAAACCCTTAACCTCTCCAACCCTCTCACAACCCCCTGCCAACCTTCCCCAATACCTTCTTCCCACCCCACCCAACCCCCAACCATCCATAGCACAACCCCAAAACTAGGGCTGTACCAAATAGGTGCACTGAATATTTGTCGAGTATTTCTGAGGTCCAAAGAGCAGTCCCGGGTTTTCATGCCATCCCTCAGAGAACACTTGTCAAATTTCTGAGTGACTTGGAAGGGGGTTAGGGGTGGAATGCTTAAAGGGTTCCCCCTAAGCCTCCCCCAAGCTAAGTGGGGGCCTATCATGGGGGGCAGGACTGGGTAACTTACCTTCCAGAGGGGTCCTGCGCCAATGCGCCGCCTCTTCTTTTGTTGTAAGTTTGAAGAAATCCCCCCTCCCCACCAACTGACCATGCTCAGAAAAGACCTAACTGGCCTTTGCTGAACATCCTAGGCCCTTGTCAAAGATGGTGCTGGTGCTGCCATAGGCCCTTTCTGAGCATGCTCAGTTGTGGGTTTTTTTTCCTTTAAACTTACAGCCTGGGAAGAGGCCATACATCGGAGTGGGACCCCTCTGAAGGTAAGTAATCAGTCCTTCCCCCCTGCTAGGATCCCAGTGCCCCCTAAGAACCTTGCCCCAGTGCCCCCTAAGAACCTCGCCCCTTCAGTCAGTGTTAGGGCTAGCGCTGGCTTCCAGCCCTCACTTTCCTGCCCTTTGGCCCCCTTTCCTGAACTTGAATGCACTTGATTGAGATTTTCCAGGTTCCAATTGTTATGGGTCCTTCCTTGGAAATTTGGAACTTGGAATAATCGAGTCAAGTGCGTTGGTCCTCAGTGTTTTCCGAGGAAAGCCGAGGACTGAGTTTCAGTACTACACGAAACCACCCAATCCCCCGTCCCCATGCAACAAATACCTTTTCAAAAAGAAAAGTCTTATACTGCCTCCAGAAGATGCCCAGACCAAGACTCAAATGAACCTCCAGGGTGAGGGAGTTCCAAAGCAACGGGGCAGCAACCGAGAACGCCTCCCTGCAAGCCGTTGTTGCATGAACAAGGCTAACACACGGAACCCACAGAGACCACAATGGGGCATGGAAGGACAGGCCATTTAGGGCTTTATGTGGGGCCCAGGCCATTTATTTATTTATTTATTTATTTTATTTTTACAATTTATATGATGCTCCCTCCTGCCTCAGGCATCTCGGGGCGACTCATAATTTAAAAACACATTTCAAACATTAAAAAATTAAAATAAACCATAATAATTTCAGTTAAAACAATGTAAAACCCCATCCTGCCCCCCTATCCTAATCCAACCCCCCCACTCCATCTCCCTCAGGAAAGGCCTGGTGGAACAGCCAGGTCTTACATTGTCTGCGGAAAGAGGGGAGGTCGGCAGACAAGCGGATCTCCAATGGGAGGGAGTTCCAAAGCTGCGGCATAACCACAGAGAATGCCCTCCTCATAGTAGACACCCGGGAAACCCAGGGAACCCTGGGGAGGGCGCCCCCAGATGACCACAGGGGCCACTCCAGGACCTGGCTGGTGAGGTGGTCCTGCAGATAGGCAGGGCCCAAGCCATTTAGGGCTTTAAAGGTCAGCACCAACATCTTGAATTGAGCCCAGAAACCTACCGGCAGCCAGTGCAGAGAGCAAATTACTGGTGTAATATGCTCACGTCAGCCTGTCCCCGTTAAGAGATGGGCCACCGCATTCTGCACCAACTGCAGTTTCTGAACCAATACCAAGGGTAGCCCCATGTAGAACGCATTACAGTAATCCAGTCTTGAGGTAATAAAAGCATGGATGCCTGTGGCCAGATCCTAGTCTGAGACATACGGCCTAAGCTGATGCACCAATTAACTGGTGAAATGCTCCTTTCGTCACAGTCATCACCTGAGCATCCAGGTGGAGCTGTGGGTCCAGGAGCACCCCCAGACTCCAGACCTGAGAAACCTGGGGTGGCCAGACCCCATCATTGATGGGGGCCAACCACCACCCCGGCCTTCCCCACAACCATCACCTCCATCTTGTCAGGATTTAGTTTCAGGCAGCTCACCCTCATCCAATCCCCTACAGTGGACAAACAATGGGTAAGCACAGAGACTGCAGTGCCTGAGTCGGAGGAAAATTTATTTATTTTATTTTATTGTATACATTTATTAGTCGCCCCCATGCCAATGGCATTCTGGGGCGACGTACAATTCGATTAAAAACATTCAATAAATAAAACATTTTTTAAAAAACCAACAATTTAAAACTAAAACAGGGTTGGGAAAACAAATCAAAATAAAAGGAAAGGGAAGAGCTAAAACCCTAACCCACCCTCCCCCTTCCTCCCCAAAGGGCTGGGCAAACAGCCAGGTTTTACAAGCCTGCCGGAATGTCAAAAGGCTTGGGGCCAGGTGAGCTTCCTCCGGGAGGGAGTTCCAAAGACGTGGCCTGGCTACCATCGAGAATGCCCTCGTGGCTCCCTGCTTAACACGGGGGACCTCCAAGAAGGCACCCCCAGCAGACTGAAGGAGCCGCTCTGTAGTGTGGAGGGCGAGGCTGTCCCTGGGGTTCAAGGGGCCCAGACCGTAAGGGGATTTATAGATTAATATCAATACCTTGAACCTGGCTCAGCATGCTATTGGCAGCCAATGCAGAGTCTGGAGCACAGGTGTTATATGCTCCCGATGACCCATCCCCGTCAGGACCAGGAACAAGGGCAGCCCCACGTAGAGCACATTACAGTAGTCCAGCCTCAAGATGACGAAGGCATGGATGAGGGAGGCCAGGTCCAGCCCGGAGTTGTATGGGCGCAGCCTCTGCACTAGATACAACTGGCGGAAGGCGGCCTTTGCCACTACCTCCACCTGTTGATCCAGGCGGAGATCCGAGTCCAACACAACCCCCAGATGCCGAACCTGCTGAGCTATTGGAGGGCGAAACCCCCCTATTGGGGATGTGCGAACAGAACCGAGTTCGGAAATTCCCTAAAAAGGGAAGGTTAGAAACAGGTTGGTAACTGGCGAGTGCGTCCACATCTAATGATGGTTTCTTCAGCAGGGGGCGCACCACAGCCTCCTTGAGGCTGGGTGGCAACCTCTCCTGCCGCAGGGATGTGTTGACCACTCTCGTCAGCACCGTCCCCAATGTCTCCCTGGAGGCTTTCACCAACCAGGACGAGCATGGATCAAGTTCACAACTGGTGGCTCTCTCAGACCCCAGGACATCCACCGCATTGGCTGGCATCACTTCCTGAAACTTCCCCCCCAAAGTTGAACCAGACAGGGCCTCCGTAACTTTGTGTTCACCACCTACTACCCCCAACCCGGTGTCAAGGTCGCTCTGAATCCAAGCGATCTTGTCTGCAAAGTAGGTGACAAACTCCTCAAAGCGGGCCTGGGACAAGTCCCTGTCCAGGCGGAGTGAGACTGAACTGACCAGCCCCCGCACCACCTGAAACAACTCAGCCAGGCGTGACTTTGCAGACTCCATGAGGGCAGCAAAGAACTTCTTCTTTGCTGTCCTCACACCCTCAACATAGGACCGCAATGGGCCCTATGGAGAAGTCGGTTGGAGTCCGAGCGAGTCCAACGCCAGCATCGCTCTAGTCTCCTGCCTACCTGTTTCATACACCGCAGCCCTTCAGTGAACCAAGGGGCCCTGCGGTGACGAGATGGAGGCAGGGAGCGTCTCAGACCCACCCTGTCAATGGCCTCCCCTAGCAAGCTGTTCCAATGCTGAACCAGCTCATTGACAGAGTGGCTGTCCATGTCCAAGGTTAATTCCTTCAGAACCTCCTGGAACCGCTGGGGTTCCATTAGCCTCTGAGGGCAGACCAATCTAACTTGTCCCAACCCCTTCTGGAGGTGGTGCGTCGAGAGGCGATTGAAAGATATAGCTGGGTGTCATCAGCAGGGTGTCATCAGCATATTGATGATAACTCACTCCATACTCCCTAACAATCTCTCCCAAAGGCTGCATGTACACGTTGAACAGGAGAGGGGATAGGATGGAACCCTGCAGTACTCCACATGTGAGGCCCCAGGTGGAAGATGAAAACTCCCCCAGCATCACACGCTGGGTTCTCCTGGCCAGAAACCATTCAAGAACAGTCCCACCAATCCCTGTCCCACAACTGAGTCACCAACAACTCATGATCAATGATAGCAAATGCAGTCGAGAGATCTAACAAGATCTAACAAGATCAACAGAGTCTAACTCATGGGAGAGATCATCGGCCAAGGCCACAAGCGCAGTCTCCATGCCATAACCTGGACAAAAGCCCGACTGTGAGGGATCGAGAAAATTAATCTGGTTCAAATGCCCCTGAAGCTGCTGAGCCACCACCCGTTCAATTACCTTCCCTAAAAAGGGAAGGTTAGAGACTGGCTGATAACTGGCAAGGACATCAATGTCCAACGATGGCTTTTTGAGCAGGGGTTGCACCACCACCTCCTTGAGACAGCCCGGCACCCTGCCCTCCCCAAGGGAGGCACTGACTATCCCCGCCAGCAACAGCCCCAATGTCTCCATGCCAGGACGGGCATGGATCTAATTCAGAATTGGTGGCTTAAACAGTCCCAAACACTGTCCGAAACTCATCCCACAAAACAGGACCAGACAGGGCTTCCACTGCCTCAGACTCATTCTCTGCTAAAAATGTTGCATCAAAACTGTGGTGAATTTGAGTGATTTTATCAGCACAAAAGTCCACAAACAAATCACAGTGAGCATTTGATGGTTCCACGTCCAGGCAGAGGGAGGCCGGACTGACCAGCCCCCTCACCACCCAGAACAGCTCAGCCAGGTGGGACTTAGCGAATGCGATGTGAGCAGCAAAGAAAACCTTCTTTGCTGTCCGCACTGCTACAGCATAGGTACATAACCAGACTCTATGCCGCAACCAGTCCACTTCAGTATGTGAGTGATGCCACCATCGCTCTAACCACCGCCCAGCCTGCTTCATCCACCGCAGCTCACCCATATACCATGGGGAGCTGCGTTGCTGGCATTTTGGGAGCGGACGCCTGGGAGCCACACAGTTGGCCTTTAGGACTTTAAAGGTCAAAACCAGCACTTTGAATTGTGCCTGGAAAGCTATAGGAAGCCAGTGCAGCCTTTGGAGCACTGGTGTAATGTGGTCCTGGACCCCGCCCCTGAAAGAAGGCAAGCTGCTGCATTTTGCACCAGCTGCAGCTTCTGAACAGTCATTAAGGGCAGCCCCATGTAGAGCTCATTGAAATAATCTAGCCTCTAAGTGATGAAAGCATGGATGACAGTGGTCAGATCTGAATCAGAAAGAAAAGGCCACAGCCCCCTCACCAGAAGAAGGTGGTGAAAAGTGCTCCAGACCACCGCAACAAGCTGACAATCCAGGTCCGGTAAGGGGTCCAGAAGGACTCGAAGGCTGGAAACTTGACTGAGCACAGGGGAGAAGACTCCATCAATAAGAGGAGTCCCAATCCCATCCAGGTCACAAGGCCAGCCAACCATCATCACCTCAGTCTTGTTGGTGGCCTCATCCTGAATCAAATCATGGATGACAGATGGTTTATTTGCCACTGACTTCACATTAAGTAGCAACAGTATCAGATCAGGGGTCCTACTGACCTTAACCCCCAAATATCCTGAGACGGGAGAGTGGGACAAGAGAACAGATAGACACCAAGTGCCTCTCCCGGTAGTTCTGCTGATCTATCTTCCCCCCTTGCCGTACCTTCCCATGCCCAGAATAAACCCCCAGAGTCACCCCCTGCCCTGCACAGAAGCTTATAAGATTAAGAAAAACCTGTCATGGCAACGGAGATTGCTTTTAGACATGCGTGGCGCACACACGGCATAAAATCATGCCACGTGTAAAAATCCTGCAGGTGGGATTTAGACGTGACATTTCACACCTTAAAGCCGGTCATGCGTTCTTTTAAAACTGCAAATTAAAAACCCTTATGTTGAGGTATTTGATTCGCGGTTTTAAAAGAATGCGCGACCGGCTTTAATGCGTGAAATGTTGTGTCTAAACCCCACACATAGGATTTTTACACGCGGCATGATTTTATGTTGCATGTGCGCCGCGAACGTCTAAAAGCAGCGTAGGTTTGAAAAAGCCAGAGATTCTAATCAAACAATAACATACTTGTAACATGATCCCCTCTCTCCCTTCTACCTGCTTGAGAGATACTGACATCTGTCGATTAGGAAAAATATACCCGCAAGTCCCAAAATGTCTACAATCAATGTTTTTAAAACTCTAGAAGTAGTTACATTGGGAAATAGGCTTAATTCATATTAACCATATGTTTTGGGGTCTGATTGCACATTGGTACTGGAGGAGCTGCAAGGGACCCCCTGTTCTGCTACAGATTGCTGTGTTTAGTTTACTCCAAAGATCTTACAATTGACAAGCCATAATAAATGGGTCTGGGGACAGAGATTAAAAGACCAAGCAAAGGGAAAAGGATAAAGCAGTTACAGAGGATCTGGTCCACAGCTTTAGGATTTCTGTAGCATTTTTTTTTTAAAGCTGCTGCATATTCTCTTTTTTTTTTTTTTAACAATATGAAGAGTGCCACCCGGAGGTGAAGTGGCCAGCATCAGAGCAGCCTGTTCGTCTAAAAACACCCATTGTGTGTTTATCCCATAAAGCCTTCACATTTGGTTATCTGAGTTATCTGAGATAGTTATCTGAGATATTTTCAATATATTTTGTTCTTTCATCAAAAGACTCTCTCCAGTTCTACCGAAGCTTATATTAACTACTCAACATATCCAGCTGCTGTGAAATAACAAAAGAAATTCTTTTATTGGTTTCATTTTGTATTGCTAGCCCACAGAAGGTTTACAGGAAATTCCAGCTGGTAAATAGTAAATTTACCGTAACAGTGTATTAGCATGACGTGCTGCCAACCACAGTCTCAGTTCAGAAAAAATGCATTCATACTACTAAGCAACAAGTGACAGGAAACAAACCTGTCTGATGACACACAGTTTTTTTTTGTCTGTGACTCTTTAAAAAAACCAAACCATCAACCCTATACTGTACCTTAAAAACGTGTTTCGCATTCTAAAGAAAGTCCCACAAGGAAAAGGCGTATGCTAGAGAAAGAGAGATTGACAGAAGTGTCTCTTTGATTCTCAATTACTGATGTGAATCCCGTTACTGGCAAGCAAACAAAAGAACATTGGGTGTTTTTAAATAAGCAAGACTTGTGGGGGTGTCATGGCCGCTGAGTGGCCCTGTGGTGGAGTGCATGGGGATGGATTCTAACAGGCGGTTCCCAGCATGGTGACCACAGCAGCCGTCTCACACTGACCATGGAGGAGGGGGAAGTGAGATTGGCTGGCCTTTGAAATTGACATGTCCCGGGCATGACCACCGGGGAACCAGGCTCCCCACTGCTCTCGGCTAGTTCCTGTGACTTGCAAAGGTCGAGTCCCCTGCCCACAGTGCCTATGAGTGGTGGATCTGCCTCCTGGAATGGGTGGTCACCCAAGTTCATATAGGCAGTGGATGCGTGGGTGCCTGTTGTCATGCACCTTTTTGGTTTGCCCCGCATAGGGGCACTCTAGATTTTTCCGAACAAAAAGGAAAGAGGCAGAAAAGCTTGCCCCAAGGGACGGCTCCCTATGTACTCCGAACAGGAAAAAGGGGAACAAGCAATTATGTGGAGATGACCACAAATTATATGCAAAAGTATTTTATATATAAAAAAATATCAGATACAAATATACCAAGACACATCCAACTGGACCATACAACTGATGCAAATACCGGACTGAAAAAGTCAATATGACAAAAAATGGTATATGCACAATGGCAGACCACCAAGGGGGTGAATGAAATCCCCAGTCTGAAGTCGTTGTTCTGACATGTAGAAGGGCTGTCCACGGCTGTCGATCGCCAACCGCGTTTTGGGAGGATACCCCCTTCTTCAGTGACTTGCCTGATGATAAAAAAAGAACTGGAAAGGAAAAATCCCCATCATTACACACTTCACTAAAAACACCCATTCAGTGAAAAGTTCCCAGCTACAGGTGTTAAAGGTGTTATCCCTTTTGAATACTCTTATGTATTGTGTACCAGTAGTATGGTTTAGCAATGACAAATGGAATTAAGTTCAGCCCTATAGACTGGGACTTATTAATCAAGGACGGATCTGAAACATTAGAGTAGAATGTGAGGAAACCAAAGCTGGCTCCAGAGTTTGTAGTTAACTCCTGTCTTTCTAATATCTATTATGGACAGAACTAAACCTCTATCCCAGAGCTGCCTGGAATTTAGGGTGTCTGAAAACGTGTTGACTGGAAAAGGAAATGTCTCATTTCAAAAGGCTGATTAAACACTTAAATCAATATTCCAAGGTCATTCAAAACAACATACTTAAGGTGACACAATTTCTTTTAGACTGATATTTTGTTTCAATTGAAAATATCACACTTTTCCCAAGTTAAAATGTCTGAACTTTGTGTTTCATAGAAAATCTCAATCTCTCATTTTTAAAATTCAGGATAAAATTAAAGTTTCAAAATGTTAGACCTTCTTGAACTCTGTCTTATAGTCACATACTGTGTCTTTCAAATTGTACGAGGGTCCTTTTTACAGGTCCTGAAACTCAAGAATGTGTCCTCTTATGTATGAGTTATCATCAAATTGTACGCCTCATTCCTTGATTCTTGTCTGTGATTGGTAGTGCTTCTTCTGGGTCTTACCAATAGCAGCCTGTTCTTGGGTCAAGGGTATTTTCAGACGTGATGGGGCTGATTGGCCCCGGCACGGAAACAACCCTTTGATTCCCCACTGGGGCCACCACGTCACGGGCTAACAGACGCGGTGGCCGATCCCGTCGGGGAATCTGGGGAGGGGGTGAGGCTGCGCGGCGCAACGTGTGGCCGCACAGCCCCGCCCCCCCCACGCTGCCCCGGCTGCCCGCCCTCCAGGAGACAGGCGGTTGCTGCGTCCAATGCGGCTGCAGCGCCTGGTCGCCCCCCCCGGGCATTGACCACAGCCTGGAATCCCACCGTGGATTCCAGGCTGTGGTCAGGGGACAGCCATTACTGTCCCCTTCATCACGGGGGGGGGGGAAATCTCATTCACCACGCGATCGGGGATGGTCCGGGCAGGACCTCCGATCACATGGTGAATCTGATTCCCCGCCGCAATTGACTGTAGTAAATATCTGGGGGGAAACTTCCGGTTCCCCAACAGACGTTGCGAGGTCATTCCCCACCACAGGGTATTGACTGTGGTTGAGCGTGGTCTCGTAACGTCTGAAAATACCCAAGATGTGTCTTCAGGGCATAGTCATACGAAACACAGCTTAACTTGGGGTAAACAACCTGAATAAAGTTGTGTGTGTGTGTGTGTGTGTGTGTGTGTGTGTGTGTTTATGTGTGCGTGTCTGCTCCTTCCAGAGGGTTAATCATAATCAATATCCATGACTGTGTGGTAACCTTTGCCAGTCAGAAGAACTGGCCTCGAGCGCTGTGGAATATTGCATGTCAATTACAAAGACCATATATGTGAGAGGCATTTGGTTTTGCTGCAGATCTATTGCATTGGAATTCGGAGTTTATTTAGGCGTTCCTGCTAAGCCAAATGCAGCGTGATCCCAAACCCTAACCTAACCAAAACCCACCCCTCACCTAACTCCTGCTGATATCCTCCATCCAGTACAATCTGTTACCTGAGGTCTGTGTACTCATATCTTCACCACATGGACCAACCAGCTATCATTCTCGATGTAACCAAGCCAAGCGCTAACCTGAGATCTCGCATCTTCGTGAATGTTACCCTCCTTGTCTCTCCCTCTGTTCCCCTTCCTTCATCTCCCCCTCCCCCCGGTCTCTCCGATTGTAAGCTCTTGGCAGGGACCATGTCTATACAATTATTTGTAAAGCACCAGGTACATTGCTGCGCTATATAAATGCTTGCTAATAAAATAAAATAATAATAATAATAATAATAATAATAATAATAAATTAATAGATATCAATAGAAGATTTCCTGCTGATTTTGGTGGGCTTCAGATGATGCCCATAGTGAAGATGGGCAATGCGAAGGCTGCCACAAAGGTATTTGTACTAATGAAACTTGAAGACACTTTCAACATGGAAGACATTCTCAGATAAGCAACTGATATTTAGATAAACAAGTGATATGAAAAAGAATGGGGATTTGGGGAAATGGCTCCAGACCATTGGTTCCCAAATGTTTTGCCTGGAGCTGGTGTGACTCTATTTTGAGTCTTAAATATAATCCCATGACTTAAGGCAGCAGCAGAGACATGTAAAGTACATGAGACATCAATAGAAAAATCATGACCCCATCCACAGATGCTGTTTGGCACTGGTCAGAGCTCTCCCGGAGTAGTGTGTCCAGTTTTGGGCACCTCATTTCAAGAAGAAGATTGACAAATTGGAGCAGGTTCAGAGGAAAGCACCAAAGGCCCTTTTTACATGAGATGCACCCATACATGAGCACTCAGAAAAAAAGCCACAGTGTGTGTGTGTGTGTGCTCCCAATGAACTCGCATGCACACCCACCTCCACCCATCACCCACACATGGAGCAACGGGTGAAAACAGCAGTTGCTTCATTCGTGTAGAGGGGTGGAGTTTGGTGTGTGCCCATCTACACCCTCCCCCAACCCACCACACATGCACACGTACAGGCACAGGCACAGGCACACACCCCGACACACACACACCCACACCCAGCACATGTAGAAAGGGCCAATGATGATAAAAGGTTTGAAAAGCAAGTCTTATGAGGAAAGGTTGAAGGAACTGGATATGTCTAGCCTAGCCAAAAGAAGACTGAGGGGAGACATGATAGCAGTCTAAACGTATCTAAATGACTGCCACCCAAAAGTTGGCAAGAAGGAACTGTTCTACATTACCACTGAAGGCAGGACTAGAAACAATGGGCTCAATAGCGAGCCGAGCCAGGTTCAAGGTTTTGGTATTGATCTATAAGGCCCTTCATGGTCTGGGCCCCTTGTACCTCAGGGACCGTCTCGCCCTCATCGCTCCAGAACAGCTCCTTCGGTCTGCCGGGGGTGCCTTCTTGGAGATCCCCTGTGTTAAGCGGCGGGCCACAATGGAGAGGGCATTCTCGGTGGCAAGGCCGCGTCTTTGGAATTCCCTCCCGGAGGAAGCTCGCCTGGCCCCAAGCCTTTTAACATTCCGGCAAATTTGCAAAACCTGGCTGTTCGCCCAGGCCTTTGGGGGGGAGGGGGGGAAGGGTGGTAGGTTTTTTTTTTTTTATCTCCCTCCACCCTTATTTATTGTATTAATTATATTATTGATTGTAAAATATTAATTGTATTAATTATTGTATTAATTATTTTAGTGTTACCCTGGTTTTAATTGTTGTAATTTTATCAGTATTTTAAAAATGTTTTATAATTGTATTTATATTTGTATGTATAATTGTATATATATTTTAAATATATATATTTGAGATTGCTAGTCGCCCCGAGCTGTTTTCAGGAGGGGTGGAATATAAATTTGATTAAATAAATAAATGTTACATAAAGGTAGATATCAGTTAAATATCAAGAAAAACATCCTAACACTAAGAGCTGTGCGGCAATGGAACAAGTTGCCTAGAGAGGTTGTAGGTTTTCCTTTGCTGGAGGTTTTTTTTAAAAAAAGACTGGGCAGTCATCTGTAAGGGATGTTTTAGCTGTAGTCATCCTGTATCCAGCACGGGATTGGACTAGATGATCCTTGAAGTCCCTTCTAACTCTATGGTCCTTTTCACACAAGCCGCGGTGGGTGGGTGGGTGGATGGGTGGGCGGCACGGTGGGTGGGCGGGGGGTGCATTCCCACGGACCCCC
>QEPC01006720.1:198913-219945 GCA_003113815.1 Sphenodon punctatus | reverse complement strand
TTTTTTTTTTTTATCTCCCTCCACCCTTATTTATTGTATTAATTATATTATTGATTGTAAAATATTAATTGTATTAATTATTGTATTAATTATTTTAGTGTTACCCTGGTTTTAATTGTTGTAATTTTATCAGTATTTTAAAAATGTTTTATAATTGTATTTATATTTGTATGTATAATTGTATATATATTTTAAATATATATATTTGAGATTGCTAGTCGCCCCGAGCTGTTTTCAGGAGGGGTGGAATATAAATTTGATTAAATAAATAAATGTTACATAAAGGTAGATATCAGTTAAATATCAAGAAAAACATCCTAACACTAAGAGCTGTGCGGCAATGGAACAAGTTGCCTAGAGAGGTTGTAGGTTTTCCTTTGCTGGAGGTTTTTTTTAAAAAAAGACTGGGCAGTCATCTGTAAGGGATGTTTTAGCTGTAGTCATCCTGTATCCAGCACGGGATTGGACTAGATGATCCTTGAAGTCCCTTCTAACTCTATGGTCCTTTTCACACAAGCCGCGGTGGGTGGGTGGGTGGATGGGTGGGCGGCACGGTGGGTGGGCGGGGGATGCATTCCCACGGACCCCCCCCACCTCCACACACAGAGCATCGGACATTGGCACCTGTTGCTCTGTACGTGGGTGATGGGTGGAGCATGGGAGCGTGCACGCACTCCCACCCACCGCCTGCGGTGTTCCCACGCACCCACCGCAGCATTTGCACGGGCACCCTCCCACCCACACAGGTGTGCCGGGGGGGAGGGGGTGCCTATGTGAAAAGGTCCTGTGATTCCATGACCCCAACTTGCAGCCACATAGTACAATTTGGAAAGCTCTGCTGCAGACCTTGTGGGATAGCTGTTTACATGTGGTGTAAACAGGGCTTTATGCATCCACCAATGTTCCAGTTCTTCAAAAGTTTAATGTTAGCTACCACCGATGAAAAAATAGTTTGAGAACAGCTTGCCTGGGAGACAGACAGTGTAAGGGTTAGGGCCCACTCATGTGAGGTGCTGAGAACTGCCTCAGGAGAGAAAGTGTCCTCAAGTTCCATTGACTGCAGTACAAGCCAAGGTTATCAAAACCAAGTCCATTATGTATGAAGCCGGATTAACTATTACACTGAGTAAACTACGGTCTGACCCTTTCTCATTCTTATAGTGACCAGCTATGGTTATGTCCCCTAAACCATGAGGAGGATTAGCAGCATACCCAGTCCAGGGGAGAAAAAAGTTTATAATGTTGTAAAACCTATGTATAAATATTTAAAACAATTTTTATGGGAAAGGAAGAATAGATAAAACATAGTTAACCAACAAAACCTTACACTACTATGCTATTTACATTACCAAATTATTTTACTCTGATCAATTGTATACTTATAAGTTGATCCCTCTACCCTACTGATTCCGTAGTACATGCACCTATGCCCTCTCATCATAGTTCTTCTGTCATTCGGCTTCTTGGTACAGTCCAGCAGTTGTTGTCATGACTTGGTCTCCTGAGAGCTCATAGCCTCTTAGCGCCTTAGCACAGTTCCTCATTGGGTGAGGCCACACAAGCTGTGGCGGCCCAAACCGCACACAGCCCCTTGTGGCTGGCAATTGCTGCTGCGGGCCCAGCTCAGGAAGTGGGCATACAGTCATGGGGAACTGGGTGGGCTGGCCCCTACTGGAGCCCCCTGGCCCTGCCCTGCTTCTCCCCTGGCCCAACGGAGATTGTGCCCCAGGCCGTGACATGGCTGCGCATGATGGGAGACAGCACCCGCCACCCAAAGCCCTGCAGCAGTGGTCCCTGTGTGGTGAGGAAAATGTAGCCCCTCCATATGAGTAGCCCCGCCTTGGGCATTTTTCTGAGGATGTGTCACACAGCAGCCAGTTGCTGGGGGGGGGGGGGGGGACATCTAGTGGGTGCCGGCCACATGATGCACTGCATCATGTGAGCTCGCTGCCCAGAGTGAGGTAACGCTACCCAAGGTGTGGTAGACTCCCCACTCTGTCTTGTGTGGTTGCACCCATTGTTTCCTGAGATCTTAGGTGCTAAGATCTTTGGCCCAGGCTTAAATTGGGCTTAAAACTGCTGCAAGGTAGATTGCAGTGAAATATTAGGACAAATTTCCTGACTCTAAAGTAGTTGGGCAATAGAACAAGCTTCTTAGAGAGGCGGGATCTCCTTCCTTAGATGCCTTCAAAAACCTGTTGGATAAGTATCTGTCTATAATGCTGCAGGTACAGGTCAGAAGTGAGAAACCTTCAGCCAGTGGGCCAAATCCAGCTTGTGGATGTTTTTTACTTGGCCCCATTCCATTTCCTAGATCTGGCACCCAGATCCAGTCCCAATTCTTGAACACTGAAAAGGTGAGGTCATGGGAAGAGATGAGGGCATGTACTCAGGAATAGGGGTGGAGCCATGGCATACATCCAGGATCTGGACCCTCCCTTCCCTCATCCTGAAGGTATCCCATAAGCACCTCTGCAACAACTTCTCTCTGGCCTGCAGAGCTTGCACTAATTTTCAAAGTGGCCCACAGGAGGGAAAAGGTTCCCCATCCCTGGTACAGGGCATCCTGCCTCAGAGCAGGAGATAGACTAGGTGACCATCAGATACATTTCAATCGTACCAATCCAATTCTAGGACTCTATTCATACTGTCAAAATGACAGAACAATCAGGCCATAGGTAACTGCATGCCAACAGGTGAACTGAAACAGATTTTAAAGAAAAAATTAAAAACACTATTAAACACAGCCTGGCTGATTTCTGTTCTGAGAAGAGCAAATTATTAAGAAGAAACTCGTAAATGTGTATGAAGCAGTGCCGTCTGAATTGAATGTCTTAGTCAGCATCAAACATCTCACTCAGGTAATCACAACTGGGGGAAAACGGCAGTTTAAATATCCTTTTTTTAAAGTCAAGGGATGGAAATTCTCAAGAACACAATGGCAGGTACGTTTCACATCCCTGAAAAAGAGCTTTTGACTTCCTTATTCAAGACAACAAACATTGTGGTCGATAACTGCCAATTAATCTCTTTCAAGGTAAACCACATTAAAATTCCAGTGAGGTTTAGTAATCCTTTATCAAAAGCTAAATCTATGGTGTACTAGAGATGTGTTTCTCAGCAAATGCTGGGTTAATGTTCTTCCAAAAGTAACAATACTCACCGTTTTTATGGTTTACAAAGAAGTATCATTATTTCCATTTTACCAAAGGAAAACTGAAGCATGGAAAAATGAAATGGCTTACTAAGATTGCACAACAGGAGTAGAAATAGAACCCAGGTCTCGTGGCGTCCAATCCAGACTAGATTTTAGCTCTCGTGCTTTTATTTAATGTTGTGCAAACATAGGAAATTATTTTATGGTTCACAACAGCCATTTCTCTCATTCTTACTATTGGAATCAAGAGAGCTGCATTGTAGGAAAGCCTTTCTTTAGCGTGAACAAAGGTAGCAGATTGCAGGTTTCTGCACTGAGACTGACTGCAATCCCATGTTCTGTGGATCCCTGCGTGCAAGTTGCGTGCGTGCACATGCACACGGTTTGCACATGGCACAATGTGCTGGCAATATGGATGTGCACAGGTCCCGTGCAGCTGTGCACATACGCGGCTCTGCACAGGATCCACAAAGCATGGACTTGGGGCCACCGTTGAGAAGACAGAATGATGAAGGGTTAATCTAAGGTGGAAACAAAGTAGTTCAGGTATATTTTATTGAACGATTCTCCCTTGGTGAGAATATGTGATTTTCAGTGCACATGAGCCCTTCCTCAGGCATGCAACAAGGCAGAACTATGGATTGAGAAAATACAAGATTGCTTTCATTCTATATACCTATCAGTTGAGAGGGAGCTGTTAGAGGGGGAAAAAATCATTAGTGTAAACAAAAAAATGGCCTTTTTTACACAGACTGGTGGAACTCATTGCTCTGGGGTATTGTGAAGGCCAGTTGTATAACCGGGTTAAAAGAAAAGGCTAGACAAATTCAAGAAAAATACATATATCAATGGCTATTATCCAAAATGGAACCTAATAGAACCACAGAGTTGGAAAGAGTACCAAGGGTCATCTTCTACTCCAGCTCCCTGCATTAAACAGGATTTACAGTCTCTATCAACACCATCCCTGAGTGATGTCAGTCTAGCTTATTTTTAAAGCTTCCAGTGGTGGGGCCTCCACAACCTTCCTTGGCAAATTATTCCACTGCCTAACTGGTCTGGTATTTAGACATTCTTCCTAATGTCTAGCATAAATCTTCCTTCCTTTAATTTAAACCCATTACCTCTGGCCCTATCCTCAATCATCAGAGAGACCAGCTGGGCAGCATTTTGCTTATAGCAGCCTTTTAGATACTTTAAAACCGTAAGGCCGGCCCTGGACTGAATTTGTTTGTTCTTATGTTTGTACTTTAAATGATGGTGCTTGTTCTGAAAAATATGAGGATGCCACAGTATCTTCAGAGATGGGGTATTTTCAGACGTTACGAGATCACAGTGAACCTCAGCCAATACCCACATGGGGTCAAAGTGCCCTGAACGTCTGTTAGGCGGCCGCCAGATGTTCGTCACGGTCAATTCCAACACGGGGTTAATTTCAACATGCTTCCAGGACTCCCCACCGGACAATCCCCGAAAGCGTGATCAAAGAGATCCCCGGCTGGAACCAACAAAATAACGTCTGGCCAGTGACCATGGCCCGGAATCCCTGGCGGGATTCTGGGCCGTGGTTAAATCAGACGGGCACCGCGGCCACATTGGCCCCGGCGCCCACCTGTCTCCCCAGAGGGCGGGTGGCGTGGGAGCATGGGGGGGGCATGCAGCCACACGTTGCGCCGCGCGGCCCCGCCCCCTCCCCGATTCCCCGCCAGGATCAGCCGGCACGTCTGTTGGCTGTGGCGGCGTGATCCCGGCGGGGAATCTCAGGGTTGTTTCCGTGACAGGGCGAAGCTGCCCCGTCACATCTGAAAACACCCATGGAGACAAAGTAGTTCAAATGATATGTTTTATTTGACCAACTGCTGTTGATGAGGGTATGTAAGCCTTTGGGGCACACAGGGTTCTTCTTCAGGCTTGAGGGCCCTGTGTGGCCTGAAAGTTTTCATAACCCCACCAACAATACTTGGTCCAATGAAAGATCTCATCAGAACTGCTCTGTCTCTAACTCCGATGAGCACAGCAACCACACTGTCTCTTTAGACTACAACAGTATTTTTAATAATTCTTACCATATACATTCAAGACCTATTTCAGTTCTGTAGCTCTCATACAATTCATTCTATGGATAGATTTTGTCAATTACAAATTTGTTTAGTAATTATTATTATTAATTATTATTATTATGATATGTATTAATTATGTCCTTGAAGCAAGAACAAAGTGAACAGCTCCTTGGCTGCCTAATGGAGGCTTCTGATCATTCAAATATCACAACATGAGCTGTTTTTACATGGGCATGACTGGGGGGGGTAGGCTTGTGTGGAGCACACACGCACTTCTGGTGAGGGGGGGGGAACATCAGATGTGGGATGAGACTGGCATGCGCTGGGTGTGTGCGCCTACCCATGCGCTGCCTGCTCATGCCCCTACACAGAGCATTTTGGATTTCCCCCCCAATGCTCCATGCGTGGGCAGCACGTGGGTCATGGGAGCGTGCACTCATCCACCCCACCTTCACATGGGTGCTTGGGTGGGTGGGGGATGGGTGGACCTCTGCAGGCACATCCTGTGTAAAAAGGGCCAAAGTTTTAAAACACAGCCATCCTATTTTCCCTCCAAAAACTCAATTAAAAAATAATTTTAAAACCATCAAAGTTTCTCAGCATTTTGTCAGTATATAATCCTTTGGGGGTGTTAGCAGATATTTCTCTGACTTGTTTTTTTACAGAAGGTATTTAATTTTTGTTGCAGTTAGAAACATATAGTTAAATCATGGGTAAGCTTTACTGTAAAGAAAGTGCTTATGTCTTTTAAAACCATTGATACAGGATTGGGATTTCTCTTCTCTGTCATACCTCAAAATACCAGACTTTAATGAGAAAAGGATTACACATGCCTTTTCTCTGCTTGGTGATAACTCCTACCTCATGTTAGGCGTAACAGGTGTGGTAACATTTCTTTCAAAGAGGTAGCTTGTAAGAAGAAATGCGGCACCCCCTTCCTGTGGTTATCTTTTCTTTGAGAATCACTCCTAGGTCTTTTAGCTTTGGTGGCTGCCTTGGGTTATGAAAGGCTGAGGTATTTCCTCGAAAATTGTGCTGCTTGCAGTTTACTCATCATCTGAAAACTTGCTGCTACTGGAGTTTTTTTTGTTTTTTTTAAAAAGAAATGATCACCTAGGTGCTTTTCTTTGAGAAAAGTAAATCAAATTACCAGCTTTGCTTCTGAAGAGTTAAACTGTCTAAGTGGCATGTATTTATTGCTTTTTTCTAAAGTGACTCAGAAGACCAGGGCTAAATTTGTGGCAATTCAATTCCAGTGGGAGCTCAGCCCTAGGCATGTTCCCAGTTATGAGCGTGCACCCCAAAATGTGAAAGACCAGGAAAAGGCAAATACTGGCCATTTCAGGGTGGGAAACAGAAGCCAGAAAAAATATGGATGGTTTTTTTGTTTTCATTAATAACTCCTCCCCTCCGTCCTTGTGCTGGACAGCATTTAGGTTAATCAAAGAATTGTTTTACATTCAGTTGTACAGAGGCAGATTAGAAACTTCAGAGCCTGAGAAAAACAAAATTGCACGTGGGGCGTGATTTAGATGTTCACGATGCTACTGGAAGTCAGCTGGACACCATAGAAAACAGTGGGTGCTGGGGAACCTGCGCATGGATGGAGATCCGGACGTGTGAAACCTTGATGTCGGGTTTTCACAAGTCCAGATCTTCCAATAGAACCAATGCAGAACACCTGCATCATGTATTTTTCATAAGTGTCCTGGATTAAAGGAGAGGTATGGCAGCCCTGGGGACGGGGTTAGACATTCACCTTAGTAGGGGTGCCATAGAAAACAATGGGCACCAGGGAATTCGTGCATTGATGGAGATCTGGACTTGTGAAACCCTGACATCAAGGTTTCACAAGTTTGGATCTCCATCCAAGAACAAGTTCCCCAGCGCCCGCTATTTTCTATGGTGCGGCCCGACTTCCAGTAGCGGCATAAACGTCTAACCCACCTCCTGCATGCAATTTTGTTTCTGCCAGACTTTCTAATCTGCCTCTGTACAGCTGAATATAAAACAATTCTTGATTTAACCTATATGATCATGTGTGTGGGGTCCACCCCCTCCCCACACAAGCAATTTTGCTTCTCCTGGACTTGGAAGTCTGGGAGAAACCGCGTCTCATCTAAAAACGCCCTGAGAGGGTAAATGACCACTCCCTATTTACGTGTTCCATACCACTCATGATTTTGTAAACTTCTATCATATCCATGAACCCATGGGGAAAACTCAGTGAATACAGGACCCTGGTCATATCCCCTCTCAGTCATTCCCTCCAAGCTGAAGAGTTCTAACTTATTAAACCTCTCCCTGTATGCAAGACATTCCATACCCTTGATCATTTTTGTTGTCCTTCTCTGTACCTTTTCCAGTTTTACTATATCTTTTTTGAGTTGGGGAAACCAGTCCTGCACACAATAGTCAAGGTGTGGCTGCACCATAGTTTCTGTGAGGAACCGGGTGCCCGAGACCCTGCCCCCAGACACCCCTCACTCCCTGTCGCAACCTTGTGGCCCAGCAGGACCACCCGCCTCACCAGAACGCCCTGCTGCCGCCCCGCCACCAGGTCCAAGCAGGGAACCCCCTGCTGCAAACACAGAACGCCCGCATGACACCTCCCTGCCTGTCAGGCCTCAGAGCGTCACGCCTCCTCCTCCTACTGCTGGCGCCCCAGGGGGTGGAGCCAAGAGAGAAACAGCAACAGAAGCGACCACGCCCCCTCCGTTGCACCGCTCAGCGCGACTCTGGCAACACCTTGAACTTAGGGATAAAAGCCCGCTGCAGGGCTGACTGCACTGCTGGTGATCGGAGCCTTGTGCCCGTGAGACTGCCCCCCCCCCCGTGCCCTTGTGACTTGTGCCTTATACATTGTGGTGAGAGTATTGTGAGCATGGACGGAGTGAGTGTGGTGTGTGAGTGATTGTAACAGTGAGCATTCTTGAGGTACGTGTGTATTCCTTTTGGTCTCTGGGGAGCACTGTAGCCTGGGTCCCTCCTTGGACATAAGTCCTGTCCTACCTCCCCCCTCTGGGACATCTGCACCCCCGCAGCCCACCACTCTCACTTCCTCCTTTCCTTCCCTTTCCCCCCGGTGTGTGTGAGCGTTACGCAGCAATTAGGGCGTGCGATTACCCAGATGCCCGATGATGATACAGGCTAGGGACTAATCATCCTGATAGCCCTATTCCAACCTGAGGGCGTGTTTTCCAAGCACAGCCTTGCTGCTTCTCCCCACGTATTAGAGTGTGTGTTTCCCTACTCCCCCCTGTCCCCCTATAGAGAGCCCCTTCCTCTTTTCCCAACCCCCACATATAGAGAGCCCCTTCCTCTTTCCCCAATCCCCAGAGTTTTATAGAGAAGCATTATGATATTTTTCATTTTATTTACAGAGTAGCTCAACTGGCAGCAATATACGCCTTCCACCCAACAGCAGACCCCAGACCACATTGAACCCCAATGTGTCAGCTCAGTAGCCAGGCCACAGGTGGAAACAAAGTGTAGGTAGCTCTAATAAATCCTCAGAGAAAACCCCAAAAGGCTCGAATAAATCCTCAAAGAACACAAGCAGCAGAAAGAAGTAATATACATGTTCCCCTTCCCCCCAGGAATAACCTCAATTTTGCCAGCTCATCAGGCAGGCCAGGGGTGACAAAGTGTGGGTGCAGGTGATTAAGAATCTAATAAAATGTGAGAGAAGAACCCAACAACTCAGACAGCAGGTAGAAAAATAATAGATGACCCTCAACAGCAAGCCCCAGGAGGAATAAACTTCCAGTGGGTCAGTGGAGAGAAATGGGAAGCAACATGAATGTTTAGAACCACAATGAATACCCCGGGGGAAGGGGGTGGGTGCAGCCATACTGAGTGCGCCCTGAGCTTTTAACGCTTTTGGTAAAGAATGAATGGTAGGGATGTGCGAACACAATGGGGTTCGGATGTTCGGTCGTTCGGTTCGAAAACCAAGTTCGGGTTTGGTCATTTGTTTTGGTGGAATTTGGTTCAGTTCGGTCGAACGTTTGGACCCGCCATGAGGCAGGGCGGGCTCCAGGGACCCCCAGGGGTGCCTGTGGTGGCATAGCAGGCCATCAGAGACCCAGCAGCAGCAGAGACTGGGAAGGCTTGGTGCTTGGCACCCTGAGTTGTCCGGGCAGGCAGACTCGGCGCTTGGCCCCTGGGGGTGCCCATGGTGTCATTGCAGGTCATCAGAGACCCAGCAGCAGCAGCAACAGCAGCAGCAGCAGCATCAGAGATCGGGAAGGCTTGGTGCTTGGCACCCTGGGTTGTCTGGGCAGGCAGACTCGGCTCGTATTCAACAGAACTAAAGAAGCTCTACTGCCAGTTGGTTAAGCCTTGCCCAGTGGTGAATCACGTGAACACCCAGTAGCAGACATTGGATTGCTAGGGCACAGAACCCGTGGCACAGACAGCATAGGCGGCATTGGCGGCAGCAGCGGACATTGGATTGCCCGGCAGCAGAACCCTTGGCACAAACAGCATAGGCGGCATTGACAGCAGCAGTGGACATTGGATTACCCTGGCACAGAACCCGTGGAACAGCAGAGACGGCAGCAGCAGGATTTCCCTGTGCGCAGCACCCATGGAGCCAGGATGGAAGGATTTGCAAGGGAAGAGCTCCCACACAGCAGCAGACAGCAGCAGCAGGATTACCAGGCCAGTGGTATGAGAGGTAGGCAGGCTGGGGCAGGGTTCGAGCTTTGCCTAAAGGACAGACAGACAGGCAGCATGTAATGAGCAGAAGGCAGGCAGACTGAGGCAGACTTTGAGCTTTGCCTACAGGGCGGGTGAACAGGCAGCATGGCATGTGAAGAAGGCAGACAAACTGAGGCAGGCTCTGAGTTTTGCAACAAGGGCGGACAGACAGGCAGTGTGGCATAAGAGGCAGTAGGGAAGGCAGGTCACTCAGGCTGGCAAAAACATTTTCGTTATTGTCGATATTGATACCAATACCAGTTTCAAAGATTCTATTTTAATTATCATTATCGTTATCGTTTGCAGTTCTGTACAAACAGGGTTAATGCACTCTGAAAAAATTGTTCATTGTTGAATTATGATAATAAATGAAAGTTTAATAATGAAAAAATGTGAAAGTTTAGTTATTGATAAAAATGAATAAAAGTATGTATGGTAAGGAATTAAGTACATAGATTACATTTATGTTGATGAGGATAAAATATTAAATATTCCTCAAATTCTGAAATAATTTCCATGTTTTTTGGTGTTTATGTCTTGTTGAAATGTATGGAGTAAATGTTTTTTAAATTGTAATTGTAATGGATTTGTATGTTTTTTGGAGATTAAGCTAGAGTCAAAATGATTTTGTGATGTTTTTGAAGAGGAAAGTTTTTAGTTTTAAAAACTGTTGTGCATTTAATGTTTTTTTAAACTGTAAAGTTTTTTGTTTTGGTAAGTCTAACTACGCTAACTCCTATAACTATCTATCTATAGTAACTATCTAACATCTATCTCAGATGAGGGGGGGGGCACAGACAGCTCACAACAAACAACACAGGGAGGGGTACAAAACTGAAATGAAGCCTAAATCAATCTAATCCTACTCTAAATAAATCCAAAATCAGGGGAAGAGAATCAGGGATGGAATATATACAGGTAGGAGGGGAGGATTCAATGGAAGGTAAGGAGAAAGAACACAGGGAGGGTTAAAAAAATAAAAATAACACCTAAACTATCTAATCTAATCTAAATAAATGAAACTAGGGAGGTAAATGTGTAGGATTTATTTATACAAAAATTTTATGCGGCCCCTCCTGCCCACAGATCAGCCCGGGGTGGAGAACAGCAAATATAAAAACAATTAACACAGTTAAAATTCACAAAAATTCAGGGAAGAAAACTCCCTCCCCCAACCCTATCCCTCCCCATCGCCAAAGGCTGGCGGAACAGCCAAGTCTTACATAAATGTCAAAATAATGAGAGTGGGGACCAACCGAGCCTCCTCTAGGAGTGAACTCCACAGCACAGGGGTGGCCACCGAAAAAGAGCTAACATCGGTGGACACCCACCTCACCTGGGGAACCTCCAAAAAGGCTCCCATGGACAATCTCAAGGGTCGCATGGGCACACGGGGAGTGAGGCGGTCCCGCAGATAAGTAGGGCCCAGGCCGTGAAGAGCTTTAAAGGTTAAAACCAGCACCTTGGACCTGGTCCGGTGCTTTGGTGTCATGTGCTCCCTGTGACCTGGACCCGTAAGGAGACAGACAGCAGCGTTTTGCACCAGTTACAGCCTCCAGACCAGCTTCTTGGGCACACCACATAGAGTGCATTGCAGTAATTCAGCCTCGAGGTGATGAAGGCATGGATGACGGTGGCAAGGTCAGAGTCTGAGAGATACGGCCAAAGCCGCCGGACAAGCTGTAACTGCCAAAATGTACTCCCTGCCACAGCCACAATCTGAGATTTCAGACTGAGCCATGAATCGAGGAGCACACCCAGATTCCGCACTTGAGAGACCATGGGAGGGCGAACCCCGCCAACAAGAGGAGGTTCAACCACCCCCAGGCCCCCCAAGCCCTCGCCCACCAACATCACCTCCGTCTTGTCAGGATTCAATTGCAGATGGCTCAACCTCATCCAAGCCCCCACAGCTGACAGGCACTGGGAAAATAAGGAGACTGCGTGACTTGGGTCTGTAGAAAAAGAGAGGTAGAGCTAAGTGTCATCAGCATACGGATGACACTGCATGCCCTGAAACCATCTCATGATCTCCCCTAACGGTTGCATATAGAGGTTAAACAAGAGGGGGGACAGAATGGCACCCTGCGGGACTCCACACATGAGGTCCTGGGGGGAAGTCGTACACTCCCCCAAGACCATCTGGTGAGTTCTTCCGGCCAGGAATGAATGAAACCAGTCCAAGACCATCCTGCCAATCCCAGCACGGTCCCACAGGCAAGTCACCAACACCTCATGATTGACTGTGTCGAATGCAGTTGAAACCAATGAGGTTTGACGACCCTGGACCAATGCCAGATGGAGATCGTCAACCAAGGTCACCAATGCAGTCTCCGTACCATGCCCAGGCCAAAACCCAAACTGAGAAGGATGAAGGAAACCGGTGCGGTCCAGATGTTCCTGGAGCTGCCATGCCACAGCCTGCTCAATAACCTTCCCTAAAAGGGGGAGGTTAGAGACCGGCCGATAACAGGCAGGAGCATCAACATCAAGAGATGATTTCTTGAGCAGGCACCTAACCACAGCCTCTTTCAGGCAGTCAGGCACCCTGTCCTCCTGAAGTGAGGCACTAACCACTAGGGGTGGGACATCAGGGCAAATACCGGCTACCAGATTTACCGGTTACCGGATTTTAAAAAACCAGATTGCCAGATCTGTGTACCAGTTTACCGGTACCGGATTTGTTCCATTGATTTCAATGGGGAACTGTCCCCATTGAAATCAATGGAAAAAACACACAAAATCCTCCTCCCTCCCCCTCCCAGACTGTGCGGGTGGAAGGGGGGGGCACACCCCACCCACCCTGCCCAGCCTGGCTTTAAAAATGTTTTTTTTCCCCTGAAGTCCCTGCTAGTGTGGCTCCGGGCCACTGCCGGCGACCCAGAGCCCGCACCAGCAGGTACTAGGGTGATCCCTGAGGTGGTGGGTGGTTTAACACCCCCCACCCCAGGGATCACCCTACCTCCCCACCCAGAGATTACCTACCTTGCGCTCCGGGCAGCGGCGGTGGTGGTCTGACTCTGCTGGCTTCAGCACTGGCTGTGGCTGCCAGCTTCAACGCTACTAGGCCTTCCGGTGAACTTCTGGGTTTCCCCGGAAGGCCTAGTAGCACTGAAGCCGGCAGCCACAGCTAGCGCTGAAGCTGCCAGAGTCAGACTGCTGCCGCCTCCACTGCCGCCACCACCTGGAGCACAAGGTAGGAGATCCCTGGGTGGGGAGGTAGGACTAGGTGGTAGGGTGCTCTGATCCCTGGGGTGGGGTGTGTGTTAAACCACCCCCCACCCCAGGGATCATACCTGCTGGTGCGGGCTTCGGGTCACCAGTGGCGACCCAGAGCCCGCACTGGCAGGGACTTCAGGGGAAACATTATTTTTTTTTAAAGCCAGGCTGGGCAGGGTGGGTGGGGGGTGTCCCCCCTTCCACCTGCACAGCCTGGACTCGGGAGGGAAAGTAAAGTGGGTTGTTTTTTTTTTACATTGCGGCCATTCATTTGAATGGCCACAATGTAAAAAATCCGGTACGGGGGAATCCGGTAAATGGGCCAGATTACCGGGTTTAATCCGATACTGGATGATCCGGTAGTCCCACTCCTACTAACCACCCCAGCCAGCAATGGCCATAATGTCTCCTGGCTGGCTTTCACCAACCAGGACGGGCATGGGTCTTGTTCACAAGTGGTGGCACGAACAGATCCCATCAAGGACCATCTGAAACCGATCACACAAAATGGGACAGGATGGGGCATTCATAGCTCCAAGATGAGCCTCTGGAATAATTGGTGTACTGAAATCATAGTGGATGCGAGTGATCTTATCTGCAAAGTACTCGATAAACTGGTCACAGCGGTCACTTGACTTGATTGCAGGATGGGTGAAATAGGAGGAGGATGGCAATGGATTAGGAATATGAAGGAACACAAACTGCTGGGAGAGGGAGACTTCTGAAAATGCCTGCTGTCAGGATCAGTGGCTAGTTCAGAAGGTGTTGGAAGGGGGGAGGGCAATGACTTTTGTTACTTGCTGCACCGACCATACCACAAGCCCCATTGGCTCTGAGCAGCCTAACCTCATGTCCAATCGCAGACTGCAAAGCCAGTGGTCTGAGGAAAAAAGGGATGGTGATTGGGCAGGCTGGCTGATACTCCAAGCCTCTCCCTCCCTGGGCCTTCCAGTCACGTGCCCCCTCCCCCCCGAACTCATCCAAACTCACCCGAACGATACTGAACTGTTCCGTCATTTTTGAGTTCGGATCGAGTTCGGTTCAGTTGGTTCAGGTTCGGTCGTTCAGTTCAGTTGGCCGAACAAACCCAGTTCGGTTTGAACTCTGAACATCCGAACCGCGTTCACACGTCCCTAATGAATGAATGAAATAGAAGAAAAGAAAGCAGCACTCTCATGGAACAAAACAAGAAACAAGTCTGTCCCCTCTCAACTCTGTCTAACTCTTGCTTAGTTAAGCCTATACATCTACCAGTGCCCATACAGTCAGAGCCAGTGTAGTATGAAATCTGATGAGGTGTATTAATTATTATTATTATTATTATGAGCATTTATATATTGCCAGCAATGTACCTGGCACTTTACAGAGAATAAGATAGACATGGTCCCTGCCCAAGAGCTTATAATCTAAACACAGGGGGAGGGGAAACAGGGAAGGGGGAACAGAGTGAGAGACAAGGGATGTGACATTCTTGAGGATGCTAGAGCTCAGGTACATGTTCTTGGCTTGATTGCAGTAAGTTGGGAGTTTACAGATAACAGGTGGGGGATAATCCTGGGTGGGAATGGTTAGCAGGGGTTAGGAAGGGTAGAGTGGAAGAGGTGGGTTTTGATGAGGGACTTGAAGGTGTGGAGGGTGGGAGCCAGGTGAATGAGGGCAGGGAGGGAGTTCCAGGCATGCAGGGCAGTGAGGGAGAAGGGACGAAGGCAACTGGGGGAGCAGGGGAGGCGTGGAAGGGTGAGGCAGGGTATGGAGTAGAAGCAGAGTGCTCGAGCAGGGGTTTGGAGGGAGATCAGGGCAGAGATGTAGGTGGGAGTGAGGTTGTGAAGGGCTTTGTAGGTGAATACAAGGAGCTTGTGCAGAATGCGCTCAGGAAGGGGGAGAGAGGAGAGGAGAGGCTACACGTGGTCAAAGCGACGGGCTAGGTGAATGATCCTGGCAGCAGAGTTTTGAACAGAGATAAGGGAAGAAAGGTGAGAGCAGGGAAGGCCAGCGAGGAGGAGGTTACAATAGTCGAGGTGTGAGATGACTAAGGTGTGGATGAGAGTTTGGGCACAGGAGAGAGACAGAAAAGGGCAGATCTTGGCAACGTTGTGGAGGGAGAAGCGGCAGGATTTGGCAACAGAGTCAATATAAGGTTTGAAGGTAAGGTGCGAGTTGAAGATTAAGCCCAAGCTGCAGGCTTGGGGGACAGGGAGGATGGAGACCCCGTCAATGGTAATTGACAGGGGAGAGGAAGGATTGGGAGGAAAGAAAAGGAGTTCAATTTTCACCATGTTCAGTTTGAGTTGGCGTTGAGACGTCCAGGCGGAGCTATCGGAGGCACAGTTGATGAGGCGAGCTTGAACAGAGGGGGAGAGGGAAGGAGTGGAGAGATAGAGTTAAGTGTTGTCAGCGTATAGGTGTTTTGGAAATCGTGGGAGGCAATGAGTTTGCCTAGGGATTGGGTGTAAATATAGAAGATGAGAGGGCTAAGGACAGAGCCTTGGGGAACCCCGACCGAGAGGGGTAGGGAGGGGAAGCAGTTAGGAAGAGATACATTGAAGGAGCGGTAAGAAAGGTAGGAGGAGAACCAGTTGAGGACAGAGTCCTGGAATCCAAGGGAGTGGAGCAATTCAAGCAGGAGGGAGTGGTCAACAGGGTCGAAGGCAGCAGAGAGATCAAAGAGGACAAGAATAGAGTAAAGGCGGTTGGATTTAGCCACAAGAAGATTGTTGGTGATCTTAGCAAGAGCGCTTTCAGTGGAGTGAAGGAGGCAGAAGCCAGATTGGAGGGGGTCAAGGGAGGAGTTGGCGGAGAGGAGGTCGAGGCAATGGGAGTAAACAACCCGTTCAAGGAGCTTGGAGGCAAATGGGAGGAGCGAGACAGGATGGTAATTAGAGGGTTCAGAGGGATCCAGACTGGACTTTTTGAGGATGGGGGAGACAGTGAGGATGGGGGAGACAGTGTGTGATTTCAGATGTTATGCCACCATGGTGAACCACGGTGAATCCCCCTGTGGGGACCGTGGGGACGTAATGTTGGTTGGGCTGAAAAGTGATTCCCACCAGATGTTCACCCCCGGTGGGAATCACTTTTTGGCCCAACAGACATGATGTTACCACAGTCAACCACAGTGGGATTCACCATGGTAACGTCACGTCTGCTCCCAGACCACAGCCCGGAATCGGCGGCCGTGCCCGCTGCCGATTCCGGGCCTGTCTCTTATACACATCTAGATGTGTATAAGAGACAGGTCTCAGCCCACCCCCCAGGGTATTGACCACAGCCTGGAATCGGCGGCCGTGCCCGCTGCCGATTCCGGGCCATGGCCAATACCCGGGGGGGGGGGCGGGCAGCCTCGGGAGCATGGGGGGGCATGGCTGTGCAGCCGCACGTTGTGCCGTGCAGCCCCACACCCTCCTCTGATCCCCCTCCAGAATCAGCCGGCACGTCTGTTGATGGGCCATTCTGATTCCAGAGGGGAATCAATACACGATTCCATGCCAGGGCCAATGGGTGCCCTGGCACCTCTGAAAACACCCACTGGTGTCTTTAAAGACAGCGGGGAAAGAGCCAGAACAGGGAGAGGATGATGATGTGCAGGAGGGGAGGGGCAATGGTAGAGGCAATGGAGGTCAGGAGGCAGGAAGGAATGGGGTCCAGGGGGCAAGTGGAGGGGTTGGAGGAGGAGAGCAGGTAGGAGATTTCCTCAAGAGAGGCAGGAGGGAAGGAGGACAGGAGAGAGGTTGGGGGAGGAGGGAGAGGAGAGAGTAGTAGGGGGAGAGGACCTGGAAGCAATTTCCAGGCGAATCTTGTCAATCTTAGAGGTGAAAAAGAGAGCAAGATACTGAGCAGAGAGAGAAGAGGGAGGAGGAGGACAGGGGGGGTTGAGAAGAGAGTCAAAGGTGGAAAAGAGGCGGTGAGGGTCCCAGGAGCAGGACTCAATGTGGGAAACATAGTACTGCTATCTAGCGAGGGAGATAGGAGAGGTGAGCGATGAGAGGCAGAATTTGAAGTGGAGGAAGTCAGCGCGGTAGTGGGATTTGCGCCAGAGACGTTCTGCAGCCTTGGTGCAGGAGTGGAAATGGCGAATGGTGGGGATGAGTCAAGGGCGAGGGTTACGGGAGTGAGCTGGGTGGGAGGAGAGGGGGGAAAAAGAGTCGAGGGTGGAGGCTAGAGAGGAGTTTTATTTTATTTATTTAATGAATTTATACCCCGCCCCTCTTTTAACGCAGCCCGGAGTTGAAGGTGGAGATGGCAGAATTGGGGGAGGAGGAGGAGAGGACTGAGGGGAGAAGAGGAGAGAGGGAGGAGGCAAGGTCTTGGGGCACAATGGCCTGCAGATCACAGGAGGGGTGGGAAGATGAGGGGGAGGAGTGGGAGAGGTTGAAGGAGGCAAGGAAATGGTCAGATATGGGAAGGGGCTCGAAGGAGAGATCGGAGACAGAACAGTTCCTAAAGAACACAAGATCAAGAGAGTGATGATCAGTGTGGGTGGGGGAGCTAGTCCAGAGGTGGAGATTAAAGGAGGCTAGGGAGAGGAAGCAGGTGATACCAAGCTGAGAGGGTGCAGCAACATGAATGTTGAAGTCACCAAGGATGAGTGTGGGGATGTCATCGGAGAGGAATAAGGTGAGCCAGAACTCGAACTCGGAGAGAAAGGAGGAGAGGGAGCCAGGGGGGCGGTAGATAACAGTAACACAGAGGTGGAGAGGGGAGTAGAGGTGGACGGAGTGAGCCTCAAAAGGAGGAGAAGGAGAGGGGGGGAGGGGTTGAAACTGGCAGGAAGAAGCGAGGAGGAGGCCTACGCCACCATTATTAAGGACACCGGCGCGGAGCTGGTGGGAGAATGAGAGACCTCCATAGGAGAGGGTGGCGGGGGTGACAGAGTCAGTGGGGGAGTTTCAGTAAGGGTGAGAAGGTGAAGGGAGCGAGAGAAGAAAAGATCACGGATATACAGGGCTTTATTAGCAGAGGAGTGACAGTTCCAGAGGGAACAGGAGAATGGGAGTTGATCAGGGGGAGACAGGGAATGGGGATAAGATTAGGGGAAGGGGGGCGATGGGCACGGTGGGAGATGGGCACTGGGGCAGAGGGGCAGGGGGCAAGAAGTGGTGGGGGGAGGAGGGTGTGTGGGAATGGTAGGGAGAGCTGACAGGCTTAGTGGTAGGCAGGTGGAGTGGGGAAAGAAGTAGGGGGAGAAGCAGGTGAGAGGGAATGGGAAGGGAGGGGACGAGGGGAAATAGGGGGTGAGAGAGAGAAGGACAGGCATCTTGGTGGGTCAGTTACAGAGGGGGGAGGGATGGGTCTCGCAGTTGTGATGAAGGCCGCCTCCACCGCCTCCGTCCACTAACGGCCCGTCAACGGCTCTTCGTCCTTTGGCAGTGTCCTTCGGCTGCTGCCCAGAGGGCACCGCCCTCTGGCAGGTCCCTTCCTTATAGGGATCAACTTACCTAGAGGAGAGGGGGAGGGGAGACAGGTTAAACCAGCTAAGATGATAGACTTGGCCTTGAAAAGCCAGGGTTCAAATCCCACCTTGGCCATGAACTCATTGGGTGGTCTTGGGCAAATTGCAACCTCTCAGCATCAGTTCCTGTGTCTTTCTGTGCTCGTTTCCCTCACCCTTACCCTTGTCCATCTTTCAGATTGTTAACTCACTGGGCAGAGACCTGTCTTCCAAAATCTGTGACTGTAAAATGCTGTAGCACTATAGAAATTATAAATAGTAGATCAGAGAGGAATTGCTGAGTCAGATCCAGGAAATGTATCTGACTATCAACAAATGTTCATCCAATAAAATTCATTTGAACTACTTAACCACCATCTCTTACAGTAAGAGAGAGAGGAGTGTTCAATCTGGACAGTTTCCTTCCCCCAATCTTGATTGACAGGGAGAGAGGACATGGCTTGTGCCCCCCCCCCCCGCTCTCTCTCTGCCCTTCCCCGCTCTCCTAATCCCTTCTCTCCTCCTTCTCCCTTCCCCTAACTGCTCTCCTTTGCACCCAAGCTCTTTGAAATAGCAGTGCACCAAAAACATTATCTTCAAATTAGAACTGCAGTGCATTCTTCTGATTTCAGTTCAGAAAACAAGTAAAGCCTTTTCCAGCTAAATTCAGTTTCCCTTAGAATTAGTATGCATGGCTCTAGTCAAAGTCAGTTAACCATTCCTTAGTTACAAGAGACAACTAGACTCTGGAGGCAAGAGAAAGGAATCTTCTTGCAACCTTGACTCAAGGAATCAGACAGAACAGGGGGTAGTGGAGATAGATGAATCGGCAGGTCTATCTTAAATGTCATAGGCTATTTTAAGGTACAATATGCTTTCTGATTTTCCACTTTGTAGGTGTTTTGCAACTTCTCACATTATGTTCTTTAGCTAAATTGTTATGATATATTTTTTCCTATGCGTCCCCTGGGGGGGAGGGGGAAAGGGGACCAGGAGCATGCATTTCCGGCACTCTTGAAAATATTAAGCAGGTAAACGATGTACATTTTTTTCTTGTGAAAAAAACTGAAAAGTGCCCCTTTCACATTGGAGAGACAGAAATATATCTTTAATAGCTTGAGCTTCACTAGTTAGACCATTGATACCTCATAGTGAATAAGGTGGGTTTTTTCTTATTAAAAGACTGTCTTTTCAAAGAGGTAAATCTAAACACACATATGCTTGCACTTTGGGCTGAAGCTTTGGGATAGGATGGGATAAATAAATAGATTCAACTATTTGCTCATAGCCTTGCATTTGAGGCAGAATGAATTTGTGTTAAGTATTTTCAAACATGACTACTCAAAGAGCCCTCACCATGGGCAGGATTAGGCCCGGCTGCTGAACAAATGGGCTGGGAGGAGGCGGAAGGATGCCACACACCCCACGCTGTTCAGTGTGGCCTGGCCCCCTCCCTGAGGCGGCCTATGTGGCCAACGTGCCCATCCGGAGAAGCTTTGCCCCCAGGCTGGAGTTACGTAGAGCAGGCCATCACACATGATGGCCCGCTCTATCATGGTCTGGGGTTGCCTTCCCAGGACCGTGGCAGGGCTAACTCCGGGATGTGTGCTGGCAGGAAGCCCAGTGCACAACCTGGAGTTACCCTGCCACAGTCTAAGGTAAACTCTGCTCCTGCCCGCAGGAAACATTTGGCAGGTGGAAGCAGACATGACACCACCATGGCTGGACATGCTGGAGTAAGTGTGGCTGCCCGTGGTAGTGTCATGTTTGAAAATACTAATTGTCTCAGGAGTGCTGGGAATACTGGGAGTAAATGTGCCTCCAATAACATATAGCAAAGCACAAAAAGTATTTACATATTTTGCAAGTTTGTAATTTTTGAAAACACATTCAGATAAAGCAAGGACTAAGGTTAAATTTTGTGGGTTTAGGGTGCCTAGCTCTCCTAGACTCCTTTGAAAATTTTACCCGAACCCCTTTACACATCTGTAACAGCTGCTATAACCAGATTGTCCTTGGCCACTGTGCAAATGTGACAGATGGCGAGAGTGCAAGACCTCTCCCTCCCCATACTTAGGTGTCCTGGAGAAGAGCTAGAAACCACTTCATTTCTTTGTAGGGCTGAAATGCATAGTTAGTGCATATACCAAATTCAACTAATTTGTATCTATTTTAACAAGCCAATATGAAGTGGCATTCATTTGTGGTGCTGAATATTCATGTTGATATTTTTGTGTTGAGAATTTTGATCATGTTGGCCTTTTGATATTTATCGCAAATAGTAGAGGTGGGAGCCTGGGCCCATTACCAGCTACCGGATTTACCGGTTACCGGTTCTCTAAAAACCGGATTCCCGGATTAAATCCGGTATGCCGGTACCGGATTTATTTCATTGATTTCAATGGGGCGCTGTGTCCCCATTGAAATCAATGAATTCCTTCCCCCTCCCCCTCCCAGGCTGCGC
>QEPC01006720.1:173123-185390 GCA_003113815.1 Sphenodon punctatus | reverse complement strand
TAGGAAGGGGAACAGAGGGAGAGACAAGGGGTCTAACATTCATGAAGATGCGAGGTCTCAAGTGCACGTACTTGGCTTGGTTACGATGAGAATGACAGCAGGCAGGTCCATGTGGCAAGGATAAGGGTAAACCAATCGTAGGTATAGGAAATAGTGGCTCAGCAAGATAAAGAGTCAGACAGAGCAGAGCAAAAGAGGTGAGTTTTAAGGAGAGATTTGAAGGTATGAAGGGAGGGGGCAAGGTGGATGTGGACAGGGAGGGAGAACAGATTATAAAACAGTCAATCTGTAAGCACCTTGATGATAATGCAGTGATTGCTTCTAGCCAGCCAGCATGGATATGCCAGGAACAAATCATGCCAGACTAATCTGGTCTCCTTCTTTGACCCTTTTTACATGAGATGCACCCACTCATGGGCATGAGTGGATGCATCCTGATTGAAAGCTGCAGCCGGTAGGCATGCATACGCACGCCTGCATAACACGCACCTCCATCCATCATCCCCGCATGAAACAACTGGCAAAAGCTCGGGTTGCTCCATGCGAGGGCACGCGGGGGGATGCAGGCGGGGGGAGGGGGGATAGATGTGTGCCCGTGTGCACCCGCCCCCCCTGTACCGCCCCCACCCACCCAGACGCAGTCCATTTAAAAGGGCCTTTGATAGAATAACTAGTTTAGTGGATGAAAGGATTGCTGTAGACAATGAAATAATATAGTTTGATTTCAAAGCATTTGACAAAGTTTCACATGAGATCCTCATTGACAAGCTTGGATAGTGTGGGCTGGAAGACACAACAACAAGGTGGACCAACAGCTGAAAAACTGTACTCAGAGTGATCATCAATGACTCATCATCAAATTGAAGAGAAGTATTAAGTGGGGTCTCACAGGGCTCTGTTCTGGATACAGTGCTGTTCAACATCTTTATGGATGACTTGGATGAAGGGGGAAGGAAATATTTGTGAAGTCTGCAGATGACACAAAACTGGGATGGGTAGCTAACACCTTGGAAGATAGAATTAGAATTTTAAAAAACCTTGACAGGTTGGAAATCTGAGCTGAAGTTTACAAAATAAAATTCAACTGAGATAAATGTAAAGTTCTGCACTTGGGGCAGAAAAACCAAATACACAAGAATAAGATGGGGGATAGTGGCTTTGCAGCAGCACATGTGAAAAGGATCAAGGGATTGTGGTTGATCAGAAGCTGAATATGAGTCTGCAATGTGATGTGGCTGCAAAAAAGACTAATGCCGTTTTAGGCTGCATTAACAGAAGTGATGTCTCCAAGTTGGCAAAAGTAATAATTCCACTCTGTTTGGCATTGGTCAGACTCTACCTGGAGTAGTGTGTCCAGCTCATTTCAAAAAGGACACTGACAAACTGAAGGAGGAGGAGGGTTCAGAGTAGGGTGACAAAGATGAGAAAGGGTTTGGAAAACAAGTCTTATGAGGAAAGGTGGAAGGAATCGGGTATGTTTAGCCAAGAGAAGACTATGGGAAGACATGATTGATAACAGTCTAAACGTATCTAAATGGCTGCCACCAAGAAGATGGCAAGGAACTGTTCTGCATTGCCAGAGGGCAGGACTAGAAACAATGGGCACAAGTTACAAGAAGGCAGATTTCGGTTAGATATCAGGAAAAAAACTTCCCAACAGTAAGAGCTGTTTCATCAACGGAGCAAGCTGCCTAGGGTGGTGGTAGCCTCCCCATTGCTGGAGATCCTCCTGTGGGGGATGTTGTAGCTGTAGACAATCATCATGCATCCAAACAGATGGTCGGACTAGATGACCCTCGAGGTCCCTTCCAACCCTATGATTCTATCTTTTGGCCTCTAAATGCAATGTCTTATAACTACAGAATGCAGAGAAATGTCTCTTGCTTTCTGGCCTGTCACAGCCGATTCAGCATAGGATCCAGTGGTTATCACTGCGGTCATATAGTCTCTCTCTTGCTGGCACTACTTGGGTGCCAAGGAGCAAAAATAGCAAATCGAAGTGCAGTACATTACTTGTGCAGAACATTGCCTAGAACAGTTCCACTGGTGGAAAAATAACAGCTCGTTCAAGATGCTCGATCAGTCATCTAGTTATAAATACGGTGATTAGTCACATACCACAACCACATTGGCTAGTGGAACCACAAAATTGTACCATTGTGCATAGATCTTCAGATCTTATAGTTGTTGCATTGGTGGTATCAGGTGTCCATTAAAGTCATTCCCTGAAGACACAGTCTGTGAAAACTGGATTCTGTTAGCCTCTACAGAAGTAGGCTTGTAGTATTGCCACTACAATGCTTCCGATAATTGTAATAAGAGATGGGGCTAATAAGAAGCTTAAAGTAGATCAAGAACTGAACAAAACCCCTGGGGATTTGGATCTGGTAAAGGTTGCGAACTCTTGTGATTTAGGTTTCTTAATAAAACCTAGAATCATGATGGTAGCTACAAAGAAGTTGTGAGCTCAGTCAGCTCAGCATTCATTAAGTTTTTAATCTCTATGTTGTAGAGACAGGCTTGAAAACATGGTTTATTGGAAGGACGCATGTAACCAGTCTCATGATTTATTGGAAGTCTGATTGATGATTTTAAACATATGGGATTTGACTGGCTTACTGGCATTACCTTTCAGGTACAGTTCTAATCACAGTAAATAACATGAAGATTTGATATCATACATATGGTAACTTTTTATATAATAGCAGCAAAAGGTAGTCAAAAAGGTACATGCAGTAGGGTAGGCTACAAAATGAACACAACACCAGCACATAGCAATTTGCACTTGCAGACTTTGCATGTAACTTTCTGTGTAAACCTTGTAAAAGCCACAAGCTACTAATGCAAAACAGAAGTAGGCCCAAAGTTATCTGTAACCACGGATATAGATTGATTTAGATTATACTGAAAGAAAGATATGTGCTATCAGCATGATAAAGGCACACAGACTGATTTCATTTCATGTTCTGATCAAAATACACGATTAATTAGTAATTTGGGGATCAGTGGAATTCTAAAATCATTTTTGAGTTCACAAATAGTCTTTCCCTGTATTTTGAGCATACTTTGCTTCTGGGGGGTATCAGCAAAAGAACATGATAAATCTATTTAATCTTAACTATCTAACTTAACTCTCCTAATATAGATAATCTTCAGGGGAAATTCAAATCTTAACCTCCTTTTCCTTAGCTGACCAGTTCGGTTGGTCCGCCCCAGGAGTCTTATGGAACCGGAGGGGTTCCAGAATGCTTTTGGGGAAGATACCTGTAGACCTCAATGGCTGCTCCATCGATGACCTCATGGCCTTATGCTGGCGAGGGTAGTGAATGCGTCCCTTCAGCAGGGGAGGTTGTCGCCTTGCCTTAAGGAGGCTGTGGTGCGCCCCCTGCTGAAAAAACCATCGTTGGACGTAGACGCGCTCGCCAGCTACCGACCTGTCTCTAACCTTCCCTTTTTAGGGAAGGTTATTGAGCGGGCAGTGGCGCTCCAGCTCCAGGGTCATCTAGATAATATCGGGCTCCTTGACCCGTTTCAATCTGGGTTCCGCCCCGGCTATGGCACCGAGACGGCGTTGGTGGCCTTGGTGGACGACCTCCGCCGGGAGATGGATGCGGGATGTTCGACATTTCTCATCCTGCTCGATCTCTCGGCCGCTTTTGACACCGTGGACCATGGGCTGCTGTTGAGACGACTGCGTGACCGGGGGGGTCTGGACGGGACTGTTCTTGAATGGTTCCGTTCATTCCTCTCGGGGAGGAGCCAGCGGGTGGTGTTGGGGGAGGAAACATCGAGCCCCCGCGCCTTACCGTGTGGCGTTCCGCAGGGATCGATCTTGTCTCCATTATTATTTAACATCTATATGCAGCCCTTGGGGGAGGTCGTGAGAGGGTTCGGGGTGCGATGTCACCAGTATGCTGATGATACTCAGCTGTACCTCTCGTTTTCTACCGACCCAGACCCTGCTGTCTCGGTGCTATCCCAATGTTTGGAGGCCGTGGCGGATTGGATGCGGCGGAGCAGACTGAAGCTCAACCCAGATAAGACGGAGGTGATGGTGGTGGGGAGGGCGAAGGGGGTGGTGGCCCCCCTGATTGGGGGGGTTTGCCCCCCTGTAGCTCAGCAGGTCCGGAGTCTGGGGGTCATATTGGACGCAGACCTGCGGCTGGAGCGGCAGGTGGAGGCAGTCGCTAAGGCTGCCTTCCGCCAGCTTTATCTGGTACGTAGGCTGCGTCCGTATGTCTCTGGCCCGGACCTGGCCTCCCTCATCCATGCCTTCGTCACCTCGCGGCTCGACTACTGTAACGCGCTCTACGTGGGGCTTCCCTTGTTCTTGGCCCGGAGGCTGCAGCTGGTGCAGAATGCGGCGGCCCGTCTTCTTACGGGGACGGGTCGCCGGGAGCACATTACACCGGTGCTCCGAGCGCTGCACTGGCTGCCGATAGTGTGCCGGGCCAAGTTCAAGGTCCTAGTAATGATCTATAAAGCCCTATACGGCCTTGGCCCCTCTTACCTTAGGGACCGCCTCGCCCTTCGCGCCCCGGAACGGCTCCTGCGGTCTGCCGGGGGTGCCCTCCTGGAGGTCCCCCGTGTTAAGCGGGGGGCCACGATGGAGCGAGCATTCTCGGTGGTAGGGCCGCGGCTGTGGAACTCCCTTCCGGAGGAAGCTCGCCTGGCCCCAAGCCTTTTGACATTTCGGCGGAACTGTAAGACCTGGCTGTTTGCCCAGGCCTTTGGGAGGGAGGGTGGGGGGGGTGATTTTAATCCCCCGCCCATTTATTTATTTGTTTTCTAGCCCTGTTTTATGTGATGTGTTTTTAGAGGATGTTTTATATTTATATTTGAAGTGAATTTTAATATTTTATGGTGTTGTTAGCCTCCCCGAGCTGCATTGCAGGAGGGGGCGGGATATAAATCTGTAAAATAAAATAAATAAATAAATAAATAGCTGGCTGGCTGAAGCCATTGATCGGGTGGCTCTGAGGCATCCGCTTCCTGTGCGACAGCTCCTCAGGTCCTTGTGGTTCATGGAAGACCTGGGGTGTATGAAGCACGAAGGGAGGTGGTTGGAGTGATGGTGGTGTCTCACTCGTGCCCAAGATGATCGATTGCGGCATAGAGCATTCTTGAAGTCCTATGTCATGTCAGTAAGGGCAGCAAAGAAGTGGTTCTTTGCTACACTTATTGCATCTGCTCAGTCACGTCCAGGAGAGCTGTTCTGGGTGGTGAGGGGTTTGGTCAGTCCAGTCTGTCTCCACCTGGAACTGGATTCATCCATGACCTGCTGTGCCATGTTTTTGAAGTACTTTGCAGACAAAGTCACTTGCATTGAGCATGACTTCAACTCTGCCATTTCTGAGGCAGTAGCTGAGTCAGAGGTCAGAAATACCCTGTCTGGTCATCAGGGGTGTAGCTAGGGTGGAATGGGCCACTGGACAAGAAGTCAAGATGGCCTAGGCGTGCTTGTCTGGGCCGGCGGGCAAAGGGGCGTTGCCCAGCTTGGCCAGCCTGGGGGCACTGCCCAGCTCACATGCATGTGAATTAACTTTAAAGGCGTTTTTCCCCTTCCTCAAAATAGAGGTGGTGTGTGCTCACTACACCCTCAATGATAGTTTACAACTGGGTGTTTCCCACAAATCCAACTACAAACATTTCACAAGCAGAAAAACAAGTAATAAAGCACGTATGCAGAGCACTAAATTCCAAATGGGCAAGCCACAATCAAACACACGACACCCCAAAATGCAGCCTATTAAGCACATTATGCCATGCAGACATTCTACTAGATATAACCAGTTCATTTGTGCCCACATCAATTCACGCTGCCCCCACACATAACCAGTTCATTTGTGTCCTGTCCCCATAAACAATTCACACTGCCCCCCATAATCAGTTGTATCCCCATATAATCAATTCATGCTGCCCCCCACCCATTACCAGTTCATTTGTGCCCCCATAATCAATTCATGCTGCCCCTACCCCATCAGTTGCATCCCCATATAATCAATTCATAAGGACCTTTTTAGGGAAGGTTATTGAATGGGTAGTGGCTTGCCAGTTCCAGGTGCATTTGAATGGCATCGGTTTTCTTGATCCCATGCAGTCTGGCATTTGCCCAGGTTATGGCATGATGAGAGCGCTTGTGGCTTTGGATGACCTCCTTGTGGAAATGGACAAGGACTGTATGACCCTGTTGGTCCTGTTAGAACTATCTGCAGCTTTTTATACTGTTAACCATGGGTTGCTGGTGACACATCTGCAGGACCTAGTGGGGGTAGATGGAATGGTGTTACAATGGTTCTGTTCATACCGTGCAGACAGAGCTCAGCAGGTGGTACTAGGGAACTGTACTTCATGCCCTGGTGGCCTCCCGTGTGGGGTCCTGCAGGGTTTTATTCTGTCCCCTCTCTTGTTTAATGTGTATATGAAGCTACTCAGGGAGGTCATGCACAGTTGGGGGGGGTTTGTCATCATCAGTATGCTGATGATACTCAGCTGTATTTGTCATTTTCATCCAACCCAGGTCCTGCTGTCTTGTTGCTATCCCAGTGCCCGGCTGCTGTGGGGGATTGGATGAGGTTGAGCCGACTGAAACTCAATCCTGATAAGACAGAGGTAACGCTGGTTGGGGGGACCTGAGTGAGGAGGATTCTCCTGTTATTGGGGGGTGGGTGAGTGTCTGTCCTCCTTTAGTTCCATATGTGCAGAGCCAGGGGGTGCTACTGGATTCACAGCTATGTCTGGATTCTCAGGTGTTGGCTGCGGCCAGGGGTGCCTTTCGCCAATTACATCTAAGAGGCTCCTTCCTTATGTCTTGAACTCTGATCTCGCCACGATCATCCATGCAATCGTTACCTTGAGACTAGACTACTGCAATGTGCTTTACGTGGGGCTGCCCATGACGGCGGTTTGGAAGCTGCAGTTGTGCAGAATGTGGTGGCCTGTCTCCTTATGGGGACGGACTGCAGGGAGCACATGACACCTATGCTCCAAGCACTGCATTGGCTGCCTATTGATTCCCGGGGTCAATATAAAGGTGACCTTTATAGACCTTCACCGTCTAGGCTCTGCCTATCTGAGTGGTCGCCTCACTGCCTCGGTCCCTGTGGTCGTCTGGGGGCGCCCTCCTGGAAGTCCCACGCTATCTGTGAGTTTGGACGGACAGGAGGATGTTCTCAGTGGCTACACCGTCACTCTGGAACTCCCTCCCTGTGGAAGTTTGCCTTAGCCCAAACCTCCTTGCCTTCCAATGAAATTGTAAAACCTGGCTCTTCCACCAGGCATTTGGTGGGGATGGGATGGATAGGGGAGGGTATTTTTATGCACAGCTAGCATTTTAGTATATTATAATGTTTTTATTGATTTTTTTGTATTTTGTAGGGACGGGACTCTGGGCAAGACTTCGGTTTCAGTCAATTTAGGTTTCGGTTCTTATGTATTTCAGTACTACCGGATCTTTTGCATTGATTTTGGTACCAGATTTTTAACATTGCATTTTTTCAATGGGGGACAAACTGCAATGTTAAAAACCCAGACAAAAATCAATGCAAAAGATCAGATAGTACCGAAACCGAAAAAGAACCGAAATTTTGGATTAATCCAAAATGGCCATTTTTGGGTACTTTTAGTTTTATCCAAAACCGAAATTCCCATCCCTAGTATTTTGTATTTATATTTATATTGCTTTATTTTTTAAAAAATATTGTGAGCCACCCCGAGTTGCTTGGCAAGATGGGTGGGGTAAAAGTGTAAATAAATAAATAAACAATTCTCAAGAGGCAGAGTGAAATATTGGTTCCAAAAGGGTAGAGTGCCATATATAGAATTCTATGAGCATTACCAGATATAATCTTTCCATTTGTATAGCAAGAACACACCAGGTTGTTACGTCTGTTCATGACCCAGTATTTTTTTGCTACCTAATTACTCTTCCTTGTTCACCTGTACATTGTTGCAGGCAAACAACAAGTAGCTCTTTACCTCCTGGTAAAAGCACCTATAAGATGGTAGTGGCTAGAGGTGGTGGGAGCAGTGGTGACGGCGACAGTCCCTAGGGGTGGTGGTGGCATCAGCAGTGCCTATCTCCACCACCACCACCACTCCTCCTGGGGCTCACCACAGCTGCTCCTGTTGCCACCACTGCTCCTGCTGCCACCGCCACTGCTCAAACTGTGCCAGCCTCTCCAAGAGGGAAGGAAACGAGCAGAGAAGAAACTGTCAACTTCACTCTCCAAAGAGAACCCAGCATTTAAAAGATGTAATATCATCTGTTCTGCTAGGACATCACTTCCAGTGTGACAAAAGCATGCCAATTCTCTGCTGTTTAGAGGAGATGTTACCCGCACAGTCCCAGTATAACTTGCATTTCCAGTAGTATGGGTGTTTTAAGACAAGATGCTACCCAAACAAAGTACAAACATTTATTCAGACAGTTAGCTTTTGCCATAGCCAATGACAATAAAATAGTTAAACAGAAAAGAGATACAAGAGAAATACAAAGATAAACCAGAAGCAAGACAAATACAGACAAAATCCATGATTGAAAACCGAAATATGGTACACACAAAAAATTCAAGTATCAGGATTCATCTTAATAGCTCAGTCCAGCAAAAAGAGGTAAATTTTATTCTAGTACTGAGTTCTGTACTATAGAGCCAAAGCATAAAACAATTGTATCCTAAGCCAACAATTGTATAATATCTATCAAAACCTAATAAATAAGTTACTCAGCCGCTATTGATATTAGCTATAAATAAAACATATTCAGTTTAATATCAGCTCCACATAAAGTACAGAGGAGTTCCAATAGAGCTCATCTAATAAATCCTGGGTAGGCAAGTCAACAAGTACTTCTACAACGCTGAACCGATATTAAAAAAAAAAAGGGCCAGGGCTTGGAGACTATCAATAGTGTCTAAAGTTAGTAACCTAACTATACCCTCTGGTGCAGGTGGCAGCTGCTTTTCAGGGAAGAGAGGCAGTACCCGTGTAGATCTAAGATCTATATACAGAGGGCAACTATAGATAATATTAACCTAAGCAAAAAACTTAACAGTTTAAAAAGACACTTAAATGTACAAGAGTTTTCTTAAAATACACACGCCCTGCTCCGGCCCGAGGAAACTCGGTCATCGGGGCAGGGCGTAAGTTGCAAGTTAGGGAAGTTAGGCCACAGGAGGTTTCCCTTAGAGTTTAACCAAGGACGTAAGGAGGAAGGCTGGAGGGCCAGGAAAAGTGCCGGTAGGGACAGTAACCTCCTGTGGCGGGGGGACAGTTAAGAGAAGGTAGGACCCCAGTTCAAAGGGGGAAGCGGGACGGTTGCCCCTTCCCTCTTTTATGGTTTATAAACAGTTAATAAAGAGTGCCGCCGTTCAATCCCAAGAAATGTGTCCTCGTCTTCTTCTGGGGTGCGCCGACAAGGGACCAAGTAATCATTTTTCGTAAATGAATAATTTTAAAAATAAGGTGGGTTCAGTGGGAAAGAAACCATCTAGACTAGCTTACAGTATTCAGTGCTATTGAATTTGGAAATTACTTATATAACACCCTAATTCTAATTCAAAAACAATAAAAGAGGAAATTTTTGCTGTTAGAAAGGTGTTTGTCAGGAATTGGCTATGAGGAAGAACACCATAAACAGAGTTTTCTATAGCTTTATAACATGGAATATATCAGGATATTATGATGGGAAAATCCAAGCCCCCTGACAAATGTTTTCCCATTTATCTGCATATATGAGCTCATGCTAAAGGAATGCAGCTGTCAATCTTCTCTTCTCTCTGAGATGAGTTTACTGCTCTCGTTTGCCTTGCCCCACCCTCCACGCCTTCAAGTCTCTCCTCAAAACCCACCTCTTCCGCTCCACCCTTCCGAACTCCTGCTAAGCATCCCCACCCAGGATTATCCCCCACCTGTTATCTGCAAACTCTCAATTTACTGTAACCAAGCCAAGGACGTGTACCTGAGTTCTCGCATCGTCATGAATGTCGCATCCCTTGTCTCTCCCTCTGTTTTTCGCTGGCGTTATATAAATGCTTATAATCTCACCACTTATACTTTCTACTTCCTTCATGTATAACCTGCTCCTGCCAACATAAGTATGAACTCCTCGTTGTCCCAAGGCAACAAATCTTATTCCAATAACAAAGTTTGAGACATTGCCAAAGAACGGACTGAATGCATTCCTGTTTCCGCATGCAAAATTGCTATGGGCGCACATATAGGCCCGCCTAAAATTCCTCTAATAAATTTGTTTTGGACAATTTCCAAATTTCTGGATGCCTGTATGGGGAAAAATTCCACTCCATACATAAGTTGTGGTAATGCTTTAGTTCTGAAAACCTGTATTGCTGGTATAACCGAGGACCTTTCTGTTAACCTAAATAATCTAAGAATACCAGCTGTAACACCTGTTGTTTTAGTTACTAACATATGGATGTATCTCACTCATGAGGCTCTTTGTGCAAAAATTGTTCCCAGATAAGTATAATGAGTAACCTGGGCCAACTGAAAAGCCCCAAATCTCAAAGTATATTTCCTGGGAATGTCCAAAGCAAACAACCTGTGACTTAGATGTATTATATCTGTAATTTTATTCTCCATGCAGTAGTCGTTTAGTTGATGAAGACTCTTGCAGCCCATTTCTGGTTTGAGAAAGTATAAGTACATCATCTGCATACATTAAGCATGCCACAGCTCGATCCTGTATTTTGGGGGTGTTTTTGTTGTTCTAGAAATCAGATCTACTAGATCATTTATAAATCAATTAAATATTATGGGGGGCCAACAAGCAGCCTTGACAGACCCCTGCTTGGATTGAAAAAGAACTTGATAGGGTTCCCTCAAAATCTTATCTGATTCTAGCATTTGTGTTTGCATGTACCCTTATAACCAAGTCCAGCAAGTCTTTATTCAAACCCATCCTGGCCAATTTGCTCCAAAGAATAGTTCTGTCCATTACATCAAAGGCTTTCGAGAAATCTATAAAAGCAGCAAACAAAAGCCCCCCTCTAATCATTGTGTACTTATCCACTAAATGAGCTAGCGTAAAACAATGATCAAGAACAGAATGCCCTTGCTTAAAGCCCGCCTGCTCCTCAGATAACAAACCATTCTCATTGACCCATGTAAGTAAGTGATCTAATATACTCCTTGATGTGTGAGGTATTTAGTTCGCGGTCGGCAAATAGCATGTGACCACCTTGAATGCGCGTGATCGCATCCATCGTCACGTACAATCCCGCCTTGCGGGATTTTGAAAAAAAATCGCACGAGCAGGTCACACAACTGTGACCCGTTCGTATAAAAGCACTGACTGAAAAACTGAGCTCAAGGGAAGGAGCAGAGATGAGGGCATGCAAACAAGGATAGGGGACAAATTCATGGCACAAATCCATGATTTGGGCCCTTCTTTCCTTGAGTGCATCTCTTAAGCACCCCTGTCCCAACTTTTGTGTTGCCCTCAGAGCTTGGGCAAGCTTTCAAAGTGACCCCCTGGAGGGAAAAGGTTCCCCACCTCATCTAAATTTCCTAACAAACTTTTCAGAAAAAATAGCATGTTTTCACACAAGTGCATTCTATATATGCTAGTGTGGAGCAGATCCAAAAGTGGCATTTTAAGACTGGAATAAGCCTACCTAGGATACTTATGGGCCAAGGGGCCCTAGTTAAAGGCGGCAATGCTGAGCGATGCTAAATTTTAGAGTTCTCTCATTTTTCTTCAGCTATGAGAACATAGCCCAAAGTTTAGTCCTCAATAACCAAGAGATGTGATCCTGATAAAACTTGTTTGTTTCATTGACATAACAAGCCACTCTGCTAAGCCACCATCATTTTGCACAAGGCCTCAATTTTCCTGGATCCAGCATTGTTCTTCATTTTCCCAAATTTTCAAAGCTAGAAAAATGGTGCATCTGTATTCAAGGACAGTTAACTACAGTTTCCCATTAGACTAAGAGGGGATTCAGACGTTCTGATTTGTGCAAAAAAATTTAAAAAACGAATGTTTCATGCATGTCTGAACACATAAATTCGATTAAATGCGGTCAATACTGCACTAAAGAAATCCGACTTTCAAAGCTACTCAAACCTACCTTCTTGCTGTCCGTTTTCAATAAATCCGCACTTAGCAGCAGTGTGAAAGCAACATCGTAGTGGTTTTAACTGGTGTGAAATCTTTTCTGATGTGAATGCAACCGTGCTTCCAAGTGCGCTGTTTTACTCCTGCCCCTACCGGAAGCAGTGAGACCAGCTGGAGCCCTGTAGTTGCCT
>QEPC01006720.1:149313-160217 GCA_003113815.1 Sphenodon punctatus | reverse complement strand
GAGTGTAGTGATTCAGTTTTAATATTTTATAGTGTGTTTGTAGGACTAGGCCTTTGTAGATATTAGATAATATTCCATTTAGTTCCATAGGTTTTAGAATAGTTAATAGCAGTTACAGTTTGTGTAGATATATATAATATTAGATTACAAGTTTGAATAAATAATAAATAAAAATACAAAAATGATACCAATATCTAACTCCGCTGAATTTTCGGCAGAACCGAATGCTGCCGAACCAAACTGAACCCGAACTCGGTTCCCAGACCGAACCCGAACTCGGTTCCCAGACGAAACGACCGAACATCCGAACTGCGTTCTGTTCGCACATCCCTACCCTTTTTTGTAGGGATGGACGAATGCGGTTCGGAAGTTTGGCGTTCGGACCGAACTCGACCAGTTCAGTCGACCGAACTGAACATCCGAAACAAACTCAATTTTCAAACTGAACCAAATTTCTGAACTCAGCTCTGTTCGCCCATCCCTAAAAGATGAATGAATAAAAATTTTATTTACGGCTAGCTTTCGCCATAGCCTCCAGAAAATATACAACACACAACCAAACATAAAATATAAATGCGTAATTATAACTTTTTACCTCGATAGACAGAACAATTTACCATACATCACAAGTTGGTTCTATCCCTAAAAGATAATATTCCATTTAGTTCAATGGGGTATGAATTTTCGAACTTTGTTTGGAAGTTCAGAGTTCGGACCGAACTCAAATAGTTCTGTCGACCGAACCTCCGAACTTGGTTCTGTTCGCCCATCCCTACTTTTTTGTGCAAATTCCATCCAACTTGTTGAAATTTCTTATTATTTCCACTCACCTGTTGAACCTTCTGTTCAAATCAATCCATCAGTGTTCAGCATCAATTGACCAGTGATTTCAGCTGCCTGTGCTACATTCACAGGAACCCTATCCTTTATTTGTTTGTTTGTTTATTAGATTGTGGTGTGACGCAAGGTCATTGCCCAAAAGTAACTAATTACAAAAATTATACAATTACTATTAAATTTATCAGTCTCACATAGGACTGACTATCAGTACCCTCACATACATACTCTTTTCATATCATATATTAACATCATCTCTGTATCTAGACTCATATATAAATTTAACTCATCATATACAGGATTGGAACTTCAAAAATAATTCCCTTTTCCCAAAAGCATGGACCAAGATGTTCAGAGTGTACATCTGTCAAAAAAAATATATAAGTAATTCCGAAGATGTTCTCCCAGGGAGTTTGTCTAGCCAGGGTCCAAGGTATAACTCTCTTGGAGGTCGATATAATTGGCATTCAATTAAGATATGCCCAACAGTCTCAGTCTCCAATTGATCGAATGGGCATAACCTATGTGCAAAAGGAATATCCAACCGGCATCCTTCAAGGATGTTAGAGGGTAATGCATTCAGCCTTGCCAAAAGAAAGTATTTTGCCTGTACTGGTGGGCAGCAATATTGCCAGTAAGCGGGTTTTTCCCCCTGAAGTGGAGCCAAAGTATAGTATGGGCCCAGCGATGGTGTTGCTGTTACTATAGTAAGATCTTGCTGATATGCTATATCCATCATTCTACTTGTCACTTCGAGTCTAGCTGCCTTAAGACCCTTCAGCTGGCAATATGGCAGGGAAAACCCCATTTGGTGGATTTGACATTCCATTTTGACCTGCCAACCAGACTTAAAGGGATCTTGTCTTAGATCTCTAAAAAGACCCTCATGCTCTGTAAGCTTCAACCTCAGCCAGAGATGTATTGCATATCTCAGTGCTATTTTGTTCCAACTCATCTGTGCTAATTTAAGTCGCAATGCCGCAGATGGAATTCCTATCAGTGTTTGAAGGATTTTCTGGATGAAATCCATTTGGATTCCATCTAAATTATAAGGTCTCATTACAGCCCAAAGTGCTGCCACATACAATAATTGCGATCTAATTTTGGCATTAAATATTTGAAGTGCCATAAGTACCCTATTATTTCCTTTCCTATAGGAATATTTCAAGATACCTCCTAATAGGAATATTTCAAGATACCTGTACATACCACTTGGTTGTGAGCCAATCGGGATTGACTCACCCAGGATCCCGACTGCTGCAGACATATCCCCAAATACTTATATTGAGTTACTTGCTGGATGATATTATCACCCAGGGCCCATTTGTAAATTCTCTGTTCTTTCCCAAACACCATTACTTTAGTTTTATCATGATGAATTGATAAATCATTATTCAAACAATAAATTGCCAAAGTTGACAATTGTTTTTTATTAGAGGATTCAATGGTTACTTCGAATCCTGACTGATGTTTAGATAACCCTTATGTTGCCAACGTAAGTATTTGCTCCTGGAATATAGCGGGGTGGCAGGCTCATATGAATGATTCCTCATTTGTGGATTATATCAGCCAGCATGAGATAATATTATTACAGGAAACATGGCTGATGGACCCAATTGCTTTACCAGGTTAGAAGGGATACGATTTATTTTGCTACTCCAGCATTACACAAGGGACATCCTAGTGGAGGAATTGCCTGTTTAATTGCCGATACACCCAAGATCAATATCAATAGAATCGCTAGTCTTGTTCCGATAGCTTTGAGGCTGGAGGTGTTAATTGAGGGAGTACCCTACAATATATCAGTTTATATCCCTCCAGCTAACGCTAAGACATTTAAAAAGTTGTTTTGGCCCCAGCTGGAAATTTTGTTGGGTAATCTGATAACCAATTCTGTGGCTCCTATTATTTTTACAGGGGATTTCAACACTCGCCTTGGGTCAAGTGATGAGGATTTAGCAGTTTACTCTTGTTTAGCGGATAGAGAAACAATTTTCCCCTTAAACAGATGCAGGTCTAAAGATTGGGTTGTAAACAGCTAGGGATGGGTAAACAGAACAGAGTTCAGTTCTGTTCAGTTTGAAATTCGAGTTCGGAAATTCGGTTCGGTTCGGTTTGAAATTTGAGTTCGATTCAGAAGTTCGGTTTGGTCGACCGAACAGACCGAGTTCGGACGAATTCTGAACTTCAGAACCAAGTTTGGCCATTCAAAACCAGTTTTTTTGGTGTGTGTTGCCACTAGGGATGGGCAAACAGAACGGAGTTTGGAAATTCGGTTCGGTTTGAAATTCAAGTTCGGTTTGGTCAACTGAACAGACCGAGTTCAGTCTGAACTCCGAACCACATTTGCCCATCCCTAGCTCTGGCATATTATTTGCAGACCTACTTTCCAAATTGGATCTATACATTTTGAATGGGGCATCCTCTAAGAACTGTGAGGGGGAATTCACCTTCATAGGACACCAATGTATGAGTGTGGTCGATTATGTGGTGATCTCTCCAGACTTAGCTTATTTAGCAAACCACTTTAGAGTTGATTACTTTCTACTGGAGGATCTATTGTTAATTAATTATTATAAACATTTATATAGCGCCAGTCGTGTGACCTGGTGCTGTACAGAACATAGAAATAGACGTGGTTCCTGCCTGTGGCTCACAATCTCACAACCATTGATCTCACAACCATTGACGATTACTCTTTGTCGACAAAGCCCTATGGATAATCTATCAAAAGTTACTGATTAGATAGATCTAGGAGCCCAAAATCATTCTAGACAGTCATGGGGTAAATTACTGGCAATGAGGTTAGAATGGGTACTGGAGTCGTCCATATACAAGAAGCTGAGAGAGTCAGTAATCAAGCAGATCAGGGATCTCCTTTACAAGCATATGACAAATTATGGATCTTTTTCAAGAGGTGCTGAAGACACAGGTAAAGCAGAATACTAAGAAGCATCATTATAACAAACTATGGTATGATTCTGAATGTAGACAGTTGAAGAATGAGTTACTAAGTAGTTACAAACGCTATAGAAAGGATAGGACCAGCACACTCCCACCAGAGTTCTTTGCAAGGAAAATACAATATAAGAAACTGATAAGAACAAAGAAAGCAGAATTTGAAAAGCAGCAGTGGAACAGACTATTGACAGCGGCCAAGTCTGCGAATTCATCAGATTTTTGATGTATTGTCAATAGTTAATTCCTAAGGAGAGTTGGACAGCTTATTTTGAGAGTCTATTTACGAGTTCTTGGCCAAAGGCTTGTCCGATCTCTCGATGAAACTCCTACCTGACTTCCCGTAGAAGAATCTGTTGTAGCAGAAGAAACTGCTACTAAGCTCTGTTATGGCCTGGGCAAGGGAATCCAAAATTATTCATTCTGAGCAAGCAGGGTTCCAAAAGAATAGGTCTACCATAGACCATGTATTGGTATTGACCCATTTGGCTGAGAAATAGGTCAGTTAGAATAAAAGACTGTTTGCTGCCTTCATAGACCTGAAGGCAGCTTTTGATATGATCAATAGGTCGTTGCTGTGGGTTAAGTTAGGGCGAACTTCAATTTACCGGCAACTATTATACTTGTTACAAGTTCTTCATGCCAATACCTCTCTAACAGTCAAATATAATAGTCATGGTAATCTGACTCGCTGGATTCTTGTTAATTCTGGCATCCGCCAAGGTTGTTCTTTGGCTCCCTTTTTGTTTAGTTTTTTTATTAATGATCTGGTGCCAGTGGTATCTCAGCCATGTTTCTCTCCTCCTAAGCTGGCGTCCTATTTTGTGGGTATCCTTCTATACACGGATGATGCAGTATTACACTCCCAAACACGGCAAGTATTGAAAAACCTATCCTTTACTTTTAACCAAACTTCTCTAGGCATCTGATAAAAAACTGCTCTAACCCAAACAATTCAATAACCTTTTCTCTTGTATCTGCCTTAGCACCATCCACCACTAAAGTAAAAGTTCCATCAGTTTAGCCCCAAACTCAGTTAAGGATTTACAATCCTGGTGATATAAGGTTTTACATTTTTTTCAGAAGTGCTCTAAACCCATCCTTTTGTATAAGGTTTCTTTAAATACTGCATAGGAGACTGCTCCGCCTTCTGGCAGGCTATTGTAAACCTCAGTCAGCTCCCCTCTTATTAAACTAGGTAAGAACTTCATATATTCCCCCTCCTGGAGACCCCACTTCTGCACAGTCCGCTCAAAAGTTGCCAGGAACACTTGGGGATCCTCTCCAGGCATGAAGGCAGTGAAGGCTTTCAGGGTGATCTTAACTAGTTGCTGAAGTTTAAGTTGCAACACTTCCTTGTTGGCGCACCCCCCAAAGAGACGCAGAGACATATTATTGGTTTAAACAGCATGGTCGCACTCTTTATTCAATCGGTAATCAACCGTAAGGCCGGTGGGGCTTTGCATAGCAAACATGGGTCCAGCATGCTAGCGAACCATCCTTATTAACTATAACTGAGTACTGCTCGGAAGCGCCTTCCATTAGCAGTACTTTAAACAGGAAAAAACCATCCCCTCCTTTGACAGCCTCGGGGCCATGGCCAAAGGGGGGCGTGCCCACTGTGGGCATGAGTAAGTCGGTAAGTGCTGCGCAGGATACGGAGGCTGTGCACGCCCCTACTCATCCTGCTCAGCACCCCCTCCCAGGGTTACGACCCATGTGCATGCTGTGCCCTGCATTACACAAGGTATCACGACCCCATCTCTTAATGAGATGACTCTTTTAACTATCCTTAACCTATTTATCCTAACCTAGCGTGCTGGACCCCCGCAGAGTGTGACATTAAATACTTTCTCAAAATAATACCATTGCCAATTATATTGCCATATTGAAATGAACTTACCAATGTATGTCTTTTAAACTATTTGATAATGCCAATTGTAATTGCCAAATTAATGCCAATCTTCCAAATGCAACCTATTTATACCTATGCTTACACTGTCAAGGAGGCAAAAGATGACCCTTGTTAAAAAAGGCTGCTCACCAAAATTCCTCCTTGGCCCCTCTAAAGGCAACCGTTAAGAAAACCACAGTGCTCGCGGGTGGGTGGGTGTGGCTGCTTCCATTGCCTCCCAGACCGCAATGCCGCTCTGACGTGGCTCAGGGGATCCTCCCTTCTAAAGGGGAGGAGCCCCACACCCCGCGCTGCGCACTGCGCTTGTGCATCAGGCCAGTTGCCGAAGCAAACCCCAATCAGAGAGAGCCCTTCTAACAGAGCTCTCTCAAACGACCATGCTGCCAGGCAAACCACGCTCTTTTAAGAAAAAGGGGGGGGGGCTCGACAAAATGCCCGTCACCGCCATTTTGTTGGCGATGGGGGCTTCTCTTGCTGCTCCTCCTCACATTTGTGCTGCTTTTCCCATTCTTTTAAACTCCCGTTGCAGATGATCCTCCTCCAGCACATCTCGCACTGCTCTCTCTCGTGCTGCAACCTCTCCTCCTACAACTGAAGCTCCCTCTCTTTCAGACGAAGGTATTCTGGGCTCAACTGCCATGGTGTTCCAGGAAACCTGAATTCATTGGAGGCCCTTGCCTCACGTAGGATCAAAAGTACCTTCAGCTCATTTGCAGACCTCCCCTCAAAAGGGAGTCCCTTTTCTCAACATTTTTCTGCCAGGGTAGCTTTTTCCATGGACATGTAATCAGCCATCATACTAACCTACTCTGTCCCTACCTCCATCAAGCCAAAACAAACTAAAGGCCCTTGGTTTAAAGTTTAAAACAAACAAAAAAATCCTCCTGTTTCCTTTTCCCCCTTCTGATGATTCTTGCTATTTCTCAACCCCACCAGCCTTCCAGCTGGCTCTCTCCCCCTAACTGTGCCTCCTGCCAGCAGCAGCATTCAAAATCTTACTGAACATTATAACAGCCTGTAACCCTTTACAACCCAGATAACATTTACCAACCTTCTTTTATGATAACATTGTCACACAATCCCAACACATTTAACCACACTTGAAAAGAAACACAAGGCACCAGCCACGAAGTAGACAAAAAACAAAGTGCAATAGCACATGGCCGGCAAGCTGAATGGCCAAAATAAATATGGATATAATGACAAAATATGTATACAAAAAAAAAAAAAAAATCAATAAAAACACCAATATTTATTTACATATGTATCTAAACACAACAACATGATAATACTGTCATAATTCATATCCAGAACAATTCCAGACAAACAATAATGGAAGATGTCAATACTCATTGGATCTATGAGATCCGGGTTATATTCTCGTTTCAAACAGCACTCTTTTTCAAGATTCTTAAAGTAGATAACATCATTCCACTTGGTGGTCTTCTATACACTTGATGTGTGGAACATATACAAATATAAACTGAACAGGTCCCCCCTACAAGAGTAATACACATAAGGTGAATACTCATATATCCTATACAACGTATCTAGATTCATTATTTTACAGTCTCTGATAAATGTCTATTCAAATACGTCTCTAACATACATATCAGAGTTAGGCACTGATGACCCCCAATTTTGACCATAATAAAAACTGTATTGTAAAGTCTTACTCACCAGCATAGCTGTGTTCAGAAAAATAAGAGATGAATATGGACTCTCTAGAGGTTATACACCTATATGAAAAATACAAATCAACTTAAAACACCCCGCAATGTATCAAGTGAGCCCATCATAGTTATCAAACCCAAATCAACATATATAATATCTCCTATCATCATATTATATATCATATATGGTAATCCCTGTCCCGGAGACTGTGTACATTATAACTCCTTTACATATTCCCAAAGACATAACCTTCAATCTACATAACTCTTCCTACCCACATACGTCTCTTTCTAACAGGCCCCAGCATATGTATATCTCATAACACCTTTATATACATAGCCCTACGGTATCATCCCCAAACCAGGTGTGACTTGTAACTCCTCATAAACCAACCCAAGACCATGCCCACTATCAATTAGTGGTAAATAGATATCAAAAGTCTAGGGGAAAGGCCTGGGGAAGAAATACCTCCTTATAACAGGCCCTGGAGTATGTATCTCTCATAACACCTTTATATGTCTAGTCCTGTGATGCCAGCTCCAAACAATGTATTCTATATGGCTCTTACCCCACTCCACAAAAAAACAACCACTGTCCAGGAAGAGACCACGAAATAGTACCAATCTTCACACTTTTGTCTGCCGCAAATGATGGGAGACACAGGCACTCACCCCTGCAAAAATAAAGAGGCAACTAGAAAAATACCAAGGTACACTACCCTCAACTAGACTCACACACAGATTAATCCAGTAGCCTCTCAAAATAAATAACTCTCATATAATTCTTACCTCCTTCACCAAACAGATACACTCCATCCTCCAGGGGGAAATGACATACACAGTTCCCCTGGCTGGTACCACACCTATTAGGAGTCTTACAAACGTATATACTTAAGTCATCTGACCTGATTAACTCCTAGTACATCTGTAATCAATAAGGATAACTAGGAAACCAAAACCAACTGCCTCTATTATATATACACCCCATCTCCACCTATGACGCCATCCCATATACCTATAGTACCAATGAACCCACAGGCCCCTTTGGCAACCCATGTGGACCATAGAATACTTATACTGTGAGGATAATACCACTACCTTACTCCTACACAAAACAAGGGATGGTGGTGACTGGGTGGGGTAACTGTTAATATTGACCAAAACCAAACCAGGTTTGTTGGATAAAACTCCACAATACTCTAACAAATGCATCCATATATAGTGAAAAGACAATAACACACTATATAGTGAAGATCAAGATGACAATCAGCTATTGTATGATATCCTGGGACAAAAATGTAAAGGGACACATTAAAAGAAACTAGACAATTCCATCTTATCATTCAGTCCCTTGGGAGATAATGTCTTGAGGGTATGAATCCAAAAGCTTTCCCTTCTCAATAATTTGGAATGTATATCCGAGCAACCCCTTGAAGATTCCTCTATCACCTCTATGACAAAAACCTTAAATTGTGTGGGAGAATGTCCTAGTGTTCTCAAATGAGCTGTTAAAGGAGCTTCTAAATTACCACCTTTGATTTTACTCTTATGTTCAGATATTCTGACCCTCAACTGACATGAAGTTTGACCAACATATCTTAATGCACAGGGACAAGTAATAACATAAATAACATTATATGAACTGCAGTTAGAAAAATGTCTCAAAGGAATACATACATTGTTATTTGCATCCTGAAATTCTTTAATCTCCCAAGTTTGCTGACAACGACGACAATGGCCACACTTGAAATGTCCACAGGTTTTGGGTATAATCCTCTTTTTATTATATATGTCAGAGTGTACTAATCTATTACCAATATTAGGTGTCCTCCTCCTGTTGTGTTTAGATACATATGTACAATAAATATTGGTGTTTTTATTGTTTGTTTGATTTTTGTATACACATATATATTTATATACATATTTTGTCATTATATCCATATTTATTTTGCCCATTCAACTTGCCGGCCGGATGCTATTGCACTTTGTTTTTTATTTAACCACACTTGACAGCTCAATATAGTGGGATATAAAATGATGCCAACTTCTCTATGCTGGGGGAAAGCCAGCACAGTATGAGCTCCATATAGATTCCCTCTACTGGGAGAATTATTTGGGAATAAAAGAGCCTGTTTTTAAACGTGACAGAGCTCACAGATTATCAAAGTTTTACCAATGTGGTTTCAAAAGAATGCGCAAACTGCGTTTTTCAATGGTGGCAGCACGTCTAAACGCTGCCTGTGCGATTTTTCTAACAGCAGATTGTTTAAATCTGCGTGCTCTGTGTCACGTCTAAAAACACCCAGTGTGTTCTGTGGATGGAGCCCTTAGTTACGTGGGAAATTATGTTTACATGAAAAGCAAAACAAAGCATCTTGTACAAAACCTAAGATACAGTGGGGCCACATGGCTTGGATTCAGGATGTGATCTCTTGTTAATACAGAACTGTTGTCTTTTTAAAAAAACATTTTTGTTCAACAATGACTTCTGAATACATTTTCTCCCCTCATCTACAGAGTTCTTCCATTGCTTTTAAGTCTACAAGGACAGTAACATTTTAAAAAAATAAATGCTAACATCAGCATTCTCATCAAAACTAAATATAACAGCAAGTGAGTCCTCAAATAAATAGTGAACTCAACAACCAGTCCCACAATTCCGAATGAGAAACATTTCTCTCTCGCTAAGCTACACAGAAGAACTTAGGGCTTAAACAAATGAGACCATAGCCCGTACCAGGTGGGTGGCTTGCTTAGGTGTTCGCCCCTACCATCCACCACCCACCGGAGACACAGCCTCCACTCATGGTTCGATCCTGGAGCATGTGGAGCCTTCTGTGTGGGTGAATGCTATCCCCTCCATTTTTATTTATTATATTAATTATTTTTATGTTCCCTAGCTGTGTTTTATTGTTGTAATTTTATGAGTATTTTAAAATGTTTTATATTTGTATACTTTTTTAAAAATTTGTTAGCCGCCCCGAGCTGTTTCAGGAGGGGCAGGATATAAATATGAATAAATAACTAAATAAAATAAATAAATAACCCACTAGCCCCCCCACTCCCCTCCCAGGGAACCGAGGAGTCCTGGCTCCCACCCACCCATCCAGGTGGGAGTCAGAACTCCTGGGTTCCCTGGAGCATCCCCCTGCTCTAACCCACTAGCCCCCCACTCCTCTCCCAGGGAACCCAGGAGTCCTGGCTCCCACTTATGCATCCCCCTGCTCTAACCCACTAGCCCCCCACTCCCCTTCCAGGGAACCCAGGAGCCCTGGCTCCCAGTCCCACCCTGCTCTAACCCATTAGCCCCCCACTTATCTTCCAGGGAACCCAGGAGTCCTGGCTTCTACCCACCCATCCGGGTGGGAGCCAGGACTCCTGGGTTCCCTGGAGCATCCCCCTGCTCTAACCCACTAGCCCCCCACTCCTCTCCCAGGGAACCCAAGAGTCCTGGCTCCCACTTATGCATCCCCCTGCTCTAACCCACTAGCCCCCCACTCCTCTCCCAGGGAACCCAGGAG
>QEPC01006720.1:113054-132583 GCA_003113815.1 Sphenodon punctatus | reverse complement strand
TGGACAGCACTCACTGCCTGGAACGTAGGCCCCAAAACCCTAATGGTGGGTCCTGGGGCTGGAGTGGCTGTTTCTTGATGCAGTGGAATGACAGCTCCCCGTGAGCGGAATGACAGCCGCAGAACTCTGACAGTGGGTCCTGGGGCTGTAGTGGCTGCTTCTTGATCTGGTGGAACAACAGCTCCCAGTGAGTGGAATGATGGCCCCAGAACCCTGAGGGTGGGTCCTGGGACTAGAGTGGCAGCTGCTCGATGAAGTGGAATGACAGTGAGTTAGAAGCATATTGTACCCAGTCCTGGAAAGTTGGATGGGCGAGGAACAAACTATTACTTTAAAGATAGCTATTATGACTAGTAGTCCAGGCCACCTAGTAAGCGATGCTTTTGAACTACTTACGCAGGATCTCTACCAAATTCTAGCAATAGAGCCCTCCTGTAGTACCAATCGACTTCCCTCTGCAAATCAAGTTTGGTTCGATGGGGAATGTAGGAAAGACAAAACTTTGGTAAAAGTAATGTATGGATTTTACCACCAGGGTCGGGATTCAAGGCTGCCTCCTTATTACCAGGCTAAACGGGACTATAAGTCCCCGATAGACAGGAAAAAGCAGGAGTATTATAGATCTAGATGGGAATCTGTCATAGAGGCTGCCTCGACAGGGGAGTCACAACAGTTTTGGAGGCTCCTTAAGTTCTAAAATTCCCATAAAAAGAGACCCCTTTCCTATTCCTGCCTAGGTTTGGGTCAAGTATTTTAGTGAATTATAAGCACTTCCTAAAACAACTGGCCGGCAAGAGCCTATTTCTAATAATGTACCTGTCCTAGCAGACTGGCCCCCTGTGTGTGATTTAGAAGTAAGTGATTTAATAGATTCATGCAATAACAATAAAGCTCCTGGCAGAGATCTGATAGCTGTGGAGTTGCTTAAAACGTACAGGGAATGGTGGGTCCCCATGTTATCGGCCCTCTTTACCTCGATAAATCATTCAGGGGACATTCCAGCCACTTGACGCCAAGCCTTGGTGGTCCCAATCCATAAGAAGAGTGCTTTGTCAGAACCAGCTAATTACAGGTCAATCAGCCTTCTGTGCATAATAGGTAAAATCTACACCAAGTATTTACTTAGTAGACTTAATATCTGGCTAGAGACTAGCAAATGTATCGTTCCCGAACAGGTAGGGTTTCAAGAGGCGAGATCAGTTATAGATCACTGTCTAGTGCTAACACATCTGATTGAGAAATACAAGAAATTGAATAAACATTTTTGGTAGCTTTTTTGGACCTTAGGATGGCCTTTGATTCGGTCAATAGGGCTTTTTTTGTGGCAGAAGCTTAAACAATCTTCAATTGACCAGAGACTACTCTCCTTAATTCAATGCCTTTATACCAATTCTACACTAGCTGTTAAATTGGGCCCCTGTGGCCATGTTTCTGATGAGTTAGAAGTAAACCAGGGGGTGAGGCAGGGCTGCACACTTGCCCCCACTCTTTTTAATATCTTTTTTTATGATATTATACCGTGCATGGCCCAATTGCAATTCTCCCCCACCCCCCGTCTAGATTCACACCACATTAGATGTCTGCTCTTCGCAGACGATTTGGTCCTTATGTCCCAGACTCGAATTGGGCTGAAAAGACAGTTAGAAGCAGTGGTCATATATTGCAAGGAGAATGACCTTGTGATCAATCATTCCAAATCTAAAGTCATGGTGTGTGCTAAAGCTTGTAGGGGAAATCAGTACACCTGGTCTATCGGAGTAGATACTTGGGCGTTCTTTTTCATCATTCAGGAAAATGGAAGCCCCATGTTGAGGGAGCGGGTGCCAAAGCTAGGAGTTCTGCCTAAGAAAACTTTTTCTACAATCAGGGAAAGTCGCCTTTAAAATGGCCCTGGAAGCCTTCAATGGTAAATCTTCTGCCCAATTTCTTTTTGGGGCTGAACTCTGGGCACCCTCCAATCTACCTAATGTCAATATTATTCAATCACAATTCTTGAGAGCCTTGCTGAGGGCACCAGGGTGTACTCCTGGAGCTGTTATTCGCCTGGAACTTGGCCAGAGTAAGTGGTCTTTTAGGGCTTTGGCCATGACCCATAAATTGTGGTTAAGAATTAGTAGCCCGGACCTAAGAGGCTTGCTCCCTTTTCTTATAGCGGACCCTTATAGGACCTTTTGGCAGCAGAAGGTTGAGTCTCACCTGACCTCCTTGTGTTTATCAAAGGTCTACCTGCTATCCAAGGACATAAGAATTGCGGGGGCAGAGATACAGACTAGATGGCGGGACATAGACCTGCAGTCTGAGTGGGAAAAGGTGGGGCTATCAGCTCATATGAGTTATTATCCAAGCTTGGCTCCAGCCAAGGATACCATGCCTCATTATCTGTTATCTGAATATTCGCCAGGGGGAAAATGGCTTTTTATGGCGGCACGTTTCTATGCCCTACCAACATGCCTCTTGGATGACCGATACAGTCAAATCCCAATTGACTGGAGGTTGTGTCCCTTCGACCAGCAAGAGGTAGAATCCACTGAACATTTAATGATTAGGTGCCATTTATATGATAAACCCCGTGTTGAATATATTCAATCTTTTTTTTTTTAATACCATTTTATTTTGTTCAATCCAAAATATATCAACCAATACAACTTCAAACATATACAACTCTTAAAACCCCTCATCACCTCCCTCCCCCCCTTGGGATTAAGTGAGTTCCAGGTCTTAGTGTATGGGTGATCTCAGACGTTACGTGGTCCCAAGTTACCACAGTGGATTCCCAGTGGTGGCGAGCTGCCCAACCACCTCGCATGGTCAAAGAAGGCACTGAACAGATGTGACGGGATCAGGACCACGGCAGGGAATTGGCCCGGCATATCATGGGCTGGGACAGCACAACAGACGTGACACCAATTCTCGGCCGTGGTCAAAACACCCTGAAGGCACAGGGAGGTGCAGGACACAGACATGGCTGGCTGAGGGCAAACGAAACCAAAAGCACCAAAAGGGAACACCCACACAAGGGAAACGGAAAGGGAGGGGGAAGACGGAGGAGAGCCACCAGGGCAGCACACACAACAGGCACAGGGAAAACGAGCTCAAAGCGGAACACACAGCACAAACACACGCCCGGGAGCACACACACCCACATGGGAAAGGAAGGGAAGGGGGCACACAGCAAGACAGACAACACACATGGCACATTGGGCACAGGAGGGGAGGAAGGGGGGGCGGGGACAGGGAGCAGGGGGGAGCTGGCCCAGGGCAGGACAAGGGGAATTGTAAACAGAACCCCCACAACAGCATAGCCTGCACGGACAGCCTCACAGCTACACTGCCAGTCCAAGAATGGGGGGAACCTCAGGGGCACAGCACAGTCACAGGGGGAGGCCCCACGGACCGGGGAGCAGACTGAAAATGGTCCAGGAGGCCGACAGGGATCCCACGTGCCGGCCAGGGTGTGATGGATGGGATGGAGGCATGACAGAGATGAGGAGCAGGGCAGCCGGTCCTGCAACACACGCCCCCACCGGCAGGACACCCGTGCCCCAGTCCAGGGGCCCTGGAACCCCACAGTCACACAGGCACCTGGGGGGGGGGGCGGGCACAGAAGGGAGCAAGGCCAGAGCAGGAAGGACAGCGGCACCCAGGCCGCTGGGTGCCGGTACACAGTTCAGGACACAGCCACAGGAGAAGGCAGTCACGGAGGAGAACACCTGTTGCAGAGAAGAACAGGGGGGCCTGGGGCTGGGGGCCCCTCCAGGTACATGAATTGTGGCTACTGACGCATGCCCCGACGATACTCCAGCACAGACATGTGATGGGCGACCAGGTAGTATGCCTCGAAGGGGTCCTGGGCGGAGAGCCCCCCTTGCACATCGGATCGGGACCATACACCAGCCAGCACCGCCACCTCCACTTCAGAGGGCTCCAACAGGCCATAGTCTGAAGATGGGGGCCACGGAAGGTGACCCAGTTCCAACAGGCAGTGATAGATTGCCCCGCGGGACCGCTGGTAACCTCGGGCCCTGTGAACACAGCCAAAGAAGGAAACAGGCAGGGCCCCCCTCCAACAGGCAGGCCGTGTAGCCAGACAGACTGCACACTGAGAGGGCAGACACGGTCTCCACAGCCAACCACCCCATACACGAGCACTTCATCTCCGGGATGCTCCCATCAGGAAAGGAACACAGGCCTAGCGCCTCCGCATGCAGCCGGCAATCACGGGCGCTCACCACATGGCCATAGTACCGAAGCCCGGAGCTCATACTCTCGTAGGCACCTATGAGGCTGTCTGGGCAGCTCAGGAGCAATTGCACAGCTGGAGAATGCCACAGGTCACACACGGCCATGGTCTCTCGAAAGGTCCAGCTACACGGGGCAGCCGGGGTGCTGGGACCCAGGAGCCCGGGGGAAGTGCAGCCAGCCATGGTCCAGCAAGCGCCTGAGACTAAACACAATGCAAGGGCCCCCCCACAATCCCTGGAAGGATGGGAGAGGAAGCCGGGGAGCTCCAAGACCAAGCAATAAGGGCACAGGCTGCAACATTGTACGGATACAGAGCGAGGCGTGGGGTGTGGACCCAGCCCAGCTGCTGGAACAGAGCACACAGACAGGGCAGCCTACACACTAATCAGGGCACCCAGGACAGCAGGCAGCCGACACAGAGAAGTGGGAGGGGATGACAGCAGGAATGCAGCTGCTGCCCGCACATGCCCGCCCAAGGGCAGGACCCAGCATGATGCGCCCTGCTGGGAAGACATGTCCAGGCAGTGGGCCGCCCACAGCCTCCCATGCCCACTGGTCCTGAAGGAGGCAGGCCTGCCAGCCTGGGGGGCGTCCAGGGTGACCCAGGGCCCTGAGGCCGGTTGGCTGGGCGCGACCAGGGGGTTGGGCTACACCAGTCCCAACCTACAACAGGTGCAGCCCAAACCCACCCGGGTCACCCGTCACCATGGAGCTGGGCCGGTTGGGCACCTGTGGGATGCACCTAGTTGTGTGTGCAGAGTGGTATCACTTCCACACAGACCTTCTGTGCACCCAGACCGCAGAGGTGCACCTGGCCGCCCAGCTGCACGTGAGCATGGCCAGGAGCACTGCAAGGGCCCGGAGAGCCCACCATGGGTGCAGGCGCTCCCTGGCTTGCCTCAGGACCCAGCAGGTGTCTGGGGAGGCCTGACTTGGCCTCCTCCATGCCCGGGGCTGGGCTGCGGTGCTCCGTGAGGCAGCCAGCCAGCTCCAGTGGTGGAGGGAGACCATGGGGCGAGCAGCCCTGCTTGCAATGCCCATAGACCGGTGGGTATGGGTCACAGAGTGGGAACAGGGGTGGTGGGCCAGGGCCCTTGCCCAATAGGATGAGGCTGCCTGGAGATCGCACTTTCGGATGGACATGCGCATCCTCCTGTGGCTCGTGGAGCTTCTAATGCCCTGGCTGGAGCAGCAGGCCACCCCTATGTGGGCCCCTATACCCATGATCCAGCGGGTGGCTATCGGGGTGTGGGCCCTCGCAACACCTGACTTCTGCTGCTCCATCTCGCAGCACTTCGAAATTGGGGTGAGCACCGTCGCTGGGATCCTGCGGGTCATCTGCGAGGCGGTGGAGGGCGTGCTCCTGGATGGAATGATCCAACTGGTGGACCAGGAGGCCTTTGCGGCTGGGGGGTTCCCCAACTGGATGGGTGCCATGGACTGCACCCACATAGAGATCCTGTGCCCATCCACTGGGGAGGCCTGGGAATATGTCAACAGACACGGGTACCACTCCCTGCAGCTGCAGGCGGTCGTGGACCACCAGGGTCAGTTCATAGACATTTACATGGACCACTCTGGTCGCAGTCACGATGCTCGGATTATGACCATCTCACCTTCTATGCCCAGATGTACTGCAGAGACTTTGCGGACATGGGGATGACCCAGATCGAGGGGGTGAAGATGCCCCCCTGCATCCTGGGAGACCCAGCCTACCCACTTACCCGCTGGCTGATGAAGGCATATCTGGTCACCAGGAACCATGGGGAGGTGCTCTACAATACTCGCCTCTGTGCAAACAGGACCGTGGTTGAAAGGGCCTTTGGGGAGGAGCCTCGCGGGCTGGCTTGACTACATGGTGGAGACCTCCTCGCTTGTGATCGGAGCTTGCTGTGTGCTGCACAACGTGTGTGAGACCGAGGGGGTTGCCCTCAACTACCCCGTGCCCCGGCGCTCTCCTGGCCCTGTGCCTGTCTATGTGAATGCTGAGAACCTGCGGGAGTACAGATATGCAAAGCACATCCGTGCTGCCCTAGCAAGGCGGATCAGCTGGGAGGCCAAGGCGTGAGGTGTACACCCCCGTCTCCACCTCCCTGGGGCCCCCGCCAGTGCCCTGGTGCACCCCTGTACAGCCACCCACCCGCCCACTGGCCTGGGCCCTTGAAATGACCAATGGAGGCAATCGTTGTGCCCATACCTTTATTTCTGAACACAGGTACATGTATCCCCATCACCACCACCACCTCCCTGTGCCATGGTCCCCCCCTTAGACTGCTCTCCCCCTTCCCCCCCACCCCCCATCTCCGGGGCCTCCCCCTCAGCTGCCCTGTGGTTGCTGTGGAGCTCTGGGTGCTCCCTTCCTCCCCGCTGTTCATGTCCCCAACTGTGTCCTGAGAGGCCTCGGTGTCCTGCGGGTTGGGCTGTGGTGGGAGGGCGGCTGGGCCCAGGGCCGGAGGGGCCCCCCGGGCTGGAAGATCCCTCCTGAGGCCTACGGGGACCAGTAGGCGGAAGCATGTACCCAGGGAGCATGCCGGTGGCTGGGGCGGTGGTGGAGGTGGTGGTGGCACCGCGGGGCCTGGCATGGGGGCTGGGGCAGGCAGGTTGCCCGGCGGGGTGGCTGCCATGGCATAGGCACTCATAGTACCTGCATGTAGGAGCAGTGATGTGCCTATGTCATGGGACCGGTCCATCTTAGCGGAGTGCTCCCTGACCATCCGGTCTGTGGCCTGTTCCAGTCGCCCGAACGCCTCCATCTGCCTGCTGTGCTCCCGGCACTCCCGCCTCCTTTCGAGGCACACCTCTGCCTGCAGCCTCCGGTCCCTGGCCTCCACCTGCTGCATGGCCCTTTCGGTGGCTGCCTCCATGCGGTCAATGGCCTCGATCATCCTCTCACCCTGCTCCGTGGTGGAGTGGACAATGTCCTCTACCTGCTCCTCCCTGCGGTGCTGTACCCAGTGCTCCTGCATCCTTTGGGCCGGGGCACGGGTCCACCTTGCTGCTCCATGGCGGGTCACCCTGTTAGGGTGCATGGTAGGGGATGGTTAGCCGTCCCAGATGCCCACCCCCCCTTCTGTGATGTGGGTGGAGGTCCCTGGACTCCCCCTCTGGGGGCGGGACCCCCCGGCCACCCCCTGCAGCCAGTCCCACCCCATGGTCCGGTTTACCCACCTGGGCTCCCCGGGCCTCCCCCCACATCATGTTGCCTCACCTGGGGTCTCTGGTTGCTCCTGGGGCTTCTTGACTCCGTTCCCCTTGCCAGGCTGTTGTGGGTGCCAGGGTGTGCCATGCTGTGTGCAGAAATGGGGAGGGGTGGGTGGGGTTCGGCAGTTCGTGTCCCCCCGCGGAACCCGGGCCTCTTCTTTGGGGCCCAGGGTGTTGGGGGGGGTTCTGCGGGTGGCCCCGTGGCCCATGTGCCCCCTTTCCCCCCCTCGGGTCATCCCCCCTGGTCCAGGTCCCATTCCACCTGCCAGTTTACTCTCTATGTCGGTCTCTGAGCCCTCCAGGGCCAGCCCCTTGGTGTGGCTGAGGTCCCCCTCTGTCCACTGGCTGATAGTGACCAGGGTGCCGGCCTCGGATCCTCCCGCTAGGGACCATGGCTGGGGGATCTGGGGGCTGGGTGCGAGGGGGGCCTACTTGTCCCCGAGGTCCCGGGGCATTCCTCTTGGGGGGCAGGGCTCCTGGAGCCAGGGTCTTCTCCGGTGGTGGTGAGGGGAGGGGGTACCTCAGCCCATTCCCTGTCCTGAACCACGGGGCGACTTGGACCCCTTCACGTGAAGGATGCGGTCCAGGGCATCGTAGTAGGGGGCAGTCCGGACTCTGTGCCCAGACTGCCCGTTATTGTCTTTGATGGCCTTGTACCCCCTCTTGAACTCCTTGGCCTTTGATCTGCACTGGGCCACTGTCCTGTGATGCCCTGCTGTCTCCATTTCCCACACGATCTCCCTGAAGACGTGTTCATTGCATTGGTTGACCGCCAGCTCCAGCTGGTGCTCCAGGGTCCCCCAGATCCGGATATGTCCTGGGTTTCCTTGTGCCCCCATTGCCCCCCTTGATGGTACGGTCTTCTCCCATGGGTGCCCTCTGGGTTGCGGGCCTCCCCCTCCTCCTCCTGCTCCTCCTCCAGCCCTCTCCTCCAGGGGCTTGGGATCCTGGGCCCGTTTCCGTGTCTGTGGATCGTAAGGGTGGTTGGTTGGTGTTACTGTAGCCCTGGGTCCCTCCCCCTTCCCCCCCTGCCAGCCCGCCTGCCCACCTTGGGGACCCTGTGCTGCCTCCCCCCCCCCTTCGGCCCCTTACCCATTTCTGGGGTGCCTCGTCCCCCGGGTCGGCAGCGGGCACCAGGTCAGCCCATTCCAGCTACTTCTGCAGCTGCTGCTGTCCCTCCACCGCCTCCAGGTGCAGAATGACCACCTCCTCCTCCACCTGCGCCTCCACTGCCTCCTCTACCTCCTCTTCCCTTGTTCTCCCTCCCACCTCTCTCCTCTCCCTTCTACCTCACTGCATCCCGCCACGTCCCCCTGCTGCTGTGTGCCCTTTAAATCTCCCTCCCTGGCCTGTGTTTGTCACGAGAATAGGGGAAGGGAAAGGATATGGGGGAAAGGAAGGGAGAGGGGAAGGGACCTTCTTCTCTGAATCACACACACTCCAGGAAAGGGGCGGTTTGTCTCGTTTAACTAGGCGGGCTACAGGTGAAAGATGGTCCCTCAGGGTGGAGTGTGGGCTTTCCCTCTGAATCAGAAGGCAACCCTTTTCATCATTGGGACAACGAGAGCAAACCAATTGCCCCACAGGGAAAGGGGGAGACAATAGACTCCAAATCCCACTCACACACGTTGCTATTTGGGCCCAGGGAACCGTGCAGGCTGGTGGGCGAAGGAAGGGATAGGAATTACCCAGGGAGGGGGAAAATGAGGAGGGGAACAAGGGAAGAGGGGAAAGGGGGAAGGAGGAACAAGGGAAGTGATGAGGCAGGGGCAAACACTCACAACAAATANTAATAAACCCCAAAAAGGGAACAGAGGAGGCATGAAAAACACATTTTTCAATTTTACAATATAGTCGGTTAGCGAGAAGGCGCTTCAGTACTGTCCTAACATGGTGGGTATGTTCTGCTAGTGAAGTGGAGAAAATAAGGATATCGTCCAAGTAGGCTATTACGTATAGGTCTAGCAGATCCCTCAGAATATCGTTAATGAAGTGTTGAAAGGTTGCCGGAGCATTAACAAGTCCATAGGGCATGACAAGATACTCAAAGTGTCCGAACCGTGTTCGGAAAGCCGTTTTCCAATCATCCCCCTCTTTGATTCGTACCAGATTATAGGCACCCCTAAGGTCGAGCTTCGTGAAAACGGAAGCTTGCTGGAGTTTTCCAAGGAGCTTGGGGATGAGCGGAAGGGGGTATCTGTTTTTGATGGTGACCTTATTTAATCCCCGATAATCAATACAAGGTCGTAAATCTCACTCTTTCTTAGGAACAAAAAAAAGGGGGGCCCCTGCCGGGGAGGTGGAGTGACGGATAAAGCCTTTAGCTAAGTTTTCTTTAATGTAAGACCGAAGGGTTTCGGTTTCCCCAGGGGAGAGATTATAAATCCGTCCAAAGGGGGGCACTCCCTGGCATTAATTCAATGGGGAAATCGTACGACCAATGAGGAGGGAGTTCTGAGGCCTCACACTCGCTGAATACTATGGCTAAGTCTGAATATGGGGACGGCACCTTATTTTCCAGGGCTGAGGATATGGACAGGGGAGTAGTCCCTTGGGAAGGGGGGAAAGGGATAAGATGAGGAACACAGGAGAGGGAGGTGAACCGCAGGGTCTTTAGGGTCCAGTTTATCAGGGGGTTGTGTAGCTGCAACCATGGAAGGCCTAAGACAAGGGGAAATAAAGGGGAGGTAATTAAATCAAACTGAATACTTTCTTGATGGGAGCCAATGGTACATTTCAGGGGTGCTGAACAAATTAGTAAAGGTCCGGAGGTGAGAGGGGACCCGTTGATGGTTTGAACCACTTCAATGGAGGATCAAGTTAGTTGTGGGACCCCACCTGTGGTAGCAAAAGCAAGATCCATAAAATTCCCCGAAGCCTCAGAGTCCACCAAGGCCATAACTATAATGGATTGGGAAGGAGACCATTGTAATGTAAGGGATACACTAGAGGTGGGACCCCAGGCCCATTACTGGCTACCGGATTTACCGGTTACCGGTTCTCTAAAAACCGGATTCCCGGATTAAATCCGGTATACCAGTACCGGTTTTATTTAATTGATTTCAATGGGGCGCTGTGTCCCCATTGAAATCAATGAAATAAATTAATTCCTTCCCCCTCCCCCTCCCAGGCTGTGCTGGTGGAAGGGGGGACACCCCCCACCCACCCTGCCCAGCCTGGATTTTTGTTTAAAAAAAGACTCAGAGGCGAGCCCACCCCCCAGCACCAGCGGCCGCGGCGTCCCCGCAGCCGCCGGTAAGTATGACCCGATCCCTGGGGGGGGTGTTTAACACCCCCCCAACCCCCCAGGGATCACCCCTACTAAAGTTCAGTGCTTGCTTACCTTGCGGAGCTCCGGCTGCGGCGGCGGCGGGCGGTCCGGCGGCCTCAGCGCCGGCTGTGGCTGCCGGCGTCAGAGACGCTCTAGGCCTTCCGGGGAACTTCCGGGTTTCCCCGGAAGGCCTAGAGCGTCTCTGACGCCGGCAGCCACAGCCGGCGCTGAGGCCGCCGGATCTGCCGCCGCCGGAGCTCCGCAAGGTAAGCACGCACTGAACTTTAGTAGGGGTGATCCCTGGGGGGTTGGGGGGGTGTTAAACACACCCCCCAGGGATCGGGTCATACTTACCGGCGGCTGCGGGGACGCCGCGGCCGCTGGTGCTGGGGGGTGGGCTCGCCTCTGAGTCTTTTTTTAAACAAAAATCCAGGCTGGGCAGGGTGGGTGGGGGGTGTCCCCCCTTCCACCCACGCAGCCTGGACTCGGGGAGGGTTTGTTTTTTTTAACTTTTTTGGTGGGGCTTTAAGTTTACATTGCAGCCATTTTTAAATGGCTGCAATGTAAAAAAATCCGGTACCCGGAATCCGGTACCCGGACCGGATTTACCGGGTCGAATCCGATAATGCCGGTATGCCCGGTACCGGCATTATCGGATACCGGATTTACCGGTTTTCCCGCCCCTAGGATACACTAAGTTGTCGTGGAGATAGGAGGGGGTTAGAGCAAGTTACCGGGAAGCTCCCCCCCTTCCCAGTTCCATGCGTTTCCTGACCCCACAGTGCGGGGGGTTTTCTCAGGACATTCTCGTGAAAAATGAGTGCCCGCCCCGCAATAATAGCAAAGACGCAACTGACGACGTCGTTCTCTCTCCTCAGGGGTGAGAGGACCCCTTACGACTCCTATTTGCATGGGTTCTGGACTTCCGGGCACCAAAGGATTTGGAGGGGGAGGCACCGATACCCGGGGGGTCCACATTCCCATTCCCCTACCTTGGTCACGACGTTTTTCTCTTTTACGCTCAGTGAGGTGCTCATCAATTTGTAAGGAAACGACTACCATCTCCTCTAAGGTATTTGGCGTGGTAGTGAAACAGGCCAACTGATCCTTAATTTCATCGTTAAGGCCTTGACAAAACATAGCTCCAAGGGCGGAGTCACTCCAGCCTAAATCAAATGCTAGTTTTCTAAACTGAGTAATATAGTCTAATAAGGGGGTCTTTCCTTGTCGAATGTGCAGTATAGCTTGCTCCGCATCCCTAACCTGATGGGGGTAATCAAAAAGAAAACAAAATTGTTTCAAAAACCCCTTATAGTCCTGGAGCAGGGCATTATCTACAGCCAAGAGGGGGGTGGCCCAATCCAGGGCTACTCCACCCATTAGCCCCACGATGTAGGCCACCTTAGATTGATCTGTGCTATAAGTTAGGGGCTGAGTTTGGAAGGTTAGTTTGCAAAGGGCCAAGAATCCCTGACAAGCTCGTCTATTCCCATAGAATGTATCGGGCCGGGGAGCTTTTGGCTCTCGGGGAGCTAGGGTGGTTACCAGGGGAGCCAGGGCAACTGCTCCTGTAAGAATCTCCCCTTCCTCCATAGGGGACAGGGGGTTCGTATCGGTGACCCACCTAGTTAAACGAGACAAATCACCCCTTTCCTTGCAGGAGCAAGGCTCGGTATTTTGCCCTAAGCTCCTTATTTTCTTCCCTTAAATCTTGGACCTCCATAGTAAGGGATTGTACTGCATGCAGTAACTCCTGAATCTGCTCCTCTGCAGCCATAACTCCTGAATCTCTTGGGGGTGTGTGTGTGCCGGTGATTCTGTCACGAGAATAGGGGAAGGGAAAGGATATGGGGGAAAGGAAGGGAGAGGGGAAGGGACCTTCTTCTCTGAATCACACACACTCCAGGAAAGGGGCGGTTTGTCTCGTTTAACTAGGCGGGCTACAGGTGAAAGATGGTCCCTCAGGGTGGAGTGTGGGCTTTCCCTCTGAATCAGAAGGCAACCCTTTTCATCACTGGGACAACGAGAGCAAACCAATTGCCCCACAGGGAAAGGGGGAGACAATAGACTCCAAATCCCACTCACACACGTTGCTATTTGGGCCCAGGGAACCGTGCAGGCTGGTGGGCGAAGGAAGGGATAGGAATTACCCAGGGAGGGGGAAAATGAGGAGGGGAACAAGGGAAGAGGGGAAAGAGGGAAGGAGGAACAAGGGAAGTGATGAGGCAGGGGCAAACACTCACAACAAATATGAGGCGTAAGGAGAACTTCACCACCGGGACTCACTATGGAGGGATAGGGTATAGGGACCAGGGTTTTCCACAGGCTTAGGCTGACGCATCCCACAAAGACAAGACTCACAACAATGGTTTAGGACTCACTCATACACACTCACCTCTGAAGTATTGTAGGTGGGAGGGGAACCACAGGGACTCCAAACGCACTCTCCACTCACTCTCTCTCTCACTCGCAGGTCTATCAGGCAGGGAATTCAAATACAAAGATCAAGCAAGCAAGGGGGCCAGTCTCTCGCAAAACCATCACCGGTGGGGGCTCCAAGCCCTGCCGGTAACCTTTATAGTTCCCTGCTCTAAGCCCTTCTGTTACATGGAGGGCGAGGCTGGAACGTCCTCCACCCCCCCGTTAGCACGTCAGGGAGCATTGCATCGGGGCGGGGCTTCCCCTGTTCCTTTGCTTGCAGCGCTAGCCCCTCCCTTTGCTTTGCGTGCTGCGGCCTTTGCTTTCTGCCGCTTACTGCGGCGAGGTTCCAGCCAGCGTTGCGCACGCCACGCGGGGGGCACCTGCTGACAGTGTTGTTGCTGGTTGCCTGGCAGCGACGCTGCATGCTTTGTCCCCGGCTGGGAATCATTTTGCTTGATTCTGGCTGGTGGTTGCCGTTCAGACGTTACTTTTTTTGGTTTCCCGTTGGGAATCGCTTTGACCATGCTTTCGGAGATGGTCCGGGCCGGAGCTCCAGAAGCATGGTTATTTTTGACCCCTGGTGGGGATTGACTGTGGTGAACATCTGGTGCCCCCGAAACAGATGTTCAGGGTGCTTTGGCCCCACCGTGGGATTGAGTGTGGTTCACTGTGGTTGACTGTGATCTCGTAACATCTGAAAATACCCTATGTCTCTTTGATAATCTTTAGATGTAATAGTCAAATAAATATGCATGTTGGTCTTCAGGTAGGTTCATTTTGTCCATTATGCAGACGGAGGGGAACCATTTCGCCGTGTATGCCTTCTTCTTGTCCAGTAGGGTTGCTGATATTTTTTCCATAGATAGGTGGTACCACAATCTGTTCATCCATTCACCTTCCATTAGCATTTTTGTTTTCTTTCACTGGAGAGCGATAACCTTTTTTGCTGCTTGTATCAAGGCTGAACAAGAGTCTTTATGCCTTTGCAGTGCTTTTACTGCTGGAAACAATACAAGAAGTGCAATTTCTGTTTTATAAGGTATGGTACGTTTTGTCATTTCCTCCATTTTCCCCCATACCCTGCGCCATAGGAGTTGTACCTTGTCACAACTCCACCAACAATATATGCATGTCCCTTGCTCTCCACACTCCCTCCGACATCCCCCTCCCTCATTGCCTTCCACATGCCTGAATTGCAAGGGGTCATGTAAAATCTGCTTACAAGTTTAATCTGGCATTCTTTAATTTCTAGCGAGTAGGCACTCTTGTGCATATATTCTATGGTCTCTGACTCTTTCTGTGTTGATATTTTCCTGTTTAAGTCATTTCCCCATATTTTAATATAATTGGTATCTTTTGGATACCAAACCTCCTTCAAGGCTTTATATATTCTTGCTAATCTCCCCTTGATTGCATTATGTTCGAGGAGGATTCTTTCAATTGCTGTTGCGAATAATTTGCTGTCCTGTTCTGGTATGTTATTGCGTGCTTTAATTGCACGTAATCATATGGGTTAACTCTGGTTTCTAATTTGGCTTCTAACTCCTCCTTGCTAACTATGTCTTTCCCTTTTATGACCTGCATGATTTTCACTAGCCCCTTTTGTTTTAACTTTTTCCTTAGGTGCATTGCCTGCTGCTGATTTTGGAGACAGAGGAAATCTATAGGTGAGTATGGGGCTTGGGTTTTGTCTGTTTTTTGCTTTTTGCTTAGTTTCTGCCAATTTATCCGGGTAACCCACGCAAAAGGGTGGGCCTCCCATAGTTTTTTCTCCGGGGACCCTTAGTCTGCTATGATGTTTTTTTAGCTCTATCTTGGCCAGCGTATTCTGCTCTATGTCTGCCTATTTCACTGTTTCGAGCTGGTAGTACCAGTTATTTATTGGTCCCAAGCATGCCGCTCTATAATATAGGCGGATGTCAGGAAGGTTAATGCCGCCCTTATCGGTGGGTCTTCTTAACGTCTGTCTATTTATGTGTGGCTTGTGATTTTTCCATATGATCTTTGCCATTAGTTTGTCGCAGGCTTTAAAGAATGATTCTGGCATCTGGATGGGTAGGGCTATTAACTTATAGATAATCTTGGGGAGCAATATCATTTTAAACAGGTTTACTCTTCCTAACCAAGAGCAAGGTAAAACTTTCAACTCTGAGGCTTCTCTGTTTAATTGCTGTGGTAGGTTTAGGAAATTTTCTTTGTATAGTTGATTTAGATGGATTGGAATTTTAATGCCTAAGTATTTTACTCCTTGCGTTTCTTCAGGGTATGGTAGGACTTTCTTTACGGCCTGTCATTGTTGGTTGCTACTACCAAATATAATTACATTAGATTTTTTTTCATTTATTTTGTATCCTGAAATGGTACCGAACTATTGTATCAGGTTTACTAATGGTAAGATAGAGTTTACTGGGTTTCCCAAAAACAGTACAGTGTCACCTGCGTACATGGCTATTTTGTGTTCTATTTTATTTATGTGGATTCCTGCTATTTGCGTCTCTTGTCTTATTGCAATCGCCAGGGCCTCTAGCATCAGGTCAAACAGCAGGGGGGACAGTGGGCAACCGTGCCTCGTGCCCCTTTCTAGCTGGAATACCTCTGCCTGTGAGTTAGATATTGGTTCTTTGTATATTACATCTACCCACCGTGCAAATGCTCCTTGGAATCCCATTTTCCTCATCTGCTTTAGGCACCCTATTTCTGTTCTATCAAAAGCTTTCTCCGCATCGAGGAGAATTATGGTTGCGGGTTCTTGTGTTCTGTTTAAGTAGTGAATGATATTTATCATTCTGCGTACATTTCAGCTGAAATTCTATTTTCAGTGCTGTCTACTCTTTTTGTAAAAGCTTCAGTTTTCTTTCTGGCTTGGTGCTCTGCCTGCTGCAAATTTATTATGTCCATCATGAGTTTTTCTCTGGCAGCATCAGCAGCGACCATTCCCGCCTTTCTTTCAGCAAGTGCCTTGAGGATTTTATCCTCTCTAGTGGAATCCATCCCCCCTCTCTCCATACCTTGTTCTTCCTACATGTCGGAGGCTGCCGTCGCCATTTTAGCCCCTTGGTCTTGCCATGGGGGGAGAGATGCTGCCGACTTTGCCAGTCAGAATTTGTCCACTCTGGGGGCTCTGCTTTTGGGCTCCTGGTTGTCCTTCGTTCTCCCCATATCCTCCAGTTATATGCAGGGCTGTTTAGAGGTATTTTTCTATTTTTTAAAGGCTTTTTGGTGGCGTGGGGAGCAGAGCTGCGAGACCACGCGCCTACACTCATTCGTGCATGCGCAGTCTCTATTCAATCTTTTTTAAACCTTCACCCAAGTTGGTCCAATGATTTTGCAAGACATAATTTGCTTCAAGATACAAATCAGGAAGTGACTCAAATTACGATTAGTTTCCTGATCGATGCTTTTATTAGGCGTAATCACTTTTTGGAGTTTGTTCCTTTAGATTAATATTACTTTGTGAAGCAGAGCTCTGTAAGGATGTAATTGTGGACAGCTGGTTTCTATGTTTTTTCTTCCCTTTTTTTTGGTTGTGTTTTGTATTGTATTATGGTATTTTGTGTGTGTGTTTTGTTTTTTTATTAAATCATGGCTATAACTTTGCGTTTGCCAAATAAATTGACTACTACTACTACTCAGGGTTTCCAGGCAGGCAGACAGGCACCTTGTCATGAGAGGCAGGCAGGCTGGGGCAGGGCTTCAGCTTCACCCACAGGGCGGGCAGACAGGCACTTTGGCATGAGCAGAAGGCAGACTGAGACAGGCTTTGATCTTGGCAACCTGGGTGGGTGGGCAGACAGGCAGCGTGGCATGAGCATGGGAAGCCAGGCTGAGGCAGGCTTTGATCAAGATCAAACCTGGGTGGGCGGGCTGACAGGCAGAGTGGCATGAAAAGCAGTAGGGAAGACAGGCTGGGACCTTGGCAGGGCACTCAGTTAGGCTGGCAAAGACTGTGTAGCATGCGCGAGAGAACCAGTCAGATAGGCGGGCCGAGATAGTCTAGCCAGAGGCTGGCTGCCAGGCTTACAGCTTCCCAATGACACCTTGCATTATGAGGTCAGTCAGATAGGTCGGCCGAGAACGTCTAGTGAGAGAGAGAGAGGCAGGGCACGCGCTGGGCACTGGGAGGGAGGGGCAGCACCTCAGCAGCAGCAGTCCAGATTGAGAAGGAGCCCTGTCTCTAGACTGGCCCTGGCATGGGATGGCATGTACTACTGCACCATCAATCCATGTCCAGGGGCAGCTTGGGGAATCCCAGCAGCGGAAGTTTTACCTTAATAAAAAGCAACTGCTCCACCAAACGTGGCCCCCAGTCTCAGGTGTTGCGGCGAGCAGATGTCCCCCACCATTGAGAATATCCGTTCACTGGGGACACTCATTGGTGGGCAGAACAAGAAACCGTTGGCCACTTTGGACAGGGCCAGCCACACATTGGTCTTGCCAGCCCAGTAGGCCAAAGGATCGCTGCTGGGTTCGATGCACGTCTCCTCCTCCAGGTAGCTCTCCAGTGCTGCTGAGGCGTTGTTGTACTCCCTCACGTAACTCTGCCTGGGAACCACCTCCACCACTGCCCTCAGCCACGCTGCCTGCCCTGCTGTACACGAGTCCATGCTCATCAGAGTGCCCTGCACATACGAGCTGCTGCTGGCAATAGGGGTGCTGCTGCTGCTCAGCCTGCTGCTGGTACTGCTACTGCTAGGGCTGGGGGCAGGGATAGACCCCGCCGGCTAAAAGGGGTGGCTGCTTCCACTCCCTCCATCCCCAGGGGCGTCCTGCTGCTGCTGCTGCTGCTGCCACACACTCTCAAGAGCCCACTCTGCCTGACGGATCCTCTCCACCAGGTCACCCTTCCAGTGCCCATAGAGCACTGTCTGGCATGTCATTCTGCCCTTGACCCTAGGGTCCAGCATGGTTCCCAAAATGTATTCCTTCCGCTGCAGGAGTTCATTGAACTGTGCCTTCATCTGTCCCTTCAGCTGCCGCACCAGGGCAACCACCTCATCTGCCAGATTCCTGCCCTGAGGGCCACAATCCTGCCCCTGGAGAATTTCCTCCAGCATCCTGAGGAGACTCTGGACCAGAGGGGTCACCTGGCTGATGGTGGCCATGGAGGAGCTGAAGGTCTCTGTCATGGTCTGAGCATCACGACCATCTGAGTAAGGATATCCCATTCTGCCCCATTGTACCATGGAGGTACCCCACTGTCCATCACCAGTTGAACCTGATGCAAGGTGGCTTTCTGCTCGAGAAGCCGCTCGAGCATCAGGAACGTGGAATTCCACCTGGTGGACACATCCTGCACCAGCTGGTGCACTGGGGAGCCTTGCTTTGCCTGCTTTGCCCAGAGGAGGTCACTGCCCTTTATGCGCCGGTTAAAGAAACTGGCCAGGTTCCTCCCCTGCTAGATCAGGGAGCTAAGGGTGCCTGCCCCAATCCCCTTCTCCCCCAATCCCAGAGCATCCCTGACCACCAGGTGAAGGGTGTGTATGGTGCAAGAAATGCTGGTGAAACCCCCTCATGGACTATCCTCAATATGTTGGCCACATTGTCCATCACCAAGCATTGTCCATCACCAAGCCTGGCATGACCCACTCCCTCATCATGGTGGTCAGGGCTGCCTTGATATTCCAAACGATGTGGGGGAATTCATTACTTATGCTTGAAGCAGGACCCATCTATACCCTGCTTCGGGATCCCTCCTGCCACTGCCATACACTGCCTCTGGATCCTGCCACCAGTGTGCTGTCACTGCCAGGTAGGTGTGCTGTGCATTCCTACTCGACCACAGGTCTGTGGTGAAGTGGACGGTGGCACCCCGAACCCGTGCCAGATGCTCCCTCACCCACTCCTTTAAAGCCTGGTATAGGGCTGGCACCACCTGCCGACTCAGGGTGGTGTGTGAGGGCAGCTTAAACTGGGGGGGCCAGGAAGCCAATCAGGCACCTAAACCCCATGTCCCTGACCACCAAGAAGGGCTGCCCATGCAGTGCGGTCATTTCCCCCAACATGCGCATGGCTATCTGTTGAAATTTTCTGCTGAAAGCCATGCCGCCCTCCACGTCCTGCAGCTTTCGATGAACTTGGCAGCTGCCCCCACCCCAGCTCCTCCATGGTCAGGGCCCCGAGTCTTCCGCGCTCCCGCGATTCGCGGGATTTGCGCAGAATCCTGCCCTTGGCAGGATTCTCGCAGAAACTGGGGAAATCCCCACGGATTTCCCTTCCTGCGGCGGTGAGCCAATCAAGGACCAGCTTTATTGAGGCCACAAGCCAATCAGGGGCTTGCGCGGCCTTTATAAAGCTGGTCCCATCAGCACATGCGACCTACTTGAAGCGCCGCTGACTCCAGCCGCTCAGCTCCAGCCGCTGCCGCCGGGATCCCCGCTGCTGCCTCTGCCGCCGC
>QEPC01006720.1:80734-96764 GCA_003113815.1 Sphenodon punctatus | reverse complement strand
TCCAAGAGCGTTGAGGTCCAGGCTAAGAATGATGAGGGGACAGGGGTAAGGGGGATGGGCAGGGACAGGTGCCTCCTGGCTGGAGAGGTTTATAAGAAGTTGTGAGAGGATCCAGCAGCCTTCAGTCTGGGTTCCAACCTCACAAAGAGTCTTGTGGGGAAAACAAGTACAAAACCCAGGATAAAGAAGCAGAAGAATAACAAGAGATGCCACTGCCTTCCAAAGAGAAATTGGTGGTGGTTTGTGAGGAAACAAGGAGCAGCTCTCCTGCTATCACCCCCAAGGAGTTCAGTGTTGTGTGTGATAACATGCTGTGGGGGCTTGGCCGGTATCTTGGAGGTAGGGGAATATGACAGTAGACCACGTTTTAGCCACCCGAACACAACCGAACGTGATCCGAACTGACCGAACTGTTTGGCCATTTCATCTGTTCAGTATGTTCGGCCATTTCACTGTTCGGTGTTCGGTTCGGTTCGGTATGTCCGTGTTCGGGTTCGGGTTTGCATTCGGTAGTCCGAACAGGCCGAGTTCGGGCCGAACACTGAACTTCCGAACCGCGTTCACCCATCCCTAAGGATCACTTGTTTTGCCTCCTTAACAGTGCAGAGATAGGTTAAATTGGTTAATTGGCACTGTCCCTGATTGGACATTTACAATCTGGCTAATTAATTTTATTTCGATCAAGTTATTTGATTCGGTTTCGTGGCTTGTGTTAAATAGGGTAATTGGTGGTTGAGACAGGGTTAATGAGAAATTGGATATTGATGCGGCATACATTTGTGGGTTTATAACTGTCACACTCTGCAGGGGTCCAGTTGCTATTATAGGATAAATAGGAAGAAATTAGGATAGTGAGAGTCATCTCCTTGAGAGATGGAGAGGTGATACCTGGTGTAATGCAGGGCACAGCATGCACTGGGGTCATAACCCTGGGAGCGGTGTCTTAGCGGGGTGAGTAGGGACATGCGCTGTCTTCACACCCTGCGGACACTTGATTCCTTACTCACACCCACAGTTGGGCCTGCCCCCCTTCGGCCATTGTCCTGGCACTTTCGAAGGAGGGGATGTTTGCGTTTAAGGGCACTGACACTGGAAGGTACTTCCAGGTCAAGGCCAGAGTTAACAAGTTGAGATGGATAGTTAGCATACTGGACCCAAATTACTTGGTGCAATTACCCACCGGTCTCTGGGATTTTTCAGGCAATTGGTTTAATAAAGAGTGCAGCTGAATTTGAATCCAATCCAGGTTTCTGAGTCTTATTTCGGGGGTGCATTGACAAGTGTCTATTGCCACGTATGGTGTTCTCTAAACAAAAGGGTGTAATTATTAGAGCGCATGAGCACTCTAATAGTTAAGGTGTGTTGCACTCTACATTATAACAACCTAACATTCTATTTGCTATAAAATTGGCATGATTAAAATTAGGATTGTGACATTTGTAGTGGAGGATCATTTGGGTAAGCGGTTCATGCTTTGCAAATTTTAGGCTAAATTAGTTGGATAACAGCGGAGATATCACAGTTTAAAACTGCACATTGAAACCTGTTTTTTCAAGAGTTAAACTGTCTGGAAAAAGGGGTTTTGTGTTGGTTGGGAGGAGGTGTAAGCCTTTTAGAAAATTCAAGGAGGCTACCAGGGGGTGCCTTCTGGTTTACTTTTTGTAAATCCGGTTAGTAGTTTTAAGTTGTGACAACTTGAAAATTTAGTGATAGCCTATGGAGACCATCCTGAGTGTGGAGTGCTTGCGAACATTCTATGTGTAATTCAGAGACTGTTTAAAAGCAAACAGTCTTGAATACTGGGGACTACAACTCCCAGCAGGCCCTGCTTGCCAGAGCCTATGAGTGCTGGAGAAAAAGAGGGAACTGCACTTTCCAGTGGGCAGTGTGACAGGTCAGCCATGTTTAGAGATGATCTGGTGGGGAGAGGAAGAGAGCGAGGCCTGTGGAAGGGAAAGAACTGAAGATCATTCTGATCTGATCCCGCACAGCAGTCACCTTGGCTTCGGGGTCAGGGATGCCAGAGCTCACTAACCTCGCAGTGATGTTTGGGGTGGCTGATCTTGCCCCCTAAACCCGCCCAGAACCACAGAGTGCATGAATTTCAGTGACAGCCCTTCCCCCTCCAAAAACGTGGAGTGTCTGGGCTGCAGCTCCAATGGGGTGCCCCATTGGAGGAGAATGGCTGCGGCCAAAGCGCTGGAGTTTGCCTGGGATGGTCCCAGGTGCAGGAAGAGGGCAGAGGTTTATCCCGGAGACAGGGACAGGAGGCTACAGGTGGATGGAATTAATTTTCTTTCAGCACTTCTCCCTTGGACTTTCCCAACCCCACTAAGGAATGAGGGGTAAGCGGGTGCTCTGGGCTGATACAGGGGGGATTCTGCAGGAAGATGGTGGGGTCCTGTACAGAGCAGCCCTGTGGGGCAGAGTGGCAAATGTCATCCTCTTGGGAGAACTCTAAGAGCGAGTCTAAGCCCAGGGAGGGAAATCCTATGAAGGAGCAGGGACTATCACATAAGTCTGCAAAGTCTAAGTCCCTATATATGTGATCCATGCTCAGGCCAGCTCTGCAACTACTTTTCCTCACTTCATTACATTGTGTTACAATAGCCTTAAACAAAGATAAATTAACAGGCAAAATATGTTTGTTTGTATACTTAAAAGAATTGACAAGTGGAACTGAGCATTCATAGGTACCATTCTAAGGTTTGCATTTTGTGGATTATCATAGGGATATTTATGTGCCACAGAGGGTAATGCTTTTTTACCTAACAAAGAGATGTTCTGAAGTTTAAAATTTGTTAAGAGTTTTGAGATGCTTGTGTGGAAAAAATATGGTTGTGTTGGTCCCAAATGTAAAAAACGGAGACAAGGGACTAGGTGACTGACCCTTGAGGTCCCTTCCAATTCTAAAAATTCTATTAGAATAATTCAGCCAATATTTTTTACTGGTCTAGCTCCTGTTGGAGAGAGTATGCAAGCTTTTGGGGACCTGAAAGCTTCATACTCTCACCAATTGAGTTTGGTCCAACCAAAGACATCAGAACTACTTTGTGTGAGAAAAGAAATTTAATAATTACAATACTATTGGTAAATAATGTGTGTTCTTTAACAGAGGAATGGATATAACAAAACATCTCCAGTTTCTCTCTTATTCTCCCTCCCACACAGAAAGAAACTTCTGTGAAGATTAGCACCTGAGGTCTAGGACTGGTAATGCGAAAGCTCTATTCTCAAAACTAACAAACTGATTGCTTAGGACAGAAAGGTGAACGCAGTTATGTAACACCCCCCCCCCCCCGGGTATTTCCAAAACTAACACCTTTTTCTGAGACATGATCTACTCAACAGACCATGAGCCCAGAGCTCTTTACTATTGCTGACACAAGTATGCTGTGGAATCAAAACTGGATGTAATTCTATCATACTTGAAATGCACGCGTTCTGGAGACCTGAAAATTGAGGTGCCCTCATCTAAAAGCAGTGTGATATACTAACTTCCTAACACACTTCCCTCATTGAATCTACCATGCAGCTTATGGACCATGGAGTTCATCTTGTTCATCTCCTTAGAGGATGAGGCTTGTTATGCTAACAAAGTACCTTTCTTTTTCTCCCACTGTCATAATTTAGCATCTTTTACTTGAGAGGACCATGGACTTCCTGGACAACAGTTCTATTACACAACCATCCTATGTGGAAACAAAGTAGTTTGAAGTAGTCCTACTTACCTATGAGGTCCAAAAGCTTGCACATTTCCACCAACAATAGTTAGTCCAATAAAAAAGACATAATTTGAACCACTTTGTCTCCACCTCTGTCACTTTGGACCAACATGGCAACCACACTTTCTCTGGACAACTATCCTTCAGAAGCTGTTTATGTAGTCTTTTAAGGCTAGTTGTCTTCTTGGCTGTGACTTATTGGGAAAGTGCCTTGCCTGCCTCCCGTGGGTGCTTGGATTGTGTCATAGATTATGGGTGATTTCAGATGTTACGCGGTCCCGATTCATCACAGTGGATTCCCGGCAGGGGTGAACCGAACAACCACCCCCCGTGGTCAAAAAAAGCCCCAAACAGACATGATGGGACTGGGACCATGGCAGGGAATCGGGCCGCCAGATCATGGCCCGGGGCAGCGCAACAGACATTACGCCGATCCCAGGCCGGGCTGTGGTCAAAGCACCCAGAAGGCGCCGGGGCGGCTCATCCTGGCTGCTGCTGTGTGCCCTTTAAATCTCCCTCCCTGGCCTGTGTTGTTGCTGGTTGCCTGGCAGCGACGCTGCATTCTTTGTCCCCGGCTGGGAATCATTTCCCTTGATTCCGGACGGTGGTTGCCGGCCAGACATTACTTTTTGTTGGTTCCCGTAGGGAATCTCTTTGTCCACGCTTTCAGAGATGGTCTGGGGGGGAGCTCTGGAAGCATGGTTGATTTTGACCCCATGTGGGTATTGACCGTGGTGAACATCTGGCTCCCGCGAAACACACGTTCAGGGCGCTTTGGCCCCACCGTGGGATTGACCGTGGTTCACTGTGGTTGAGCGTGATATCATAATGTCTGAAAGTACCCTATGTATCTGGGGAATAAAGGCTCTAACTGCTTTGTAGAGACTATCATCTCCACTGAAGGAGGGTCCTAGAGAATATGCATTAGCCCCAGTAAACATGGAGTCCACCTGAGGCACAGAAATCTGGAAGATGGATGATAGGGTTAAGGGAAGAGATGGACCCAAAGTTGGTGACCGCTTTCTTAAGTTGATCAATTTCTAACTGTTTGTGTGACATCCAACTTCTCATTTCATATGGCTGAATAAAATTTAGAGCAACATACTTCTTCCCTGAGATTTAGATTAACATGAAGTAAAGTACCAACTGGTCCATGAATTCCTGCCCATTGCTTGGAATGTGGAAATCTCTGGCAGTAACTTGGGTGTCTAATGGTATCTCACCCTCCCACATTCACACCCTGATTGTGTATTTTATCATCTTTCTTGCCTTTAGCTCAGAAGAGGAATGATGGATCCTGTAACCATAAAAGAATAGCAGCACGGAAGAATTTCCAACCATTTCTATCCACCTTCCAGAAAATGCAGGAGGCATTCCTCCAAAAGACCTTGATCTCTAGGTACTGGTAGAGGTGCCACAGTCACAAGCAAGGGAAACCCTAAGCACCATCTAAACTAGCATGTGTTAAATTGGCCTCCATCAATTTGCAGGTGATTAAGGCAGCACCCTCCCTCTGTGGGAGATCACAATTTGCTTTTCTATTTACTTTCCATGGTGGAGGTTTTCCCAATAAACAAGTGGACCTCCAAAATCCTTAAGACAGCCCTAGGTAGTAGCTGCAGTGGTTGAGTTGTTAGGCAGGCAGCATTTAAAGTTGCTTTGCATGTGGCAGATGTGATGAGAGAGGGTGCCGTGTAACAAAATGGATGTTCCTTGAACTTCCTTATGCCAGTGAGAAGTGGTAGGTAGTAACAGGGAGTAGGACTAAGGCATCCTGTTATTATTCAAAGAGCTTCCTTAAGCTGGGTGTCCACATCCTTGGTGCAATTACTTCTTCACACCACACATACACACACCCCACTACTCATCCGGAGCATGTACAAGTGGCATTGTGGAGGTGCACAGTGTCCTAAGCTCAGCTCCACACTCAGAACTGCAGAGTCCGTGAAGCTTGTTGATTTGAGTGGAGATTCCCCACCCCCACCATGTTGATGGAATGAGAGGAGACAAGGTAGCTAGACGCAAAGAGATGGTTACGTGGATGCAAATGGTAGAGAAGTGCCATTAAGACAAACTTCAGGCTTGTGTAAGGCCTGATGGCTATACAGTTGAAAATGTTATCAATCTTGCCATCCAGATGTAACTTTACATGTCACCAGTTTATACTGAGTCCCAACCCCCATTCAATTATCTCTTCTCTCTGTATGATATTGCCCTCATTTTAGTTGTGTCCCCCCAAGCAACAAAGGACAGTGTCTCTCCCATTTGAGGAACCTTGTTTATGCCACTGGTGATATCCAATGTCTATGAGTGCAAATTACGGCACAAGGTGACAAAGGGGTGAAGAATCAGGCCTTATATTCAGGGCCAGAAAAAGGGTATAAACAATTACCTAAGGTGCCATACCTTTGTGGGACAAGAGGACAGACCTGGTTAGTACACACCATAACCTGCTACCATGGTGCATGAGAAAGCCTTATCCTCATTGCATCAGTCATGCTTCTAGCACCACCCTCTCCCTGCCCACCATCGATGGCCGCAGCTCCATTGTCATACCCATAACCCTGCCCTGATGTACCTCACATGTAGAAACTGTTGTAGAGCTACCTTTCTGTTGAATAACATACAGCAGAAGTTTCTTCAAAACAGAACTTTACTAAGAACTCAGAAGACATGCTTCCATACTGTACAGACTGCATGGGACAAGATGGAGGACAGAGAGAGGAGAAGAGAGGAGACAAGGAGGAAAAAACCCTGTTTCATCCCCTGATCCTCCCCCTACTGGACAAGTCCCATATTGAGCTTGCAGGGCTTGCAATGGACTTTTACTTGTGACTGTTGCACAATCCAGCACCCCTTCTCAACAGTCACTTGTCAAACCCACTAGGTTCATTCTTCCTAATAACTTGCGATGGCATTCCCCTGCTAGTGGCTTCATGAACACATTCGCTGTCGTTGCAGATCTATGAGTCCTTGTTCCTGTGAGTCTTTCAGGAAATGGTATTTTACATCAATGTGCTTGGTTCTGGGGTTGATTCTTTCTGTTTGTGCCAGCGTTATACATCCTTGGTTGTCTTCCAGGGTCGGCATGGGTCTGTCCAATTTTTACATTCAGAAACTGTCACAACCAGATAACTTCTTGGCTGGCGTGTGCCGCTGCCATGTACTCTGCCTCTGTCGAGGAAAGTGTCACAGAGGCTTGTTTCCTACTGCACCAACTGATGGGTCCTCCACCAAGCAAAAATAGGTACCCACTGGTAGATTTTCAGTCCGAATGGTCTCCAGCCCAATCTGCGTCCACGTACCCTATCAGGTCTGACACTGAAGTTGCTGGGAGCCTAGTTTGAGGTGCACAGTCCCTTTCAGGTACCGTAAGACCCTCTTCACTGTGTTCCAATCCCTTTGGGTTGGGGCTGAGACTTGTCTACACAGTATACCTACCTATTGCCACCGCAATGTCAGACCTTGTGATTGTGGCAATGTACAAGAGCTTTCCTATCGCTTTTCTGTATTGCTTATTGTTTGGCAGCAATAAGCTCGGTTCTTTGATCTTCTTTGGGTAGCTGGTTTCCATAGGGGTATTTGCTGCCTTCACCCCTCCCCCCATGCCAAAACTTTCTATCATCTCTTCTATTGCCTGTCTTCGGTTGAGAAGATAGCTTCCATCATCTTCTCTTTCAATTTGTATTCCTAGGTAGTGCGTTATGTTACCCAGGTCCTTAGTCCTGATTTAGAGCTCTCATTGTTTTGCACTTGTCCCCTTCTTGTTCCAAGCATACGATAAGGTCATTGACATAAGTTAATACAAAGATGCACCTGCCCCTTAGTCTCTTTGTGTATAAGCAGGGATCTGCTTTGCTCCTGGTAAAAATTTCCCTCATGAGCACCTTGTTTATTTTAGTGTTCCATGCTCTGGTGGCCTGCTTAAGCCCATATATGCTTTTGTGCAGTTTACATACAAGATCCAGCCTTTCAGCATCTGCAAACCCCGGTGGTTGGTCCATGTAAATATCTTCCTTCAGCTCACCATTTAGGAACATGGGTTTCATGTCCACATGCTTGACTTGCGTTCCTCTTCTGGCAGCTATACTTAACAATGTTCGGATTGTAGTGTGCTTAACTACAGGTGCAAATGTTTCATCGAAGTCTTCTCCGTACTTCTGGGAGTATCCTTTCATGACAAGTTGGGCCTTGTACCGTTCAATGTTTCCCTGCGCATTGTACTTTATTTTAAATGTCCATTTACAACCTATAGTCTTCCTCCATGCGGGCAGTGGAGTAAGTGTCCATGTCACTGCATGGACTTTACTTCTTCTTCAGTCGCTCTTACCCATTTTTCTGCTTCCCCTTCTGACATCTGTGAGATGTCCTCCCAGGATGCTGGCTCTGACAATTTACTGGTGCTGACTTTGTAGGACAGTCAAGTGGGGGAATGCCTTTGTTAGACCTCGTCGACTGCCTTGGCTCAGCATCAGTAGCCAGCTGTGTGTGTTTCTGCACTTCTGTTACGTTTGTGCCAATTTCAACTATTTGTTCAGAGGATTGCTACAGATAGATGAGGGGCAAAAACTACAGTGGATGGAAAACCTCCACAATTATAACTAACAATTCAATGCGGAACTGTATATTAGTGGTTAAACTGAACTCCAAATACATGTATCCCCCTCAGTAGGGCTGCATATTGAGGCACTGAATACAATTATCTTTATACAAACAAATATATAATTTAATCAAGCTCACAAAAAACTCCCAATATATACAGTAAACTCCTAAGGGCTTGGGTACCAATTTACTGATAGCAGATATATCAACCATATATACAGAAAAATGATAAAAATGCTAGAATTGCAGTCCAAAAGGCCCTTGCCGGGTCAATGATTTTCTCCTACTTCCTCTCAGTGACATATACTCGAGCTGCATCCACCTTCAGCTGCACCTTCAACCAAACGTGTTTTGGGGGAAACCACCCCCTTCCTCAGTGGCTTAATTTGGCACTGTAAAAAAACTAGGGAGAACACATTTCCCCAGACAGACAATTGTTTTAAAGTGCTTGCTAAAGAATAAACCCTATATATTGCATATAAAACATTGCTCATACACAAGTGCCATCTGGCACCAAAATTAGTAGGAATGGGCGAACAGAACTAAGTTCGGAAATTCGGTTCGGTTCAGTTTGGAAATTCGGTTCGGTTCGGAAGTTCGGTTTGGTCGATCGAACTATTCGAGTCCAGTCCGAACTCCGAAGTCCGAACAAAGTTCGGAAATTCAAACCCCATTGAACTAAATGGAATATTATCTTTTAGGGATCGGCAAACAGGGCCGAGTTCGGAAATTCGGTTCGGTTCAAAAACTGAGTTCAGTTGGAAGTTCAGTTCGGTCGACCAAACTGGTCAAGTTTGGTCCAAACTCCGAACTTTTGAACCGCGTTCGCCCATCCCTAAAAATTAGTCCCTCTGGATCACTTATTCATCTCCTCGATTTCATGGAGTATACTTGCATGTCCATGCTGCATCAATGTTTCAATTCTTCCTTAGATTTGAATCCCTTTTTGTGAGAAACCATTTGACCTGAAATACATATCCACATAAGGTCTCCCATGACCAGCCTAAATTGAATTTCGTGCTGGATGATGGTAATTAAGTTCCTATACATGTGTGTGTGCCTAAGGCATTTTCCACATGCAAGAGACTCAAGTTATTATATGGCAAAATATATGTGACCAACCTGCATCCTCAGTGTTACCATGCAGTATTCTTTCAGGCAAGCATCTCCTGACTAGTTACTAGTCACAATGCGCACCCAGCTGTAAGGGTTGCATTCATTCAATGTTGTAATAGAACCCAATCTTGGTCCATGTGATAAAAGAGAACCAGTCATCGCGTGCCACTGGGGCAACAGGTGCCTCTAAAATGGTTAGATTACACCCAAGCTTAAGTGCTTGTCTAAATTCCTTAATTGGAGGCTCTTGTCCTATGTAATCTACAGGAGCTGCAACTTCCAATAGATATTGAAAGGTTATGTGCTGTAGCCAAACCTGTTTTCCAGAGAGGCCAATAACAAACACTATCCACATAATTCATGCAAAGAATCACAGACCAATATTGTATGGTTTGATTTTGTACAATATGAGACAATCTCACTACCAAAATACATACAATTTCACCAAACATGCCTCATAGAGGCCTCAGATAACAATGCTTAAATAGAATATTTAATATATACTATATCAAATGTCAGGAGTTCAGTTATCAACTATAAATACAATATAACAACCCATGTAATAGGGGCTTCATTATAATAAGGTAATCTACCAAAACACAAAAAACACCAAGACTAACAATGAAATTCTTGAACAAACTTAGTGTTCCTTCCTATTACAGGAAGGCTATCCATGAAATTAGATTATTCAAACTAGTTGGAACTTGTGTGCCCAGTTTGAAAATCCTATAATCAGGGATTACTTCCAAAACTATGAATTTTAATTCTGATATGTCATGCTGCATTTCTATAAAATGTTGTACCAGAGGTTCCTTGGAGTTCAGTTTAACCACTAATATACAGTTCCACATGGAATTGTTAGTTATAATTGTGGAGGTTTTCTATCCACTGTAGTTTTTTCCCCTCATCTATCTGTAGTCTGCAGGGATTATATCCCTTGGGGTGAGAACGTAGCTTTTTTCACTCTTTTTGGCATCATATTGCATCATGGCTAACAATGAAGATTATATGTTTAGTTACAATGAGTCTGACATAAACAAAATAATAGTAGATGCCCAATCTTTTTTTGAAAACACTGATGACCGCACATTGAAGGGGTCTGGAAAGAATATGCAGATTTTAGAATGAAATCTTTCAGTGGTTTCATCCGTGGTGGATTGTTCTTCTTTGCCTGGACTTTGGAGAGTCATCACACTGTCACTTGAGTTTTCCACAAAGGTCACACTGTTACTAATGGTTATTCTGTCTGTGCATTGATCCAGGATCATGTAGCCTTTGGAATGCTCACTGTATCCTACGAGGATGCCTTCCACTGCTCTGTTTTGCAGCTTGGTACGTTTCTCATCTGGGATATATGCATAAGTCTTACTTCCAAATATTCTGATGTGGCCCACACTAGGTTTTTGACCATGCCACAGTTCGTATGGAGTTTTCCTCACTGTTCTAGAATACAGCCGATTTTGTAGGTAGGTAGCAGCAATTGCTACTTCACCCCAGTATCTTTCTGGTAGTCCAGAGTCTGTTAACATGCATCTAACCATTTTGGTTAGAGTTCTGTTTTTCCTTTCAGCTGTTCGGTTCTGCTTGGGTGTATTCTATAATCAGACCTATAAAGTACCGGGTGAGGTTCAAGGTGCTGGTTTTAACCTTTAAAGCCCTTCACGGCCTGGGCCCTGCTTATCTGCGGGACCGCCTCACTCCCCATGTGCCTGTGCGACCCTTGAGATCGTCCGTGAGAGCCTTTTTGGAGGTTCCCCGGGCAAGGTGAGTGGCCACCGATGTTAGATCTTTTTTGGTGGCCGCCCCTGTGCTGTGGAATTCGCTCCCGGAGGAGGCTCGGTTGACTCCCACTCTCCTGTTGTTTCGGCGTGTATGTAAGACCTGGCTGTTGTGTCAGGCTTTTGGCGAGGGGGGGTGTGTGTGTTTCCCCACATATTGTATTTTTAAATTGTTTTAAAATTTTTGTATTATTTTTATTGGATGTTGTTCACCGCCCCGGGCTGCCCTGAGGGCAGGAGGGGTGGGATATAAATTTTAAATAAAAATAAATAAATAAAAATAAATAAACATGGCACTGTCTTTTGGTGCTCAATTCCATGGACTCTCAGGAAGTCCTCTACTTCCTTTCCTGTGAACTCACCTCCATTGTCAGTCCACAGTGTCTTTGGTCTGCACTGGAACTTGTGGTCACATAGTCCTGAAGTTTGTCGAATACTTCATCTTTACTCTTCATGACGTACATGATCATGTACCTTGAATAGTCATCAATGAAAGTTACCATATACCGGTTGCCTCCTGACGTGGGAACCTTCATTGGGCCACAGACATCGCTGTGTACAAGTTCAAGCGGTTTCGTGGCTCTGTTCTGACTCTTCTTAGGAAGCGTAGCCCTCGTGGCTTTGACTTTGATGCAACAGTCGCATTTCATGATCACGGGACACGTTGATAGGTTAAGGTCTTTGGTCAACGGCTGTCTGTGCATTTCCTTGATGCTGTCTGGGTCTATGTTCCATGCGTCTATGCCACAGGTGAATGCAGTCATCGAGTGACTTGTGTGCAGTGAGCTTCGCCTGTTCTTTCGCTGTGCTCAGACGGTACAGGTGCTCATCTGAAGTGGCTCTGGCCAGTACTTTTGTCTCACTTTGAATTGTGCATTTGTCTCCCTGGAAACAGATGGTGAGCCCCCTCGCTGCCAGGCACCTCACAGACAGGAGTCCCCCTTCTAAATTGGGCACATAGAGCACATCTTTCATGGGTATGGTCACTCCCTCCTCTCCCTCTCTACTGGCTCTTTCTCTTCTGCCTTCAAACATGCCACAGTCTCTCCTATTGTGCCTCCCTGTGACTGGTTGTAGTACAGGAATCTTTGTCCAATTCCTTCCGCGTTGATGCTTCTCCCATCTGCAAGGTAGATCCTTTCTTTACTGCTAAGATCCAGTTCTGTGAAGAATCCTTTATCGCTAGTCATGTGGCTCATTGCCCCGGAGTCTACACACCAATTTTGGGATGAGCTGTCTTGCATTGCTCTGAAGCACCCACTCCATTGTTGAGCCACTGGGTTGCTGTTTGTGACTTTAGCCCTCTGCTTAGGTGTTCATGGAGACAGTTTCTGCTGTTCTGCTTTCCATATATAGCAGTTTTTCTTTAAATGTCCCTACTTTTTGTATCTGAAGCATACTCTGGTTTCCCTCTTAGGAGCTTTGTCTGAGGTTTTCAGTGCAGTCTTATTACCCTGCTTTAGATAATTCTGCAAGTTCTCCTTTCTGCACTAGAATTCATCTGCAAGTCTACCTTTAACAAATTCCAGCTCCAGTTCAGTCTCTGGCCTTGTCTCCAGGGCATTGATGAGGGCACTGTAAGATTCAGTGCCAAGATAGACAAGATCCGCCTCGACATCGCTTCCCACTCCTCTCCTCTTCCCACTCCCACCCCTCTCCCTCCTCCCCCTCCTTCTCTCCTGTCCTCCTCCCCTGCCTCCCTTGAGTAAATCTCCTCTTTGCTCTCCTCCTCCAACCCTTCCACTTGCCTCCTTGATCCCATTCCTTCCCGCCTCCTCACCTCCATTACTCCCACTGTCACCCCCTCCTTCCTGCACATCATCAACCTCTCCCTCTCTACTGGCTCCTTCTCTTCTGCCTTCAAACATGCCACAGTCTCTCCTATTCTCAAAAAGTCCACTCTTGACCCCTCTGACCCTTCTAGCTATCGTCCTGTCTCACTCCTTCCTTTTGCTTCCAAGCTGCTTGAACGTGTTGTCTACTCCCGCTGCCTTGACTTCCTATCCTCCAACTCCTCCCTTGACCCCCTCCAATCTGGCTTCCGCCCCCTTCATTCTACTGAAACTGCTCTCGCTAAGATCACCAACGATCTTCTGGTGGCTAAATCTAAACGTCTCTATTCCATTCTTGTCCTCCTTGATCTCTCTGCTGCCTTCGATACTGTTGACCACTCACTCTTGCTGGATTCCCTTCACTCCCTTGGCTTTTGTGGCTCTGTCCATAACTGGTTCTCCTCCTACCTCTCTGACCGCTCCTTTAATGTGTCTCTCTCCAACTCCGCCTCCTCCTCCTTCCCCCTCTCAGTTGGTGTTCCTCAAGGCTCTGTTCTTGGCCCTCTCCTCTTCTCGATCTATACCTCATCCTTAGGCAAACTCATTGCCTCCCATGGCTTCCAATACCACCTCTATGCTGATGACACTCAACTCTATCTCTCTACTCCCTCTCTCTCTCCCTCTGTTCAAGCTCGTCTCATCAACTGTCTCTCTGACATCTCTACCTGGATGTCTCAACGTCAACTCAAACTCAACATGGCTAAAACTGAACTCCTTATCTTCCCCCCTCATCCTTCCTCTCCTTCCTCACTGTCAATAACTATTGATGGAGTCACCATCCTGCCTGTCCCCCAAGCCCGTAGCCTAGGCTTCATCTTTGACTCAGCCCTTTCTTTTAAACCCTACATTGACTCTGTTGCTAAATCCTGTCGCTTCTCCCTCCATAACATTGCTAAGATTCGCCCTTTTCTCTCTGTCTCGTCTGCCAAAACTCTTGTTCATGCTCTGGTCATCTCTCGCCTCGATTACTGTAACCTCCTTCTCACTGGCCTTCCCCGGTCTCACCTTTCTCCCCTCATCTCTGTCCAAAACTCTGCTGCCAGGGTCATCTACCTCGCCAGTCGCTTCGACCATGTGCAGCCCCTCCTCTCTTCGCTTCACTGGCTTCCCCTTCCTGAACGAATCCTGCACAAGCTCCTAGTCTTCACCTATAAAGCTCTTCACAACCTTGCTCCCCCCTACCTCTCTGCACTTATCGCCCTCCATACTCCAGCCCGTGCACTTCGCTCCTCCTCTGTCCCTTCTCTCACCCTTCCACGCCTTCCCTGCTCCCCTAAGCGCCTTCGTCCCTTCTCACTTGCTGCCCCCCATGCCTGGAACTCCCTCCCTGTCCACATCCGCCTTGCCCCCTCCCTTCATACCTTCAAATCTCTCCTTAAAACTCACCTCTTTCGCTCTGCTCTGTCTGACTCTTTATCCTGCTGAGCCACTATTCCTATACCTACGATCTGTTTACCCTTATCCTTGCCACATGGACCTGCCTGCTGTCATTCTCATCGTAACCAAGCCAAGTACGTGCACTTGAGACCTCGCATCTTCATGAATGTTAGACCCCTTGTCTCTCCCTCTGTTCCCCTTCCTATGTCTCTCCCCCAGCTCCTGTCTCTTAGATTGTAAGCCCTAGGGGCAGGGACCATGTCTATTTTTGCGCTATATAAATGTTTGATAATAATAATAATAATTCAGGCAGGCTGCAGAGGGGTAGGGCTACCACATGGCTATCCTTTAGGGATGTGCGAATGCGATTCGGGGGTTCGGAATTTGGCCTGAACTCTGGGTGTTCAGACCATTTGAGAACACCCTGAATCTGAACTGCCCCCCACCTGCACCGGCTGAACAAAGTTCGGGTTCGAGCAGCAGCGGGTCTGGCGGCGGCAGTGCTCCGGAGTGCTTCAGGCCTTCCAATTTGACCTAGTAGGCCGATTTGACCTAGTAGACCGGAAGGCCTAGTAGCATCCTGAAGCACTCCAGAGTGCCACCGCCTCCAGACCCGCCACTGGACCCGCTGCTGGCAGACCCGGGGCTGGAGCACTGGCACCACCAGGTAGGGAAATCCCTGGGGTGGGGGGTTAAAAAAAAAATTATGAGGCTGGGCAGAGTAGGGGGGGAGGTACTCCCTGGTGCCCCTTCCACCTGCACAGCCTGGAGGGGGGAGGGAAAACTGGACCACCCCTCCAAACCCACAGGCCTAACTGAACAGTTTCAGGTTCAGTCTAACCCTGAATGGGCCAAACACTGAACCCCCGGTGTTTGCACATCCGTACTGTCCTTTATATCTACCACATGGCTATCCTTTCACCATGTGGTAGATATACGACATGGCTATCCTTTAGCAATGTGCGAATGCGATTTGGGGGTTTGGAATTCAGCCCAAACTCTGGGTGTTCAGGCCATTTGAGAACACCCTGAATCCGAACTGCCCCCCACCTGAACTGGCCGAACAAAGTTTGGGTTCCATCAGCAACGGGTCTGGCAGCGTCAGTGCTCCAGAGTGCCACCATCTCCAGACCCGCTGCTGGACCCGCTGCTGGCATACCTGGGGCCGGAGCACTGGCACCACCAGGTAGGGCAATCCCTGGGGTGGGGGGTTAAATTTTTTTTTACGAGGCTGGGCAGAGTAGGGGGGGAGGTACTCCTTGGCGCCCCTTCCACCCGCGCAGCCTGGAGGGGGGAGGGAAAACTGGACCACCCCTCCAAACCCGTTTGGGCCGAAGAGGCCAAACTGAACAGTTTCGGGTTCGGCCGAACCCCGAACAGGCCAAACACTGAACCCCCCCCGGTGTTCACACATCCCTACTGTCCTTTATATCTTCTCCAATACTGTGCAGCTGTGCCACTACTTTCAACATGGCATTTATATGCTCCTGCATTTCACTTTCTTTGCCAAGCCTCATTTTGTATAGTTTCCTCAGTAGAAACAGTTTGCTATTCAGGCTAGTTCTCTCATGCAAGTTTTGCAATGCAATCCACATGCCTC
>QEPC01006720.1:62015-74587 GCA_003113815.1 Sphenodon punctatus | reverse complement strand
ACGTATTTGTAAGACTTGGCTGTTCGCCCAGGCCTTCGGAGGGGAGGGTGGGGTGGTGGGCTAATTTTTGTGGGGGGTGTTTTAAATTTGTTTTATGTTTAAAAATTGTTTTTTAAAACTGTTTTATATTGTGTTGGAAGCTGCCCCGAGATGCCGTGGGCATGGGGGCCGGCATATAAATGTAACAAAATAAAATAAAATAAATAAATAAAATTACTGCCCCATCAGCCTCCTTTGTCTAATATCCAAAATTTACGCTAAATATTTATTGGGAAAACTGTCCTGTTGGATGGCAGAACAGAATATTTTGGGAATTGAACAGGCAGGTTTTAGAGAGGGTCAATCGACTTTAGATCAGGTATTTATAGTATTCCAGCGAATCCATAAATACACAAAGGAGGTGAAGTGCTCACTCTATCTGTTTCATTGACCTCCAGACAGTCTTCGATTCTATAGATAGTGAGAGGCTGTGGAGGAAATTGAGTGTTTCATCTATTGATCGTCGCTTTCTTTATCTAATTATAAAGCTCTATACAAATAATTCTCTACAAGTACGCTATGCACATGATCAGAAATTAATGAAGCACATAAAAGTGGATCTTGGAGTCAAGCAGGCGTGAATTTTGACCCCTACTCTATTTAATATATTTCTGAATGATGTCATTCACATCCAGAGTATGAGTAAGAATGAATATTGTCCGCCTAGACTAGGGGGGAAGCAGCTCCCCATACTTCTCTACGTGGCTGATACCGTCCTGATATCAACCACGCAAGTAGGACTAAGAAGATCTATGGAAGGTTTTGCAACATACTGTTCACAAGAAGACCTTCAGATAAATTACTCTAAGACTAAAATCCTGGTTGCAGGGACCAAAACCAGAAAGTATAGATGGTTAATGGATCATCAAGAGATAGAGCAAGTCACTGCATTTAACTACCTGGGAGTGAAAATAGCTGCATCTCTGAGTTGGAAACCTCATTTTGAGGCTGTTTTCCAACAGGCCTCTTGCGTGACTCACGTAATTATAGACTAGTACTTTTCAAAGGGGGGGGGGAACTAGTAGAGCCGGCCCTATGATTATTTAGGGCCAAAATAGTGCCAAAAATCTTATATGCCTTTCCAATTTGGGGGAAGGATTTCCTGAACCTACTGGATAAGTTGCAGAATAGGTTCCTTCGTGCTATTTTAGGAGTTCCTAAGTGTACCCCACAGGTCTTGCTAAGGGCAGAAACTTGATCTCATTCTCTAAAATCCCAGACAGTAATTGCATTACTCTCATATTGGATGAAGTTATCCTCGTCTTGTCCAGGAAGCAGCTCTCTTGCTAAGAAGATCTGGAATAGGGAACCATTTGTGTCATGGGGCTTGATAATTGAGGATAATTTACATAAATTGGGTTTTTCCAAAGAGTATTTTCAGTGACTGGATTTTCAAATGGCACGGAAACTGATAAAAAAGTGAGTATTAGAGCAGGAGATACAAATAGAGGAAGCAGAAGTAGCTATGCAGAGGGTAGCTCCTATTTTCCTTAATATCATGCCCCCTCAAAAAGCTCCTTATTACCTATTTAACTGGACAGATTGGCAGGTAAGACAGGCTTTGATGCTGTTCCATTTAAATTTGTTTCCCTCGGCAACCCTTGAGGGCAGGTACTGAGGGATTCCACTTAATGATCGTATTTGTCAAAATTGTAATTTAGGGGCAATAGAATCTCTTCCCCATGTTATTTTTGAGTGTCCGAGGTATGAATGCTTGAGATTAAAGTACTTGTATAATGTTATATCTCAATGCCCTTCATGACATTGAGGTCGTACACTAGAGAAACTGCTTAGTGGGGTGGATACAGATCTAGCAAAAAAAGTAGCTAGCTATTGCACTCAGGTTCTCTGGCTCAAAAATATGCAGTTAAACATCATGACCAGAAACCTTAGTTGTGAATAATAGCTTGTCCCCAGCCATGGAACAGCTATGGATGAATGTATTATTATTTGTTAGTGTGGTAAATACTTATGAATTTAGGAGTGTTTTTCCTTTTAAAATGCTAGATATCATATATAATTTTGTATGTCATATATATGATATTTTAATATTTCTAAAATTGTAAAGGCTTGGGCCACAATAAACATGATTTGGTTGGTTTGGTTATACAATTGCCAGTGTAGGCCCCTAAAATGTTAGGTGCCTTTAAATGACACAATGGGTATTTTCAGACGTTACGAGATCACGCTTAACCACGGGGAATTCCCACATGGTGATCGTGGTCTCGTAACGTCTGTTGGGGGGAACGGAAGCCTCCTGCCAGATGTTCACCCCCGAGAATCATGGGGGGGAAAATCACATTGAACATGCAAATGGAGGTCCTGCCCGGACCATCTCTGGGTATTTTCAGACGTTACGGTGGCCGGTTCACCCCAGTGAACCACCAGGGGGGGTGAACAGCGCAACCACGCCCGGGGGTGGGAAAACGACCCAAACAGACGTGCCGGGAACGGGACNGGGGCAGGGACCGTGTCTATTTTATTACTTTGTAAAGTGCCAGGTACACTGCTGGCACTATATAAATGTTTGTTAATAATAATAATAATAATAACTTTAAGATTGGGAGGTGGTGGTGTTTTTGTCTGTTAATTTCATTCCAGTTTTAAAGGTGTAATTGATTAAATAGACTGTTTTATCTGACAGAAAGTCTGAAATGTTGCCCTAATTGCAGAAATTTCTATCTATAGGGCTCATCCAGGTGGAGGCACCATCAGGACATATTATAATTATGAAGTGCTGCAGTAGCAATCAGGAGCCTCCCCTCAAATTCCCCAGCACAGCTGGGACTCCCAGGACTCCTGTGCCTGAAAAGCGAGTGACACTTTTAAAAAGGGGTTACATCTGCAAACCTTTAAAGGCAGCGGTCCACTGAATTGCTGCAAGGGTTTGTGTCTGTGTTTACATGCACACAAGAGGGATTTGGGGATTGGGAATGATGCCACTTCTTCTTGTCTGCCAGAACTGTTTTCTGCCAGACAAACAAGCAAAATGTGGCATTGTTTTCAATTGTTTGTGCGAACAAAACGTATTAAGAACTTCTGCTGCGTACAAAAAATCCCAACCATGCAGGTCTGAGCCTGGTTTGATCAGAGCAGATTGATCATTTCATTACTGAAGCATTTTTCCATAGAACAGAAATGAATCAACCCATGTTTGTCCTTAGAAAAAGTGGCCATCCAGGGCAGAATCAAAATGATTTTTCATTAAGAAAATTGTTCCGGTCAGGTTATTGACTCTGTACAACATTTCACCAGAAACTCTTCAAATAAATCCTCCTCAGTCATAAATCATACAATATGTCTGAGTAACTATTTGTTTTTGTATATTCTCTAAACATGCACTTGTGGGGCCTTATACTGATTTTAAGAAATAAAACGCTATGTAATAATGATTGCATAGCCTTTACAAACTACACTTGCTCATTTTAGAATCTGCCAGAAAATATTTGTGAAGCCACTAACACAGAGCCTATGTTATTTTTAAAAACATTGCATAGTGCAAACAGCCTTGAATACAACCTGGATGTGCCTTTTTCTTTCATCCTATACTTCATTCATTGCTGTTTTCGTTTTATGTAACAAAAAAAGTATGGTGCCCATGGTACCGTCTTGAAATAACTCTTGAATAATGACACAGGGTAATTTCAGATGTGATGCCACCACAGTCAACAATGCTGGATCACAGTGAATCCAGTGTTGTGGCTGTGATGGGTGGCACATCTGTTTGAGCCCCACCAGATGTTCACTATGGTGAATTCCTAGCGGGGTTCAAAGCTAACCACGGTTCTGGGGTTGAGGTCGGCCTCAACCCCAGAACCATGATTAGCTAAACCAGAAAAGGGTCAAAAGTAACATGTGTTACCTTGCCCCGTTCCTGAGCATGATCCAGACAGTAATGGATGAAAACAGACATGACGTTAACCACACTTTAACCACTCTTGGTGGTCATTTATGCGTGTTGCAAGGCTGCATAGGGCACCAATACAGCCCTGCAACATGCATAAATAACCACCAAGGTTGGTTAAAGGGTGGTTAGCATCATGTCTGTTTTCACCCAATGTCTGGGCTTTAAAAAATACTGAAACACTCAGTCCCTTAGAACTAAAGAAGAATAAATTATCTGTATCCTGATTTAACTGATAGAGAGGTGAAGGGCCACGAGACTGATGATGTGAGCTTTTCTTCGTGACTATTTATTAGTGGGCTCTGCCCCCTGGTGGTGATATACTCATACTGTTGATGCTTTTAGATATTCCAGTATTTTTTCCTCAGATTACAATTATTATAGATTTTCTGTATACTCTGAGGGGGGAAAAAAGAAAGAAATAGGGATGTGAGAACAGGTTGCAGTTTGGGTTTGGCCGTTCCGTTCGGTTTGGTTCGTGTGTTCGGTTCATGCGTTTGGGTTGTTCGCCGAGTTTGGGTTCAGCCGTTCGGTTTGGTCGTGTTCAGTTTGGATCGGGCATTCAGAAAAAGTATCATGAGAGTGCGTGATCATGCCGGAAACCGGAATTTCGGGTGCGTGCGGAGCTGTGTGGTGAGAGAGTGTGTGTTTGGCTGGGTGGCTGTTCAGTTTGTGTATTTTGGCTGTTTGTGTTTGGTTTGGCTGTGTTGTTTGGCTGGTTGGTGAGTGTTGGTGTGTGGTGGGTGACTGACTGTGTGTTTTGGTTGGCTGTGTGGTGGTGGTGGGTTTTTTTTAAAATGAAGGTTGTTGTGCTGATGCCACGGCTGGGGGCCAACGTGGTGCTCTCACAGGAGGAAGAGGTCGCTGCCCCTGGACCTTTGGTGGTTGTGGCTGGCTCCTTGGATGAGGAGCAAGCGGCGGGCACAGGAGGTGCTGCCAGGTTTGTAAACTTTTTTTTACTTTGAGGACAAGAAAGGTTCCATCCATTAGAGCGAGTTCACTGGCATGCAGGTGAATGCGTGGATGGGGGCATCAGTCAGGCACAAACAGTGAGCATCAGTGGGTAGCAGCAGATGTCTGTCACAGAGAGAGAGGGTACTGTAGTGTGGGGGGGCTCTTCCAGAAGTCAGGCATGAGCACGAGCAGCACCCCCACCCAAACATGTGCCAGGCTAGCAAGGGTCTCCACTCTCCAGTTGCCATCCCATTCTCTACGCACCCCCAAATAAGGGCAGGATTTGCACATGTCAGCCAGGGCCTTTCTAGTTGCAATCCCTAGCATCCCCTAGCACCCCAAGGAGGGTAGGATTTGCACGTGCCAGCAAGGGTAATTCAAGTTGCCATCGCTATTAGCACCCAAAGAAGGGCAGGATTTGTATGTGCCAGTCAGGGTCTCTCTATTTGCCATCCCATTACCTAGCATCCCCTAGCACTGCAAGGAGGGCAGGATTTGCATGTGCCAGCCAGGGTCACATCTCCCGTTGCTATCCCTAGCACCCCAAGGAGGGAGGACTAGAGGCATCATCATAAATGCATGATATTACTTTGGTGTTCTTAATGTGTTCCCATTTCAGAGAGGAATCGGATGCCGGACCCAGCACTGGTGCCAGGCCAAGGAGGACCCCTAGGTGGGGGTCACCAGTGACACCCCCCAGACATTCGGCAGAGAAGGTCGGATGTCTGGAGTTTTTATGAGATGGGCAACGGAATCACCATATGCAAGGTAAGACATGGGGACTGGAACAACAGGGAATGGATTGCCCTATGACCTGTTAGGAATGGAAGTCCCCTGCAGAGAGAGACTGGCCACCCAGTCCACCCACTTGTGGAGACAGAATGCAGTCAGGGCTTGACAGAACATTGTTCTGACACAGTATGGCACTTCTTGTGTTCCTATTTTTTTATGCTTTTTAGATCTGCAGCAAAAGATTCAGGAGGCAGAGAGGGGACCATATCGGGGCTGATCGCCCATATTGAAAAGCTCCATGGCTTGACGGTGAGGCAGCAGAAGGACTCTGGTGTGGCGTGGAGCCTCAGCCTCAGCACCAGAAGAAAGGGGGGGAAGGCAACCCGGTAGTGACAGCATGTAAGCCCTCAACCCTCCTCCAGTCTCAATGTGGAGTCCCCCAGGCCTCGGGAGTCTGCTGTGGCCAAGGCCTTTCAGGCCAAAGTTGAGAGGTCTGGCCACCAAATGATGACAGGTTCAGTGGAACAGTTCCAGGCGCTCGAGGTGGAGAAAAAGAAGGTGGAGGCGTACGCCCAGTACGTCTCTGCCGAGATGGAATGCCTGGAACTGTACCACCAGGTAGTCTCCAGGTGGCATTGGGACGTGGAAGGGGCTGTGGAGTTTGCCATCTCCCATGGCTACGAGATCAAAGAGGACCGGGTAGCCACCCCTCAGCCCTGTGCTGCGCCCCAACGTTGTCTGCCTTTCCCCCAAGTCCCGGGGGACAGGGACAGAGATTAATAGTTTCCTTATAAGTTTCCTTTTAATGTTTGGTTTTGGTTTCATAATGTTGTTGTTGTTGTTTTGTTGTTATTGTTGTTTAAATAGTTTTAATAAAAGTTGTTATATTTGTTGTTACGAGCTTCGTTTGACCTGTCCAATCTTTTATCCCTATGTGCTGAAGTTCTGGCTGGCAGGTGGCAGAATCTCATACAGCTTGTCGATCCCTATCAGAAGCATCTGGCTGGTTCCACATGTACCCCCCCGGTGGTTTGATGCCGAGTGCCACAGGGCAAGAATTCAGCTTTGCCGTTTGGCGAGGGAAGTANTGGGTGAAAACAGACATGACGCTAACCACCCTTTAACCACTATTGGTGGTCATTTATGCATGTTGCAAGGCTGCATAGGGCACCAATACAGCCCTGCAACATGCATAAATAACCACCAAGGTTGGTTAAAGGGTGGTTAGCATCATGTCTGTTTTCACCCAATGTCTGGGCTTTAAAAAATACTGAAACACTCAGTCCCTTAGAACTAAAGAAGAATAAATTATCTGTATCCTGATTTAACTGATAGAGAGGTGAAGGGCCACGAGACTGATGATGTGAGCTTTTCTTCGTGACTATTTATTAGTGGGCTCTGCCCCCTGGTGGTGATATACTCATACTGTTGATGCTTTTAGATATTCCAGTATTTTTTCCTCAGATTACAATTATTATAGATTTTCTGTATACTCTGAGGGGGGAAAAAAGAAAGAAATAGGGATGTGAGAACAGGTTGCAGTTTGGGTTTGGCCGTTCCGTTCGGTTTGGTTCGTGTGTTCGGTTCATGCGTTTGGGTTGTTCGCCGAGTTTGGGTTCAGCCGTTCGGTTTGGTCGTGTTCAGTTTGGATCGGGCATTCAGAAAAAGTATCATGAGAGTGCGTGATCATGCCGGAAACCGGAATTTCGGGTGCGTGCGGAGCTGTGTGGTGAGAGAGTGTGTGTTTGGCTGGGTGGCTGTTCAGTTTGTGTATTTTGGCTGTTTGTGTTTGGTTTGGCTGTGTTGTTTGGCTGGTTGGTGAGTGTTGGTGTGTGGTGGGTGACTGACTGTGTGTTTTGGTTGGCTGTGTGGTGGTGGTGGGTTTTTTTTAAAATGAAGGTTGTTGTGCTGATGCCACGGCTGGGGGCCAACGTGGTGCTCTCACAGGAGGAAGAGGTCGCTGCCCCTGGACCTTTGGTGGTTGTGGCTGGCTCCTTGGATGAGGAGCAAGCGGCGGGCACAGGAGGTGCTGCCAGGTTTGTAAACTTTTTTTTACTTTGAGGACAAGAAAGGTTCCATCCATTAGAGCGAGTTCACTGGCATGCAGGTGAATGCGTGGATGGGGGCATCAGTCAGGCACAAACAGTGAGCATCAGTGGGTAGCAGCAGATGTCTGTCACAGAGAGAGAGGGTACTGTAGTGTGGGGGGGCTCTTCCAGAAGTCAGGCATGAGCACGAGCAGCACCCCCACCCAAACATGTGCCAGGCTAGCAAGGGTCTCCACTCTCCAGTTGCCATCCCATTCTCTACGCACCCCCAAATAAGGGCAGGATTTGCACATGTCAGCCAGGGCCTTTCTAGTTGCAATCCCTAGCATCCCCTAGCACCCCAAGGAGGGTAGGATTTGCACGTGCCAGCAAGGGTAATTCAAGTTGCCATCGCTATTAGCACCCAAAGAAGGGCAGGATTTGTATGTGCCAGTCAGGGTCTCTCTATTTGCCATCCCATTACCTAGCATCCCCTAGCACTGCAAGGAGGGCAGGATTTGCATGTGCCAGCCAGGGTCACATCTCCCGTTGCTATCCCTAGCACCCCAAGGAGGGAGGACTAGAGGCATCATCATAAATGCATGATATTACTTTGGTGTTCTTAATGTGTTCCCATTTCAGAGAGGAATCGGATGCCGGCCCCAGCACTGGTGCCAGGCCAAGGAGGACCCCTAGGTGGGGGTCACCAGTGACACCCCCCAGACATTCGGCAGAGAAGGTCGGATGTCTGGAGGTTTTATGAGATGGGCAACGGAATCACCATATGCAAGGTAAGACATGGGGACTGGAACAACAGGGAATGGATTGCCCTATGACCTGTTAGGAATGGAAGTCCCCTGCAGAGAGAGACTGGCCACCCAGTCCACCCACTTGTGGAGACAGAATGCAGTCAGGGCTTGACAGAACATTGTTCTGACACAGTATGGCACTTCTTGTGTTCCTATTTTTTTATGCTTTTTAGATCTGCAGCAAAAGATTCAGGAGGCAGAGAGGGGACCATATCGGGGCTGATCGCCCATATTGAAAAGCTCCATGGCTTGACGGTGAGGCAGCAGAAGGACTCTGGTGTGGCGTGGAGCCTCAGCCTCAGCACCAGAAGAAAGGGGGGGAAGGCAACCCGGTAGTGACAGCATGTAAGCCCTCAACCCTCCTCCAGTCTCAATGTGGAGTCCCCCAGGCCTCGGGAGTCTGCTGTGGCCAAGGCCTTTCAGGCCAAAGTTGAGAGGTCTGGCCACCAAATGATGACAGGTTCAGTGGAACAGTTCCAGGCGCTCGAGGTGGAGAAAAAGAAGGTGGAGGCGTACGCCCAGTACGTCTCTGCCGAGATGGAATGCCTGGAACTGTACCACCAGGTAGTCTCCAGGTGGCATTGGGACGTGGAAGGGGCTGTGGAGTTTGCCATCTCCCATGGCTACGAGATCAAAGAGGACCGGGTAGCCACCCCTCAGCCCTGTGCTGCGCCCCAACGTTGTCTGCCTTTCCCCCAAGTCCCGGGGGACAGGGACAGAGATTAATAGTTTCCTTATAAGTTTCCTTTTAATGTTTGGTTTTGGTTTCATAATGTTGTTGTTGTTGTTTTGTTGTTATTGTTGTTTAAATAGTTTTAATAAAAGTTGTTATATTTGTTGTTACGAGCTTCGTTTGACCTGTCCAATCTTTTATCCCTATGTGCTGAAGTTCTGGCTGGCAGGTGGCAGAATCTCATACAGCTTGTCGATCCCTATCAGAAGCATCTGGCTGGTTCCACATGTACCCCCCCGGTGGTTTGATGCCGAGTGCCACAGGGCAAGAATTCAGCTTTGCCGTTTGGCGAGGGAAGTAAAGAACAACCCCTGTTATGCCTCGAGGCTTCTACTAACCCATCAAAGAAAAGAGTATCAGGAATTAATAGCATCCAAGCGAAATGATGCCCAGAAAGTATTATGGGTGGCCCTCATTAAGGCATTCTGGGAGATGATTCATCATCTCCCGAGGGGGGATGGGCAAAGTGGCAGTGCCTCCCTCCCACCGGACGTTTGGCAAGTCTTTTATGAGGGGCTATTTACCAAGGCTAGAGTGGGCCTCCCATTTGTGGAGACCTGCCCTATAGATAGATTCCAGAAGTGAGAGCCAGTCACTGTTGAGGTGGTGGTTGTACTCATCGGCTCCCTTAAATTTGGTCAAGCCCGGATTTTATAACATCCGAGCTTCTAAAAAGTGATCCGGTGCACTGGGATGAGGTATTAGCACCTCTATTTACCTTTATCAATGAGACTGGTATCCTCCTGTCTTCCTGGCTTTCCAGTACGGTTGTCCCCATTTATAAAAAAGGGTCCCCTATGGACCCAGGCAACTATCGGCCAATTAGTCTCCTGAGTATTATAGCCAAATTATATACTCGGCTCTTACTGACCAAATTACAGCATTGGACAACAAGCCAGGAACTAATTGAGCCGGAACAGGTTGGTTTTTGCAAGGGTGCCACAACCTCTGACCATCTATTTGTTTTGGTGGCCTTAATTGCCAGGTCAACTAGGGAACAGGGGTTCTTTTTTATGCTTTATCGATTTTGAGAAGGCATTTGATTCTATATGTAGGGAGCGCCTTTAGATTAAGCTACAGGCTTTGAACATGGAACTTAGGCTACTGTTCCTTATAATTCAGCTCCATTCGTGGAACTCCTTACGGGTTCAGATAAACCCCCAAGGTGTACTTTCTGACCCTGTTCAGGTGAAATCAGGTGTGAGGCAGGGATGTTTATTGGCCCCTGTGTTATTTAACCTTTATTAATGGCACGGTTCAATTTATGAAGTCGCGCAACACCTCCCCCCCCCAAAGATCGGTGATCGACAAGTACCGTTGTTACTATATGCAGATGACAACGTGCTAATTTCTCAAACTTTGGTGGGGATGTGACGCGCGATGTCAGCATTTGAAGAATACTGTCAGGCTGAGTTTTTGGCAATAAATTTTGCTAAAGCCAAGGTATTAGTAGTGGGATCTAGGAGAGCTCAAAAATGCCATCGTTGGGCCATAGGGGTCAACCAAATTGAACAAGTCCAGACATTTAAGTATCTAGGAGTGATTATTTCCGCCATAAGAGGCTGGAAGGCCCATTTTGAAGTTGCCCCAAAACAGGCCAAGAATCCTATAGCAGCCATCACCAAATTTTACTTTGGCCAGGGAGGGAAGTTGGTCCGTCCAGCCTTGCGGCTCTTTAGAGCCAAAGTTATTGGCCAACTTCTCTATGCATTCCCAGTGTTGGGGCCGGAGTTTTGCACCAATTTGGAGACTCTCCAGAATATGTTTTTGCGGACGATCCTGGCCGCTCCGTGGGGGACTCCACAGGTTATCCTGAGAGTGGAAGTACTTGGTATGCCCCTTAGAGTATACGCTTTGCAGGTCTGCCTAAATTATTGGGTTAAAAAGGTACTATTCCCCTTAAATAATTCATTAGTGAATGCTGCCATTGCTGCTGGGCTTGGGGATAGCTGGCTGAGACTGACTGAGAGGGAAGTTTTAAGCTTCCTTTGGGAGCTTTGAAACCTTGGGATGGGAGGCCAGTAAAAATCTAATTAAGAGATGGCTTTGGGACCAGTATTCTCAATCTAAAAACACCCTGAGGGATGCACAGAAAGTGACATCTTTCTACACCCCCTATTCCCCATTGATGTCTGGTTCTTATTATCTATTTGAATGGCAGGACGCCAATTGGCGCACTGCCTTTTTTCAAATGAGGGTGAATGTTTTCCCCTCAGCAGTTCTGGAGGGCTGCTATGCGGGGACCACGTGGACCCTGTGGGTTTGTCCTTTGTGCCAGTTGGGGGAGGTAGAAACCGCTGAGCATATAATTATGCGCTGCCCAGTTTTCAATGTTCCCAGGTATAAGTACCTGGGGGCTTAGTATAAGATTAACGAGGTCCCTGGGAGTGTGCTATGGAAGTTGCTCAACCCAATTGACTCGGAGTTGTCTAGGGCGGTGACCAAATTTTGTTGGGCCGCTATGTGTATTCGGCACTCAATTTTGGCTCCCTCTCAAAACGATGGATGATATGGTGAGCGGATTTGAGGAGGTATAGAGGTCTAGGGCGACCAATTCACATCTCCTTGATCGGCTAGCGTTGAGCAGGGGCCAAGTGTGCCACCACAAACCCCAAGAAGGGCAAGGCATAATATAAGCACTGTGCAGGGGTTATGTGTGCAGTCATAAGCCCCGAGAAGGGCAAGATATTTCCTAGTTCTTTTAGTGAACTGTTTGTATAGATCATCGAGGTTGTTCATCTAAATGATCATCTTTATTGTATAAGTGTTGACAGGGGCTATTTATGTCATCATAAGTCCTAGGAAGGATAAGATTTCCTATACCCCCTGCAGTGATCTGCAGGTATAATCTTGCCTGGATTCAGGCTCCCCTGGCCCTTTGATTTGATTTATTATTTGATATGGTTGAGGCTGTTTTTGCAGGGTACAAGTGGGATGATACAGTCTTGGGGAGAGCAAGGTACTGGAGATTCTGCAGGCAAACAATAACTGCAATGGAATCACAACCTGATGCCTCCTATGATCCCCATGGTGATATTTTATTGCATTTTAACTCTGTTCCTTTTGCTCTTGTAACTAAATGTATTGTTGTTATGGCCAAAGGTTAAACAAATAAAACCTTTTAATAGTTCCACATGTAGCATAGTTAAGGTACTAACCCAAAGATGTGCCAGGCAGCAGCAGGGTCTCAACTTGAAGACAGCCCCCCAGGAGGGGCAGGGCTTGTGTCTGTGTGGGTGTGCCAGAGAGAAAGAGAGACAGGCTCCTTGGCAGTGGGCAGCAGGAGCTGGTGGTCGGAGGTGCTTTTATTTCCAGCAGTTTCTGCGGGCACCCGCTGGTGGGTGCAAAGGAGTAGGCTGTTGGGGGGGGGGGGG
>QEPC01006720.1:49255-60673 GCA_003113815.1 Sphenodon punctatus | reverse complement strand
CAGCCCAGTAGGCCAAGGGATCGCTGCTGGGATCAATGCATGGCTCCTCCTCCAGGTAGGTCTCCACTGCTGCTGAGGCACCATCATACTCCCTCTGGTAGCTCTGGGTGGGCACTAGGGGTGGGAATTCTGGATCTTCCGGTATCTGATACTGCCGGTATTTGGTGTACCGGCAGTATCAGATTAAACCCGGTAATCCGGGGTAATTTACTGGATTCCCAGTACCAGATTTTTTACATTGCGGCCATTCAAATGAATGGCTGCAATGTAAAAAAACACACATAAAACCCCCACTTTCCCTCCCCAGTCCAGGCTGCTTAGGTGGAAGGGGGGGACACCCCCCCACCCACCCTGCCCAACCTGGATTTAAAAAATTCCCCCGAAGTCCCTGCTAGTGTGGGCTCCGGGCCGGCTCCGGCAACCCAGAGCCCGCACCAGCAGGTAGGTAGGACTAGGTATAGGTACTAGTACTGTACTAGGGTGACCCTGGGGTGAGGGGTGGTTTAACACACACCCCACCCCAGGGATCACCCTACCTCCCCACCCAGGGATCTCCTACCTTGCGCTCCAGGTGGCGGTGGCGGTGGTCCGACAGCTTCAGCGCTGGCTGTGGCTGCGGGCTTCCGCACTACTAGGCCTTCCGGGGAAACCTGGAAGTTCACCGGAAGGCCTAGTAGCGCTGAAGTCGGCAGCCACAGCCAGCGCTGAAGCTACCGGACTGCCGCCGCCGCTGCCCGGAGCGCAAGGTAGGCAATCCCTGGGTGGGGAGGTAGGGTGATCCCTGGGGTGGGGTGTGTGTTAAACCACCTCCCACCCCAGGGATCACCCTAGTACCTGCTGGTGCGGGCTCGAGGTCACCGGCGGTGGCCCGGAGCCCGCACTAGTAGGGAGTGGGACTTAATTTTTTTTTAAAAAAAAAAATCCAGACTGGGCAGGGTGGGTGGGTGGTGCCCCCCTTCCACCCGCACAGTCTGGGAGGGGGAGGTTTTTTTCCCCTCATTGATTTCAATGGGGACAGTTCCCCATTGAAATCAATGGAACAAATCCGGTACCAGTAAACCGGTACAAATCCGGTAATCTGGTTTTTTTGAATCCGATAATAACCGGTAAAACTGGTAACCGGTAATTGCCCTAATGTCCCACCCCTTGTGGGCACCACCTGCCCTACTGCCCTCGGCCACTCTGCTTTCCCTTTTGTGCTGGGCCCCATGCTCCCCAGAGTGGCCTGCACACAGGAGGAGCTGCTGGCACTAGTAGGGGTCCTGCTGCTGATGCTCATCCTGCTGCTGGTGCTGCTGCTACTGCTAGGGCTGGGGGAAGGGATAGACCAGGATGGCTGGAATGGGGTTGCTGCTCCCACTCCCACCATCCTCAGGAGCATCCTGCTGCATGGCCCCCTCTACCTGCCAGACGTTCTGCACCAGCGCACCCTTCCGGAGGTTGTCCATCATGGTTGCCAGGACATATTCCTCTTGGTGCAGGAGCTCATCAAAGCGGGCACTCAGCCCCGCCTTCAGCTTCTGTGCCAGGTCAAGTGCCTCATCAGACATCTTCCTGCCCGCAGGGCCACAATCCCGCCTCCCGAGAATCTCGTCCAGGCTCCTCTGGAGACTATGGACCAGCAGGGTCACCTGTCTGAGGGTGGCGATGGAGCTGCTCACGGTCTCCGTCACAGCCAGGAACAGTCTCAGGATGAAGACCATGTGAGCAAGGATCTCCCATTCCTCCCTGTTGTACCCTGGAGGTGCCTCGATGTCTGTCTCCAGTTCCAACTGATGCAAGACGGCTTTCTGCTCAAGAAGCCGCTCGAGCATCAGGAAGGTGTAATTCCACCTGGTGGAGACATCCTGGATGAGCTGGTGCACCGGGGACCCTTGCTCGGCCTGCTTCTCCCTGAGGAGCTCGCTGCCCTTCACGCTTCTATTGATGAACCCTGCCAGCTTCCTCCCCCAGTTGACCAGGGAGCTAAGGGTGCCTGGCCCAATCCCCTTATCCCCCAAGCCCAGAGTGTCCTTGACCACAAGATGGAGGGTGTGTGCGGTGTAAGGGATGCTTGTGAAACGCCTGTCACGGACTGTCTTCAGTATATTAGTCACGTTGTCCGTGACCACCCACCACTTGGTGAAGGCCGCGCCTGGCATGACCCACTCCCTCACCATGGTGGCCAGGGCTGCCTCAAGGTTCCTAGCGGTGTGGGAGCTGTTAATTACTTGTGCCTGAAGCAGGGCCCACCTATACCCTGCTTCAGGACCCCTCCTGCCACTGCCAAGCGCTGCCTCTGGGTCCTGCCACCAGTGTGCAGTCACTGCCAGGTAAGCATGCTGGGCGTTCCTGGAGGACCACAGGAGAAAATTAGTTAAACAAACAAACTGAAAAACCCAAAATTGTGAAAGAATGGTTGCTCAAATGCTGTTTGGGTCAACTACACTCTGCTTGAAATCCCAGAGAGCTTTTATTTTGCTACCCATTTCAGCTCTAGAAGATAAAGTACATTGATTTGGCTGTGCAGACAGGAAAGTGTATAGATTATCTGGATTTAGGTACCAGAAAGTATTCACCTTCAGCTGGCTTGCTCTAGGTATTAGATTTGGGCTATTTACAAGCAACTTGTTTAGTAATTATTTCCCTTCTCCTTGGGAAATACCTGCCTTTCGGGAACCCTTGCAACCATTTGTTGGCATTTTCTCCACTGGTCAATGATTCCGCAGTTCTGCCATTATGACATTGGAACCAACAATTTTCCGTCTTTTCTGGCACTTTCTGGGACTGTTTGGGGCTGACCTTTTGCATCCATTTCCAGCATTTTTGTGTCAGTTTACAGCACTTTTGAGTCGCTTAGCTGCTATATAAAGCATAAGATGCTAAGCATAAGGGGTGGGAAGCTCGGATCATCTGGTATCCAATACTGCCAGTATTTTGGTGTACCAGCAGTATTGGATTACTCTGGTATTTGGGGGTCCCGGTACCTGATCCCTGTGACAGATCTTTTTACATTGTGGCCATTGAAATGAATGGCCGCAATGTAAAAAAATAAGCAACCCCCCCCAAACACATTCCCTCCCTAGTCCAGGCTGCGCGGGTAGAAGGGGGGACACCCCCCACCCACCCTGCCCAGTGTGGATTATTTAAAAAAAAAAATTCCCCCAAAGTCCCTGCTAGTGTGGGCTCCAGGCCGCTGCTGGCGGCCCAGAGCCTGCACCAGCAGGTAGGTAGTACTGTGGTACTAGGGAGATCCCTGGGGTGGGGGGTGGTTTAACACCCCCACACCCCAGGGATCACCCTACCTCCCCACCCAGAGATCGCCTACCTTTGGCGCTCCGGGCGGCAGTGGCAGTGGTCCGGAGGCTTCAGTGCTGGCTGTGGCTGCCGGCTTCAGAGCTTTCTAGGCCTTCGGGGGAAGCCGCCGGACCACCGCCTCTGCCACCGCTGCCCGGAGCGCCAAAGGTAGGCGATCCCTGGGTGGGGAGGTAGAGTGATCCCTGGGGTGGGGTGTGTGTTAAACCACCCCCCACCTCAGGGATCACCCTAGTACCTTCTGGTGCGGGCTCTGGGTCGCCGGCGGCAGCCCAGACCCCGTACTAGTAGGGACTTAAGGTAAAAAAAAAATTAAATCCAGGCTGGGCAGGGTGGGTGGGGGGTGCCCCCCCTTCCACCTGCACAGCCTGGGAGGGGGAGGTGGGAGGTATTTTTTTTCCCCCATTGATTTCAACGGGGACAGTTCCCCATTGAAATCAATGCAATAAACCTGGCACTGGTAATCCGGTTTTAATCCCGTAATCTGGCTTTTTGTAAACCGGTAACTGGTAAAACCAGTAGCCGGTATTTGGACTGATGTCCCACCCCTACTAAGCATAGTTTGTAGCAGCCTCAGTTCATAGTGTGTTCAAGTAGCAAAAACAGTAAAAAAGTCAGTAAGCTCCCTGGTCATGCAAATGAAAGAGAATGAACTGTTTCCTATGGAAACAGCATTCACTGCGATTGGTCCTTTCAAGCCTAAATGTGTTTCCTGTTTGTATGCTTGAATCTTCCACGATGTCAGAATTAGTAGTAATAAACACTTTATTGTGTATCTGTGGCTATTACAATACATAGTACAAACCATATTAAAACTTAAGATAACAAATAGTAAAAAATGTATGCAATTTAAACAAAAATGACCTTGGAGATCTCCACATGGAAGAACAACTCTGGGCCGGAAATTCCCTAAATCAAATTAACTAATTTTGTTAAGAAGAGCTTGCCTTTTCAGTATAACAGCCGAACAAAAATCTGCCGCAGCTCTTGTCACCCTTAAATCGAGTGGGCTAAGGTATCTAAACAGCAAAGATTCGTAATGGTGTCCTGGGATTTGGACAGAATCAACTCTCATATATTTCTGTCTTGACTCAAGCAATGCTGGACAGCGAAAAAAGACATGAATAGAAGGGTCGACTTCCTGAACGTCACATAACAGACAAAACCTTGCCTCTCTGGGAACGCCGGTATATTGACCTTCCAAGAGAGTGGAGGGAAAGACATTACATCTAAAATGAGTAAAAGCCCTTCTTTTATTCGCGTCCATCCAGGTAACCAGATAACTGGACCTGAATCTAAAAGGGTTTGGCAGAAAGTAATCTCTCGCAACTTTCTGGGCAGACAGGAGAGCATTCTCATTTCGTAACTCTTGATCAGCCAGTCTCCTTTTTATCTATACCCAAAACCTGAAGAGACTCCTTTGAAAACCCTTATTTATGGACTTCAACTTCCACTACCAAATCCCATGAACCATGCAGACCGTTGTTGATAGCTAGACTTAATAAGGAATTTGTTTGGAGGGGAAATAACGAAACCTTCAGTCAAAATTTCAAAAGTGATTTCAGGGCACGGGATTGAATTGTAGGGCAAGATACTTCAGCTCTCAGTATCGCCTGGGCAGTGCCTTGAGGGACTCCCAAGACTGAACGGAGAAACCCGTTCTGTATTACTTCCAACTTACTTAAGTAGGAAGTAACCCAAACTGGAAAGGCATATAGGCCCTGGCTGATGACTTTTGCCCTGAAAAGACGAACAACTGGGGGGACCAACATGCCCCCACTACTGTAATAATAATTAATTATTGAAGCTGCAGTCCTACTGGTCTGACTCATTACTGCCTGCAGATGATGTTTCCAACTTAGTGAGGAGGAAAGGGTTACCCCCAAATATTTAAAGGAACTCACTTGTTCTATGGAATTACCACCGATAAACCAATGATGGAATTTCACAGACCCACGAGCACCCGCTATCATCACCTTCATTTTGGAGTAATTAATTATCAGGGCTTCCCTATTACAGTACTCCTCAAACCGCTGCATAGATCTTCTCAGCCCAACAAGTGATTGAGAGATTAGGACAGTATCATCGGCGAACAAAAGAGCTGGAATTCTCCGGTCACCAATCGGGGGCGCATGAGTGTCAATGATTTTCAAAAAGGAAGTAAAGCATTCAAAAAGATATTGAATAAGACGGGTGCCAGAATACAGCCGTGCCTAACTCCAAGGGAAACGTGCACTTTCTTAGAGGGCAACTGGGAGGGGACATACCTAACTTGAAGAGTATTATCGCTGTGCAATTTGATTTAACAAAAACAACAATCTTGGGTCCAGAGTAGAGGAACATCAGAATTAGGCATTTGTCCACCAAAGATTATTTAAGAATCAGACACCCATGATGGGGAATTATATAGTTGGTGTTTTCTAAAAAGAAAAAAAATCAGCTGATGATTACATGGTAGATTTCTCATTAGAAGACAGTGAAATGTTTGTGCCCAAAATTGGAGCAAGCTGCAGTTGCAATTTGGAGTTAGGAAGCCAGTAATTAAATGAAAAAACATAAAACAAGGGAAACAAAGTAGCCACTAAGGAAAGCCAAACAAATGTCAAGGCAACTAACTATAAGAAACTTTACTCTAAGTGTACAAAGTAACAGCAGTGGGTGCTGAAGATACCAATAACAATAAAGTACAAGAATGAAAGTTGAATAAGCAATATACAGTACATAGAACCCTAACCCAATGCGTTTCAGGTAAAACCCTTTGTCGGGGGTACAAGAAAGATTTCTGGCCCAACAACGAGGTATGTAAGAAAGGAATCTTTCAGTTATATTAACTTGAAAATCTGTCATCTTGGAGGCGCCTCCTCAGTATGCTGCTAGGTTCCAATACAGGCTAGATTGTGGGCAGCATGAAGTTTGCAGTACTTTTGAGGTTATTCAAACAAGATCCATTGCCATCATATTCATGACAGCCTATATGGAACGAAAAAGAAGGTGGCATTTATACCCCTCCCAGATGACAGATTTGTGTGGCAAGTTAATAGAAGTGAAAGATTCCTTTCTTAGGCCCTTTTCACACTGAACCCCCCCCCCCCCCCGCACATGTGTGTGGTGGTGGGGCATCCGTGAGAACGCCACAACAGATGCAGGGATAGGGTGGGCGCCTGTAGGAATGGCGTCCACGGTGGGTGGGGGTGTGTGCATGCTCCTGCGCTTCACCCATCTCCACCCATCACCCACGCATGGAGCAACAGGCCCCAATGCTGGTTGCTCTGTGTGTGGAGATGGGTGAAGGTAGGTGTGCGCCTGTGGGAATGGGCGCACACTGCAGGTCCAATCACTGTGGCCCATTTGAAAAGGGCCCAGCATACCTCATTGTTGGGCCACAAATCTTTCCTGTACCCCTGAGAAGGGTTTTACCCCAAACGCCTTGGGTTAGGATTGTATGTACTGTATATTGCTTATTCAATTTTCATCCTTGTATTTTGTATTTTATCTTCAGCACCCATTTCTGTTATTTTGTACACTTACAGTAAAGGTTTTTTTATAGTTACAGTGACCTTGTCATTTGTTTAGTAATTAAATTAGGGATGGGCGAACAGAACCGAGTACGGAAATTTGGTTCGGTTCAGTTAGGAAATTTGGTTCGGTTTGGAAGTTCGATTCGGTCGACTGAACTATTCGAGTTCGGTTCGAACTCCGAACTTCCAAACAAAGTTTGGAAATTCAAACCCCATTGAACTAAATGGAATATTATCTTTTAGGGATGGGCGAACAGAGCCGAGTTTGGAAATTCGGTTCAGTTCGGTTAGAAAATTGAGTTTGGTTTTAAAGTTCTGTTCGGTCAACCGAACTGGTGAAGTTCGGTCCGAACTCTGAACTTCCGAACTGTGTTCTCCCATCCCTAAATTAAATGAAAACACAACCTCCCTATTTTGTGAATGGATCAGATTCCAATAATCCATCCCGATATTTCATTGGCATAATTCACACTGATTAATGCCTAAGTACTATTTAAGCTGCGCCCTGCTCCCAGTCAACAAGAAACAAACATTTAAAAAGGGAAACATGAAAACTGGAGGATACCACAAAGTCAGTCTGACACCATGAGGAAGAGAATGATGACTGATGCAGAACGATTACTATTGCTTTTTACTACATGCTGCCAAAGTTGGTAATAGTGCAATTTGAATTTCCATTTTATTAGCAAACCTACCTTAGACTCAGACGCTCAGAGCATCTGTGGCAAAGGGCCAGGGCAGTGCTAATGGTTCTTAAGGAAAGGCAGAGTCTCATGGCCGACACCGGTGATCAGCGTAGCTGTGAGACTGGCCCCCTGCGTTTGGCAAGCGACAGTTTGGTGACAGTTGGTGATTGCAAATGTGAGTGAGTGTGAGCAGCATGTGCGTTGTGAGTGCCGCGTGAGTGACTAGCGTGGGTGTGATAGCCTTGTGTGTTCCCCCCTGTGATCCTCTTTGTGTGTGGGCCCCTTCCTAGTTTCCCTGTTTCTGAGAGAGTGCCCCTCCTTCTCCCCATGCCTGTATTTCCTAAGGGCTCTTTCCCGGTATCCCTCACTAACCAGCACACCCTTCCTGAGCCCCCCCCCCCCCATTTCCTTGAGTGCCAAGATCACTGTGTGCATTTGTGGGGTGAAGGGTGTGGCAGGCACAGAGAGTGGGAAGGCAGTGGTGATGGTTGTGCATGAGTGGGGGCATTGCTCAGGGCCTCGTTGTCTCCTCCCCGATGATGAGATAGACCTCGTTTCTCTGTGGAGGAACTATAGGCCCTATAACAACCTGAGGGGTGTTTTTCCTTACATAACGGAACTTGCCCTCACTGGGGAGAAAATGAGGCGTCTGGTGTATTGTGTGGCTGTCTTCTCAGGCCCAGATACCCTTTCCAGTACCCCCTTCCTAACACCCTCTCCCCTGTGTCCGACATTGTGTTTAATGATATTGAGTGGTGTGTTAGTGTTAATGTATTAGTTTGTAGAAGAACCTTGGGATTTAAAAGTGACAGCATCATTTATTGAGGGGAAGGAGCACTGCATCATGGGATATCATGCTTTTTATTGGAGGAAGCAGCGCACGATGGGATATCACCCAGGGAAGCTGTGGTGGGCTGCACATCACTGCTGACATCCAGTGTTTAAGTAAGCACCAGTAGATGTTATTGTGTAAGTACTGCAACGCAGCAAACACGGGGACATACGTGTGACTAAACAATGGTGTCACATCCAGACACCCATTTATGTTGTGCAAATGACTCTACTGCCTAGGGGTGGGACACCGAGGAGAATACCTGATACCGGATGTACTGGTATCGGATATTCCTGGTACCGGATTTACCTGTACTGGCATACCGGATTTTTAACATTGGCCGCAGTACCAGATTTTTTACATTGCAGCTATTGACATCTATGGCCGCAATGTAAAAAATCTGGTACCACAGCCAATGTTAAAAATCCGGTATGCTGGTACAGGTAAATATTGCATTTAGCGGATTAAGCCGATACACCCAAATACCGGCAATATCGGATCTCGGGAGTACCGGAATTCCCACCCCTACTACTGTCTAAGTGTCCTCTTAGTTAGAATACTTTTCTCATATTTATTGTAATTATTTTCTTCTTTAATTAAGCCCATTACCTCCAGTCTAGAGCTAAAAGAGGGTATCCACAAAATCAGGTAACCTGTCGAATTTCCTGTACCTGATTTGACTCCAGTAACCATTCAGTACCCGATTATGACCCAATCAGGTACCTGATATCCCAAAATGTCAACTTTCGGTCCCGGAATGTTGACCGCCTGTACCGATTTTTTAATTCTTTTGTTGATACACCGACTCCTGATATCTATTTATTGGGTTTCTATCAAGTTCCAACAATTTTTCAGCAACTTATGGTCCTGGAAAACTACTTCCTGTTCCAATTCCCCCCTCCCCAATTTTTTTTCTTAAAACAACTTATGTATGAGTTTTCCATACCAGAAAATGAATTTTCTCATCCTGGAAAGTCAACTTTCGGACCTAGAAAAATACTTACCGTGACTTTTAAAAAGTTTTCATGCCAATTTTTTGGTTTTTCAACTTGATATACAGATTGGTATGTACTGATTGGAAATTGGTAAATCAAAAAATCAGTACTGGAAGTTCCCAATTTTGGAAGGGTATTCAGGTACCCGATTGGTGCCCAGGTAACTCATCAGGTACCTGATGAGGTACCTGAGAAAGTGAATCTTACCCTCAGGTACTAAGTTTAGTACCCATTTCAGCTGTACTCTTCTGTGACCAGAAAGAAGAACTGGATACCATTTTGCTCAGAGAAGCCTTTTACATATTTGAAAAGTTCAATCTAAATAGGAATGTTTTCACACCATGTGTTTTATCATGATGGATGTGTTCTTCCTGGCGATTACATCTATTTCTACATCTCCAAAAATTTGTTTTCCTTCAGGATCCAAAACATGAACTAGACACACGCTGTCCTGCTTCTCCTCCTGTTTTAGAAGTTTTTCCATTTTCCTAACCTTAAATGCCATGTATTTCAGTAGAATGCCTTCCCTTTTATGATGAATGTCATTGAACACATGGTAGAAGGTCATTTGCATAGGCAAATGAGGTAGAGTCACATAAGGTCTGATATGCAAATTGCCCTGACACCTCCCCCCTTTTTCCCCACAGACACCACTCCCTCACTCAGCTGAACTACAGCAGCTCTCAAGGTATTTCAGAGATGATGATTAGCCTGAAGGTAACCTAGCAACAGCCAATATCTGAGTAGACTCCATGGCCCTACAAGAGATATAAGCCGAGGACCTGGGGGCTCATTAACTCAGTGAAGCAGAGATGTGTTTATGCCCATGTGCTCTCTCTCACTGTGTGGAGTGCTTGCAGAGCAGATGTTTGCCATACTGCAGGGTAGGGATTGTGATTCGCTCTGTTTTTAATATCATGTGACTGATGTTTATGTCAGGCTGTGGGTGAGAGAATATTATGTGGTGCTAAATCCCTCCAATTTACTGTGGAACAAATTTGTTGTAGCTAGTAATGGGAACCTGTTGCTGATCGCTCATTACCCTACTCTTACTCACTGATTACAGAGATGCGCCTCTCCCCACCTTTGGGCAACAACTTTGGCCACTGATAGCTCCTCTTTAGTGACATCTCAGATGTAGTCAGAAAACATCACAAAGATTTGCACCGTGACTGAAGTTGTTGCCAGTTAGTGGCAGGGTGGGTTAAGGGTTGGCCAGGCCTGATCAAGAGAGTGGCACACTCATTTTGATGTCATCAGAATTATTGATAGTCCTGATAGTAGCCCAGCCCCGGCTCTATTTAGCTTAAATTTAGCTTAAATATAAGTAAGAACTTTCTAAAAACAAATGAGTGCATGAGCCAGTTACCTAGCAAAGCTGGGGAATCAACTTCACTAGAGATTTTTAAGAAAAGTCTGGATGAACATAATTCGTGGATAATGTGGACAGAGTTGGAGTGAGGGTCTCTCTTGGTTCTCTTGTCAAAGAATCTTACACAGCGTTTTCCTCTTCAAGAATGAATTTCTGCATAGGCTCCACCAGACCAGACTATTCATTCAGTGGCAGCAGCTCTATTACTCTGCTAAGTCAGACACTGCATGTTTGGCTCTCCTCTTTCAGCAAGGATTGCTGTGAACATTCATAATATTTTTTATTTCTTTAGGCAGGACTGCCCTGAGTACTTTCCAGTCACTGTTTGCTCCCTGTCACAACTGCACCAGTCCCAGCTGCTCTCTGCTCTGATTGGAGATAGCTCACCTCCTTGCCCCTATGAATGGATTCTTCTACAGGCTTCTCCCAGCAGTTTCCCCATGTGTCCCTCACTGTTAGTGAGTTTACCACTATTGATTCCCCTTAGGATTCCACTATGCATTATCTGTTGCAGAGTAATAACTGATTCGCAATCAGTAAGGACAAATGCAGCTGAAGGTTTAAAAACAGAACTTTACTTAAGCTTTCTCAGGCACAGATCCTTAGTTGCATCTAACTAGTAGTAAGACAAAATGGAGACTGAGACAAAGAGAGAGAAGGGAAGAAGGAGTGGTTACACAAAGGAATTCAACTGCAAAACCCCATCTCCCTTCCATGTACA
>QEPC01006719.1:74654-108786 GCA_003113815.1 Sphenodon punctatus | reverse complement strand
TCTCATTTTCATCAGACCCAGGTCCAGGCAGTCTCGGTGCTTATCCAGTGTCTTTCAACTGTGCGGGATTGGATGAGGGAGAGCCACTTGAAGTTAAATCCTGACAAGACAGAGGTGATGGTTGTGGGGAAAGCCAGGGGAGTGATAGCCCACATCATTGATGGTGTCCGTCCTCCCCTGGTATCTCAGGTCCGTAGTCTGGGGGTGCTCCTTGATCCGCAGCTCTGCCTGGATGTCCAGGTGGCAGCTGTGGTGAAGGGTGCATTCTGCCAGCTACATCTGGCATGTCGGCTTAGGCCATATGTCTCGAACTTGGACCTGGCCACAGTCATCCATGCTTTTATTACCTCAAGATTAGACTACTGTAACGCACTCTACATGGGGCTACCCTTGGTGATGCTCTGGAGACTGCAACTGGTTCAGAATGCAGCAACCCATCTCCTGAAGGGGATGGGCCGACACGAGCACATCACTCCAGTGCTCCGCTCTCTGCACTGGCTGCTGATAGTCTTCCAGGCCCAATTCAAGGTGCTGGTGTTGACCTTTAAAGCCCTAAATGGCCTGGGCCCCACCTACATGCAGGACCACCTCACCGTCTGGATCTTGGATCGACCTCTGCGCTCAGCTGGGGGCGCCCTCCTTGACAGGAGAAAATTGGTAAGGATTTCTCTAAGATCCATAGTACTAAGTTGTGAATAGTGTTTCCCTAAAAAATAAATTTAAAAAATGCTGCTGTTCAAGAATGCATACACTAACTGTATTCCATTTTTACAGAAAACCAACTAGAGGCACAAATGGAATTGCTCCAGAACTTGAGGGAGGAAAATAAAGCCCTTCGTGTGTCGCTCGCAGAAGTGCTCAAGGAGGTACGGCTTACACAGGGACTAGTGAGAGCGGACAGTTGATTTTTAAAGCTAAATAATGTTAATGAAAAACTTATATGCTTTTTACATAGTTTGCTTTAAATTATTTTTTCTATTAAATAGTTTGTTTTTCACTTATGTGCATTTTTGCTCATTATTTAGCTTTCTGTCTGACCTGTGCATGTAGTATGCTCCTACTCACTTGAGTAGGATACTGCAGCAGCTGATCCCTTTGCTATGAAAGTCTAGTATGTTCAACAGGGAATGAGAGTGGATAGACTGTTTACCAACTGATCATTAATAATTCTCCAGGCAGGACCATTTTGCAATCATTCCATCCATCCAGCATTGGGGTGATTAATTCCCTTATGTTGACTGGTGCTGCCAGCCTGTCACTGCCAGCCCCAAACCAGTAAGAGGTTACATTCCCCAAACATATGTGAACCCATCTTCCAGAATATTTCCTAACCCTTTCCTAAACACAGCTATACAACTGGACTTCCCTTGACCACATCATCTGGCACTGTCTGTCAGCCAATTGTACCACCACTTAATTGTGCGATGGGACTCTTAAAAAAAAAAAAAAAAAAAGTACTATTGTGTGCAAGTTAGTTTAATTTGGTGTCCCCTACATGACATTTACTCTCAACAAGAGACATTTTTGCGAGTAAATAACTGTTCGATTTGGTTGGAAATCCAATTTGTTTTATTCTCCAGATGAAGACAAAACCAACTGTTCACATCTTATAAAAAACCCACTACTGGCTTGTGGGGAAAAAATTGATTGCGGTTGGAAAATTCCTTCATGACTCCATATGAAAATGGCAATTAGATCAGTGCTCAATCTGTGAAGAATACTGGCAGTGCCAGTGGCTACAAATCGACTGTGTAGCTGTTGCGTGTTTCTGTCATGATTTTATCCATGTTCCGGGGGGGGCGGGGAAGCACACTTATTAGTCACACTGATCATTGTTCAGTTTGCATTTTTGATTTTTAATAGAGAATTTGAAGGAACATTTTTTATAAAAATCCTAACTATCACATATATAAATGTATGCTGCTTGTACGTGTACAAGTACATGTACGCATACTGTACTGTACAAGTATGTGCAAAGTATGGATCTGTACACAGATCTGTACTTGTACTGTACATGTACAAGTACGTGTACACATTGTACATGTACACAATCTTGTATGTGTACATAGGCCATATGTATCCTTTTAATATATATATATATATATACTTAGCTTTAACTTTGAATTGATCACTTCTCTTGCCTGCTGTTCTTTCAGTCGTACGGACCATCACTTTCCCTAAATAGCCAAGATGAAGATTAAATACATATATTTATTTTTAAAAACACACTATTTCCCTGATGCACACAACACACTGAGTGCATGCATTCCTATGCTACTTCCACATGAACCACCACATGCGATTCAAAAATCCAGTTTGCCTATGTGTCATTCCGTTGAGGCCATGACCACACAGCATCCATGGCTTTTTGAATCATTGGTGGGTGCTGCTATCCAGAAAACTAGATCCATGTTTTGTCCAGAGTTCTGCAATCTGTTCATGTGAGTTCTGCAAACTGTGTGTGAGAAACAGAAAAAGATAGCACAAATTAATCACTGTCTGACTACACAATCACTACACAATCAAAGACAGCAGAATCACTGACACTTCATTACAGCAACACAACCTTTGCTGCTCATCACAAGCGGACACTGGCCAAGCTTACTTCCTGTCCTCACTCAGTGCTCTTGTATACCTTCCGAGATTTCGTCTGGGTGGTCATAACCTTTTTTTTGGTGATCAATTGCCTCTGAGGTGCACCTCATCATTTCCTCATCTGTGGCTTGCAGGAAATCCTTAGTAATTTTAGGTAGGAATGACCTGTTCATTTTAATTAATGCTAGGCGCTCGAGAGTTAAACTGGACAGACTAGTTCTTTTATTACCTACAATTGCACCCGCACAGCTGAATAAATGTTCTGATGGGACACTGCTGGCAGGACAACCAAGGAGTGTGATTGCCAAACAGTAGAGTGCTGGCCAAGTCTCTCTTTTTTCTGCCCAGTAAATGAGTGGATCGTTATTCATGCCAACCACACCATCCGACAAAAGATACTGATCATACATATCCTTGGCTGCAGTGAGTGTTATTGGATGGTGACGATGACAACGGTGAAGTGGATCAACTCTTCTTGGCCGTCGAGTGCAATTCTGTGCAAGGAGGCCATACTTTTCAAAATTTGACCACATCAAAGAAGCCTGAGGCTGTTGAGTGTTATCTTTGGAAACGCTGTCTGCTTCATCCTCTTCAGATTCATCATGTGTGTTGTTGCCATGCTCTCCTACCATCTGTGTGGTAATTTCTTTGCATGCAGCAGTAGCGGACTCTTCCCCCCCCCAAGACCTTCTTAACCTTCTTGAAACGTGGGTCCAGAGCTGTTGCCATCTGGTACAACGAATGCTCACCAATCTTCTCAAACTGGGTGCTCTGGCAGATAATTTTACCCAAGATAATGACAAGATGTTTACCATCCACCTGCTGATGATCAAAGGAGGCAGTGATGTCTTCAACTTGGCTCCTTAATAATACAAGCAAGGCCAAGCTCTGGCTGACTGTCACATCGACTTTGCTCATGAACTAAGTCATGGCCTGAAAGGGCTCCAGCAGAATAATGAGATTTTCTATTACATTCCACTGTCTGAGATTTATCTGCATATCTGAGGCTTCTTTTACAGACTTTGCAGCTACAGCAAAGAAAGTCTTGATTGCAAGTCTTTGGGAATGCAGTCTGAAGAGACTATGATATGTGGAGTTCCACCATGTGCAGACATCGATAGGGAAGACATGAAGTGGAAGGTTTGTCTCCTGCTGTATCCTCCGTAGCTTGCGGCGCGATGTTGCAGATCTACGAAAGTGTGCCACCAATTTCTTTGCATGCTCTACTGTGTCCTTAATCAATAGATCCACTTTGAGAAATTTCTTTGCCACGAGATGCAGCGAATGAGCCATGCATGATACATTTTGGAAACTGGCATCTGAAATGCCTTTCACTATATTTGCCCCGTTGTCTGAAACAACGCACCCAATGGAGAGACCAAGGTGCTGCAACCACTGCTCTGTCAGTTGTAACAATTTTTCCTCAATGTTTTCGGCAGTGTGTGTCTCAGGAAAGTGCTTCAAAGCAAGTATGGCTTGCTGCCTCACCAGTCTATTCTTGGGGTCACACTGAATCCAGTGGCCAGTAACGGACAGGTACTCCATGTACTGCACACTGGTCCACATGTCTGTTGTAAGGTGCACAACATTGCCCTCGCAGTCATGAAGCATCTGATATTGCTTTGCATGATGCTTCATAGAGTTTGGGAATAGTGTTTGTAGTGAAATAAAATCGTGACAGTACCTTCCATCATGGTGCCATTCCCTCCATTAACTCACGGAATCCCTCGTTCTCAACAAATGAGAAGGGAAGCATGTTGACTGCAAGCATCTTGGACACCAGTGTGAGGTAGTACTGTGCAGTATGGTGAGATGCTGGGGCCATTTCATTTTATTTTGCACAGATTCTGGCAATGTTGTCTGCACAGTCGTAGCACTAACAGTGCTTCTAGATGGATCGGAGGTGCTTGTCGTTCTGCAGTGTGTTCTGTCAGAGGCAATGAGAACAGACTTGTGATGGTGCTTCATGTGGCTATGCATGCCACTAGTACCAGGGCAGCTCTTATCTCCTTCTTTCACTCATGTTATTTTCCTGAAGCAGTATTTGCACTGGACTACAAATTTATTTTCATCACAGGCAGTGAAATGTTTCCAAACGTCTGACCTTTGCACTTTTCTTGCATCTGCATGGCTGTCTGTTGTTGGGGTGATTGTTCCTTGCTTTGACAACAATGAAACACTGTCGTCATTTGTTGATGTTGAGGGAGCCGGCAAGCATGCAGACATAGAATTTCTAATAAGGGTTGTGCTATGAGCCACTGGTGATGGACTGCTGGCGTTGGTTGCTGTTGTCGTGGTGGTGCGGTTGGAGTTGGTTGATTGACTTTTAGACAAACATCTGTTGAACATCGGAGCTATATTTTTCCTTATTGTAGAGTGCAAGGTCAAATCATTTCTGTGGACTCGCTGTTCCACATTTCTCAGGTTGTCATCCTGGCTCCTGGCTCTTTTGCACAGTTGGCTTGCCAATTTCAATGCTGTGTAACTTGGGGTGTATGTTGGATCTTCATAGTCATAGCCATCAGCATCATCATCGATGATGTCAACATCATCTGTGGTGACATCACTGTCTGAGTTGGCATCACGATGTGCGGCACTCACAGTGGCATTGTCAGACACACCCAGTAGTACTGCCTCACTTTCCTGAGCATTTTCTATTTCTTCTGCATCGCTTGATGAAATAGACAATAGGCACTGGGTGTTGTTGGGTTGCTGCGTTACTGCCTCCTGCATGCTTTTTTGAGATTCGTCGGGTGTGCATTCGATTTCGAGTGGAAGCATTTCATCATCTTGCTGTGACAACAATTGGCTTTCTATAGCGTTGTCTGATTCTAATGATGATTGTTCTACATTGGATGGTGTGCATTTCTCAAGGTATTCCATCAGTGCGTCCTGTGAAGAAAGAAAGTAACGGCGTTTAGAAGTGCCAGGCTGCGGCAATGATATTTTTGCTGGTGAAATATGCATTGATAGCAGTGACTGAGACAATTCTGCAACATCAGACTGCTGCACTGGGGACTCTGGTCGCAACACAGGAGGTTGTGACTATGCGGTGCATGAAGCAACAGCTGGAGCATCCAGAAAGGATTGTGGTAATTGTGGTGGGTGAGACTCGGAGTGCTGCTTCTTCTGATTGTTCTCTGTCTCCTGTACCCTTTTTTTCCCATTCTGAAGCAACAATGTAGGGCTTGGACAGTGACTTCTATTGCACAGCTTAGTAGAGGAATCATCACGTTTCCGCNAGGCCAAGCTCTGGCTGACTGTCACATCGACTTTGCTCATGAACTAAGTCATGGCCTGAAAGGGCTCCAGCAGAATAATGAGATTTTCTATTACATTCCACTGTCTGAGATTTATCTGCATATCTGAGGCTTCTTTTACAGACTTTGCAGCTACAGCAAAGAAAGTCTTGATTGCAAGTCTTTGGGAATGCAGTCTGAAGAGACTATGATATGTGGAGTTCCACCATGTGCAGACATCGATAGGGAAGACATGAAGTGGAAGGTTTGTCTCCTGCTGTATCCTCCGTAGCTTGCGGCGCGATGTTGCAGATCTACGAAAGTGTGCCACCAATTTCTTTGCATGCTCTACTGTGTCCTTAATCAATAGATCCACTTTGAGAAATTTCTTTGCCACGAGATGCAGCGAATGAGCCATGCATGATACATTTTGGAAACTGGCATCTGAAATGCCTTTCACTATATTTGCCCCGTTGTCTGAAACAACGCACCCAATGGAGAGACCAAGGTGCTGCAACCACTGCTCTGTCAGTTGTAACAATTTTTCCTCAATGTTTTCGGCAGTGTGTGTCTCAGGAAAGTGCTTCAAAGCAAGTATGGCTTGCTGCCTCACCAGTCTATTCTTGGGGTCACACTGAATCCAGTGGCCAGTAACGGACAGGTACTCCATGTACTGCACACTGGTCCACATGTCTGTTGTAAGGTGCACAACATTGCCCTCGCAGTCATGAAGCATCTGATATTGCTTTGCATGATGCTTCATAGAGTTTGGGAATAGTGTTTGTAGTGAAATAAAATCGTGACAGTACCTTCCATCATGGTGCCATTCCCTCCATTAACTCACGGAATCCCTCGTTCTCAACAAATGAGAAGGGAAGCATGTTGACTGCAAGCATCTTGGACACCAGTGTGAGGTAGTACTGTGCAGTATGGTGAGATGCTGGGGCCATTTCATTTTATTTTGCACAGATTCTGGCAATGTTGTCTGCACAGTCGTAGCACTAACAGTGCTTCTAGATGGATCGGAGGTGCTTGTCGTTCTGCAGTGTGTTCTGTCAGAGGCAATGAGAACAGACTTGTGATGGTGCTTCATGTGGCTATGCATGCCACTAGTACCAGGGCAGCTCTTATCTCCTTCTTTCACTCATGTTATTTTCCTGAAGCAGTATTTGCACTGGACTACAAATTTATTTTCATCACAGGCAGTGAAATGTTTCCAAACGTCTGACCTTTGCACTTTTCTTGCATCTGCATGGCTGTCTGTTGTTGGGGTGATTGTTCCTTGCTTTGACAACAATGAAACACTGTCGTCATTTGTTGATGTTGAGGGAGCCGGCAAGCATGCAGACATAGAATTTCTAATAAGGGTTGTGCTATGAGCCACTGGTGATGGACTGCTGGCGTTGGTTGCTGTTGTCGTGGTGGTGCGGTTGGAGTTGGTTGATTGACTTTTAGACAAACATCTGTTGAACATCGGAGCTATATTTTTCCTTATTGTAGAGTGCAAGGTCAAATCATTTCTGTGGACTCGCTGTTCCACATTTCTCAGGTTGTCATCCTGGCTCCTGGCTCTTTTGCACAGTTGGCTTGCCAATTTCAATGCTGTGTAACTTGGGGTGTATGTTGGATCTTCATAGTCATAGCCATCAGCATCATCATCGATGATGTCAACATCATCTGTGGTGACATCACTGTCTGAGTTGGCATCACGATGTGCGGCACTCACAGTGGCATTGTCAGACACACCCAGTAGTACTGCCTCACTTTCCTGAGCATTTTCTATTTCTTCTGCATCGCTTGATGAAATAGACAATAGGCACTGGGTGTTGTTGGGTTGCTGCGTTACTGCCTCCTGCATGCTTTTTTGAGATTCGTCGGGTGTGCATTCGATTTCGAGTGGAAGCATTTCATCATCTTGCTGTGACAACAATTGGCTTTCTATAGCGTTGTCTGATTCTAATGATGATTGTTCTACATTGGATGGTGTGCATTTCTCAAGGTATTCCATCAGTGCGTCCTGTGAAGAAAGAAAGTAACGGCGTTTAGAAGTGCCAGGCTGCGGCAATGATATTTTTGCTGGTGAAATATGCATTGATAGCAGTGACTGAGACAATTCTGCAACATCAGCCTGCCGTGGGGACTTTGGTCACAACACAAGAGGAGGCTGTGAGTGTGCGGCGCATGAAGCAACTTCATGGTAATTGTGGTGGGCGAGACTCAGAGTGCTGCTTCTTCTGATGGTTCTCTGTCTCCATTACCCTTTTTTTCCCATTCCGAAGTGACAATGTAGGGCTCGGACAGTGACTTCTATTGTGCAGCTTAGTAGAGGCATGATCACCAACAGACTTGTTAACATTTCTAACACATTTATTAATAGCCTGCATGTTTATGCAATATCTGTTGCACTTGCGAATAATGAGATCAGAGAAAACAATCTTGCAACCAGGAAAAAGCCGACAGATTGCCATTAAATTGTTTCTCATGTACTCTAGTAGCTCAATGCCTTTGAGCATTCCAATATCGTTACCACCAGAGTGGATTACAATGCATGAAGGAAGGGAGGAAATGGAGGCAATGAATTGCCTTTCGTTCTTTAAAGGAGGCAATACATTAGACCATTGCATTCCCCCCCTTCTGATCCATCGCGCTGTAACATTTTCCAAATTCAAATCGACCTCGGTGTGTTCTGTGCAGCAGAATTGCTCTAGTCTGGTGATGTAGGAATCACTAATGAACCAAATGTTCTTCATCATTACCTAATGGAATAAGGCAAGCAATTAGTGATTAATAGGCTGTTTTGTAAAAAATATATTAAATAGATGTCCTTATTACACTTAGTTAAATTCTGTAATGGAGAGAACGCTGCTGAAGTGATTGTCTGCCAAATGTATCAGGGAGGGAGTTGATCTGAAAAGAGTGGATGAGAATTTAGGTTAGCAGCAAGCATAATGTTTGATGAAGAATGTTCATTTCATCTTTATTCTCACAAACTAAGCAAGGAAATAAGTAACACACAAAGCACATGCACACATCACACATCAACAGCATACACCGTGTGGGACTCTGGACAGGGGTGAACGCCAGAGGGAGCCACTCACTACAGAGAGGCCTGAGTGGGTATACTCCTATTTGTCAAATGATAGTCTCAAAATCACATGGAAAACGATTGTAACTAGGGTTGTGTGACCTACGCAAATATGTAAGGTATGCTTAGGAAAACTACATGCAGTGCCTGCATTGACTAAGTTGCCAAAACATGAATGTTCACACAAATCATGACTCATGAGCTAGGAGCTAAAAATCATGAAACTGAAATAAAAATAACCAAAGTGTTTCCAGGGACTATCATGTTTGTGGGAATGGGAAGAGGCAGAACAACATAAGGTTGCTGCCTCATAAACAATGTTCTTCGGGATGGCTCTGAACATGGTCACAAATGCTAACCCTTTGGCAAGTACTGTTTGGAATGAGCAGGAAGGTGCTTTGTTTACTGCGTGTGAGCTCGAGACTGTCATCGTTCGTGTGATTGTTCAAACTAGTAAGCTGTGCTTGATATGACTGTGTATATAATGGCGCCCGAGCACGTCCCATTTGTGAGAATGTTCAGAGTCAGCTCGCAGAACCATTGTTTATAAGGCAGCGACCTTGAGCCACGCCTCTCTGGCTGGGATTTTTTCTCTTTTAAAAAAACACTGCCTGATTTCACTGTTTCCATACACTGTGGTGGGTTGTGGGATGCGCCAGGGAAGCCACTGGCTCCCCTGGCCCCTCCCGCACCGCATAACCAAGGAAAGCTTTCCAGGAAAGTCACTCAATAGAGAGCCAGGAGGAGGTGCGGCTGTAGCTGCAGAAGCTGTGGAAGCCACCGGCAAGCCTGGAGCAGGGACTCAGGGTGCTTCCCATGGAGAAAAAGGCATGGCGGGGTGTGTGTGGTGTTTGCCGGGAGAGTCACTCCATAGAGAGCCAGGAGGAGGGTGGGGGCATAGCTGGTAGCTGTGGAAGCTGCGGAAGCCGCGGGTGAGCCTGAAGCAGGGACTCGGGGAAGCACATTGGGAAATAGGCACGGCCGGGGGGGGCCCTTCTGGGAGAGTCACTCCATAGAGAGCCAGGAGGAGGGGGGGTGTAGCCGGTAGCCGTGGAAGCCACCGGTGAGCCTGGAGCAGGGACTCGGGGAAGCACATGGGGAAATAGGCACAGCCGGGGGGCGGGCTGCCTGGAGAGTCACTCCATAGAGAGCCAGGAGGAGGGGGGGCGTAGCCGGTAGCCGCGGAAGCCGCCAGCGAGCCTGGATCAGGGACTCCGGAGCACATGTGGGAATAGGCAGGGGGGAGCTGCTAGGGGAGACAGTCATGGGAGAGCACGTGGGGGGGAGGAGGCAATAGCTGCGGTCGCCGTTTGCCCACCATTCACAACAAAAGAATCGGGACAGCCACAGTTATCATCAACCCAACAGCACAGTTTTCACAAATAAACCAACGATCCCACCATCCATCCAACCAACAGCCATTATCATGAACAAAATGAACAATAAAACAATATCAAGCACAATATCAAGCACAAACAATATCAAGCCCAAACTGAGCAATAAACATGTATGTAAACACTAAAAGGCTAGCAGCAAACCACATATGTGTACATTTATTTAAAAAAAGGATAATGGAAAATGTAAAGTGTAGCTGTAGCAGAATTACTTTAGCTGCTTTAGCACTAAATTAGCAGTTAAATAAAGCACAGTTTAGAAGAATTAGCAGAAAAGTTCAAGCACTTACGCAAAACCTTTATGTTATCCAAACTTGATGGTATGCTATGAATTAGGAAGGGATAGGACTCTCTCTCCTCGAGTTGCGATGCGGTGCTTTGTTGCAGAGCGCGAAAGATCAGAGTGTGTTAACAAACACAGACACTGGCGGCGCAGCTCCAACAGTCACTCACTCTCACTGCGATTGGGGATCAAGAGGGAGAAGAAAGCTACAAACACACCTATTTATACTTAATGGTGAAGGCGGGACATGTCTCTCTGGGAAAGCCCTAGCCAANTGAAGGCGGGGCATGTGGGTGTCATCAACAGGGTCCAAGGGTTGATCATGCCGCCGGGTCTCGCGATACCTTGTATTCCGGGCGGCGGAAACATGATACAATGATCAGATAGCCACAAAGATTCTGCAATCGACGGAAAGGGGAGTTGGTGCCGCTTCTTATTGAAATTCGGAAAAGTTCTGCTTCCACTGATCAGTCGCAATGCCGCGGTACCATTTGCGGCAAGCCGCAGCCATCGGAAAGCTGTCTCTGCCGAACCATGCTGCGATGCACGGAATAGGGGTTTCTGTCGGTAACAGCTGCCGCAGCGGTATGCCACTACAGCCCTAGTCAAAAACTGTGAAAAGTTCCAGTACCAAATGGGAAAAGATCAGGGAAGCACTTTGCTTCTAGTATTTTTTCCCATGTACTAAGTGGTACGTTGTGTACTTTTTTCATTTGATATAAGTCAATATTATCAGAAATTGGATCATTTCCATGTAGTGGGTGAATAGTGTAGTGATCATAAACATTTCATATTGGATAAAGTACTTTCTGTAACATTGGTTGTTGTGTCTGATCATCAGGAGGTGAAGAAAGACTGAAGATTAGAATGCGTTGTTGGTCTTCAAAAATGAAAGAGCTTTAAAAATTTTTTTTGAATGTCAGTAATGTGTTGCCAAATGTGTTTGTCTTTAGTAGCAATGCCATTAACCAAAATCAAAAGATTTTCATTTAAATCACTATTTTCTGCAATGGTGGTTAAGTTTTCTTCGAGAGGTAATGGGAGATATACAACTTTTCCTCAAACGCCCTGAAAGTAATTATTGTGATGGCAAATGTCCACTAGTAGTATTTAGTCGAACAATAGTTTGAAATGGTTTAACAAACTGAATTTAAAAAATTTCATAGAGATTGAGTTGTTGCAATTCAATGGGAATGAAAGAAGCATCCATATTATTTAAAATACACCGTGCTGGCATTAAGGAATATTTTACAAATGTCCAGCAATACTTACAGATGACAACGTTGGTATTAGAGAAATATTCATTTTTTAAAATATGATTTGCAACAATTTGAGCAAAGAAATTATTGTTTTGTACATATCTATTAATGTCAAGATTTCAAACTTCAATTGTTCACAACATATACATATTTTGTCAAAACAAAGATATTTTGCTCTTTCACATGAAATAATTTCTTTTTGAAAATTTAAAAAAAGATGAGATTCATCATCTAGTTTTTTAGATGTATTAATGATGTTTTTATTCAATGGCGAAAAATCAGTATCATTTCCAAGTTTTGGTGCAATTGTTGATTTTATAAATTCCAAAATTTCTTCTAATGTTCCATCTGATATAATTTTTTTAAATTTGTGTTGTGAAAGAAGTAATGATATAAAACAATATGGTGATTTAAGGAAATTTCTAGTTCCATTGCTATGTGCACTAATCATTTGTATGAGTTTCAGGATACTTTCACAATTTTCATTTTCAAAACACTGCAATGGATGTCCCTGTCTATATAAAAATCATTGAACTCTACACATATCAATAGAAAGTAACAATCTCTTTTTGGATGCAAGAGTTGAAGTGTAATAATTTTTTACAAGTTGAGAAATAATTTGTTAAGATGTATTGGGTCGAATACATAAGTCGGTACAAGGCCAAGATTGAACATCCTTTTTTTTGTTTGAGTCATCATTTTTGCATTCTAAATTCATATCTTTCTGTTTTTCATTAATTGTATTAATATGTAAATGAAGCTGGTTATCAAGTAGAGCAATATTATTACTTGCTACTAGCATGGTAGGCAGAGGTAACGTGGATTGTTTCCCTGTTTCAGTAAAATATGGCCGTTTTTACACGGACTGCCCCCCCGCCGCTGCTCGGTGTTCGGGCGGGTGTGCGGCGGGGGGCACAGTCTGTGTAAATGGCCATCGGTAAGTGGGGGGATGGGTGTGCAGCGGGTGTGCACCCGTGTAAACACCACAGGCAGCGGGTGTTTGTGCGTGCATGCTCCCGCCGCACCCCCACCAACACCCGCCACACACCAAACCAAACCCATCTCCACCCACGGAGACCTCCGACAGAATGGAGGAAGCTCCATGGGTAGAGATGGGTGTCGGTAGGTGTAGGTGGGTGGGTGTCCGTGTAAGCAGGCACACCCGCACCTACACTCGCTGCACACACACCCCCCCAGGTCTGTGTAAAAAAGGCCTTACTTAACAAATTGACAATATGTAAAACTAGACATTTAATATGTAACTTTCTAAATAAAACAGTTGATTGTTTTTTGTCTTTTTGTATGAGTTTCTGAAGATGTTATTAGTATTAATATAATTTGAAATAAAAAATTTCCCCTCCAAAATGAAAATCTAGTGTGTTGTGAGTTAATGTTGTTTGTATTCTTGTTCTGTGGTTGTGTAGTGATGTTTTTGTATGAGAATGAGATGACATTGATATATGGTTATTAATGTGTATTTGATTTTCTGTGTATTTTTGTTTTTTTATACATGTCTCTGTGTAAACGATAGTATTTAGAATCTTTGTTTTCCTGGGTAATGAGGCAATTTTTTTCTTTTTTTGAAGATATTTTTCTTTATATGCCTGCTGTAGAAGTTTTTGCTTAGTAGGCATTTTTATCTGAAAATATATTGAAAAATAAAAGATTTCCATTGATTTTATTTATTCTGTGAAAAAGACATTAAAAAGGATGAAAACAGAAAAGCAAAAGTATTGAAAAATGAAATACTAACTCAATGTGCAAAGTTCCATTTAAAGAGACCACAAGATTTTTAAAAACGGGGGTGTTGGGATAAAGGGAGAGTTTTGTACACGCAAATCCTCGGATTTGCCTCTGACAGCACCTTTGCCCCCCACAGTCAATATTTCCTGTAGTTTTCCTCTGCTGCCTCTTTTCCACACAGAGAATGGTCCCTTCTTCTATCACCCCTACTCTTGGTTACTTCTCCACCAGGTCATATTCCCTGTTGTCTGCCTCCGCCTCCTCTTTCCCTCGCCAGTCCCGATCACCTCATGTTCTCCGAGCGGTATAAACCCGTTACTGCTGTGTCTGTCCCCCTTTCCCCCCCCCCCGGTCACCAAACTGTATTCCCTAATATTCCCATTCTCCAGCTCATTACACCACCACGCCCAATAGTCTCAATTTCCCATACTTACCCTTTTGTTCTGTCTTCAGCCCCCCCCCACCAGCCCTTATTTCTTGATTTTCCCATCTGTTTCCACTGCCAGCCCAATTAGCCTAAAGTTCCTCTGTACCACATGTTTTCCTCACCAACAAAGATCACCTGAATCCCCGCTGTTCTACCTTGACTCCTACCAGTTTGCATTTGGTGATCTTCCCTGCCTGTTTCCCCTACCAACACTGACTGATTCAAGCCTCAGGTGTTTAGTGTGCTGTTATGAAGCCCTCTGGCTTGCCCTTTTTTCCGTGGCAGCAGTGATCTACTGATGTTCCCCTGTACCAGATATTTAACCGGCAAACACCAGTCCCCTGAATTCCCGCTGGTCTGGGTTCTCCGCCAGAATCCTGTCTTGTTTAATCCTTCTGTCCCATGCCTCTTTCCCTCGCCAGCCCAGATTACCTGAGGTTTCTGTGGTGTCCTAAAGCTCCTGCTGTTGTGCCTTTGCCCCCCACAACCCGTATTCCCTGTAGTTCCCTCCACTGCCTCTTTCCCACATGGAGACCTGTCTGTTCAATTGACCCTTCTCCACGAGCCTGAATTCCCTGTTGTTTACCTCTGCCGCCTCCTTCTCCTGCCATCCCCGATCACCTGAAGTTGTCCTGCTTGCATAAATCTGTTACTGCTGTGCCTCCCCCCAGTATACACCTCTCTGTTCTGTCTTCACCCTCTTCAGCAGCCCATATTCCCTCATTTTCCCCTTCCTCGTCTGTTTCCACTGCTAGTACAAATAGCCTAAAGTGGCCCTGTGCCACATGTTTCCCTTGCCAACACATATCACCGGAATCCTTGGTGTTTTCCCTTGACCCCTACCAGTCTGCATTTGCCGATCTCCTTTGTCACCTGTTTTCCCCAGGAACCACTACTGATTGAAGCCTCTGGTGTTCACTGTGGTGTATTTAACAGTAGAGTGATTATGTACAAGATAAGGAAATCTAACATTAAAATAGTAAGGTATCGTGACAATATAATGCAACAATAGTAAAATTAATAGTAAGAATTGTAAAATTAAAGATGAATTAATATAGTAAAAACGACGTTGTTTAATAGAGAAGGGAAGATGTTTTAAATAACGCCATGAGAAATGTGATAAGTGGCGTTACTGTGTATCTTACCTCTTAGGCTCAAAGGAAAAGAAAGTTTAGAGGTAGGGAATTCTTTTAATAGTTGTAGGCGGAGTCGGGAAACTCACATTTGATTGGTCAGGTTGAAAAGTTTGAAATTATAAAAGACAGTTTGGTGAACTGTTTAGTGTGGCTGCATTTATTTACAGAACCTTTAGGTTGTAGGGAACATTTCAGGCTCTTCAACTAAGAGGAACAATGGAGAAGAATATTTGGATTCTTACATCAGACGATTGGAGTTTTTTTGGTAAAACAAGTTAGAAATTTCCCCCCAAAATGGGATGTCTAAGATCTATTGGTTTGGAAAAGGTGGGATGAAATGGGAAAACATACCTTCAACATTGGCTAAAATTACTTCTAAGGGAGTTTATGGAACTCCTTCTGCTATTCCACTGTGGTGAAAATTATTTAGGCAAGAGAACAGGAGTAGATTTAATAACAATGATGAAATCTGATTTCTTAGGCATTATGGAAAAGTTTCCAAACTGTGTGATTTCCCCCCCAGATTTAATTCCAAGACTATAGAACAAGTATACTAGCAATCTTCAGGGGATTAATAAGACCCTGAAGAATATTAATAGAGAGATGCATGGGTTTTTGAGAGAGCACGGAATTGATACTATATGACATTGTGAATTTAGAACAAAACATCCTTCACTTTTCCATAAAGATAAAGTGCATCCATCAGCAAAAGGTCAAGATATCTTTTTTAAGAACATCTTTGTGAAACTTATCAAATTATGAAAATTAGAAAAACCATAGGTGTTGATTTATCTTATCCCACACATCTCTTGGATGGAGAAAAGATATCTATGTTTGACTGAGTGTTTAATGTGCAAAACTTATTGAATTATGAAAAATAGAAAAACTATAGGTGTTGATTTATCTTATCCCACACATCTCTTGAGTGGAGAAAAGATATCTACATTTGACTGAGTGTTTAATGGGAGGGTGTAGGAACAAGGGGATTTGGGAAGTTCCTTTCCTTTTGCTCACAGGGGTAATTATCTACTCTTCTTATATCTGACAACTTCATGCACAGTTCATCACCCGTAGCCACGATGATTATCAGCAGCATTGATTGCCATTTTTCCCTCCAATTGTTCTGAGATTTTCACCCATTACAGCGTGAGGCAAAAACGCCAGTTTTGCATACGTTTATACGGCGAGAAATTTGAAGGTGAAACATTCAGTGGTGGTGGTAGCATGATGAAATGGGTGGTGTTTCAAGAAATAACCAAAGAATAATTTAACTTAGTACTGAGCTACACAACATAGAAAAAGTAAAGGTGTTGATTTACCTTTCCTCAAACATTGCTTGGGGGGACAAAAGATATGTGTCACAAATATGTAAAAGTAAAAGTTAAACATGCGTCTGCCCGGGGCGCCCCCCTCCCAGCTGGCTGGGCCACCTCCTGCAGGGTGGTCAGCCTGGGGCAGCGGGGGCAGGCTGCAGAGTGCACCTGCTGTCCTTGCGTGGGGCCTTGAGCATGGACAGGCGTGCGCCTGGGCATGCAGGCGGCAGCTGCAGTCTTTCTGTCATCACCTTCCACCTTTCTCTGTTGGCAACATTGTGTCCTTGCCAGTCTGATTAGTGTGTCGGCTGTCCTGCCTGTGCTCTCAGTTCCTGCAGCTGTGCTGGATCCGCACCCCACGCCTCGCTCTGTTGCCATGCCTTGTTGCGGCCTGTGGCCTTATCGCTTGGTTTTGGCCCCCCCCCGAGTCCCCTCCCGCCCCTCCGGGGAATGTGGACTTCCCTGTCCATGCTATTATTCTCCCTGGCTGGCTGGCCCATGGCCGGCTGCGCTTCCACCGGGCTCCCGGCCCACATGGGGCCCCCCATACGTGGACCTTCCACGAGACCATGGCCCTGTGTGACCTGTGGCATACCCCGGCCGTGCAATTGCTCCTGAGCTGCCTGGACAGCGTGTTGGGTGCCTATGCGAGCCTGAGCTCTGGCCTTCATTACTTTGGCTATGAGGCGAGCACCCGGGATTGCCGGCTGCATGCCGAGAGGCTGGGGCTGCGTCCCTTCCCCGATGGGCGCATCCCGGATATGAGGTGCTCACATGTGGGTTGGTCAGTGGCGGAGACCATGTCCGCCCTGTCTGTGTGCAGCCTGGCCGCCTACACGGTCTGTCTGGCAGAGGGATGCCCTGCCTTGGCCATGTCCTATTTTGGCTGCATTCACGGGGTCCATGGGTACCAGCGCTCTCGTGGGGCAGTGTATCACCGGCTGTTGGAGCTGGGTAACCTTCCATAGCTCCCTGCTGAAGACTCCTGCATGTCTGAGCCTACCGCGGCAGAGCTGTCAGCACTGTCTGGTGTGTGATCCCGTTCCAATGTGTTGTTGGGGCTCTCCATGCAGAATCCATTCGAGGCGTACTACCTGGTCGCCCACCACATGTCCATGCTGGAGTACCACCAGGGCATGCTTCATTGGCCCCACATCGTTCACCTGGCAGGGCCCCTGGCCCCTTCGTGACCCCCAGCAGCTGGCTGTGAGTCCCCCTGTGCCTTCCGGGCCCTGGCTGCTGGCCCCCCTGTGGGCTCCTGACTCCGCCCATCTGCCGTGGTCCACTGTCTGCTCCCTCCTTGATGTCCCGGCCGTGCTGCTGTGCTGGCTGCTTCCAAGGGTGCTGCTGCCCCTGCCTGTGGCTGTGCCCCCCCCCCGTCTGCCTCTGCACCCAGTGTTCCCCTCTGTGGCTGCCTTCTCCGGTGTCTGAGTCTGGTTCTCTGCATGGCCCCCCGGCTCCCCTGGGTGCAGCTGACTGTCGTCATCCACCTGCGCTCCCTTCTGCACCCTTGCACCCCCTCCATGGGTGCCTGTGTAACCTCGGGACTCTGGGGCCCCCAGACTGCACCTCCTGCCTTTTTTGTGTGTGTGGGGTGACTTTGGACCTGCTGCATGGCCCCAAATCTCCTGGCTCCCCTCCATGGCACCCTCACCTGCACTCGGGGTGCATGTGTGCCTCCTGATCCCTGTTCTGTGTAGCCTCCCCCAGTGCCTGTGCCCTGACCTTCCGGGGGCCCCCATTCTGGGACTGCCTGTGTTGCTATGGGGGTGCCCGTGTGGACTGTGCTGTTGTGGGGGTTCTGGCTGCCATTGCCTGTGTCCAGCCCTGTCCCCATGCCATTCCCCCCTTCCCTGTCCCGCGCTCCCCTTTCCCCCCCCCCGTGCCATGTGTGTTGTCTGTCCTGCTGTGTGTCCCCTTCCCATCCTTTCCCATCTGGATGTGTGTGTGCCCGGCCGTGTGTTTGTGCTGTGTGTTCCACTGTGCCCTCGTTAGCTCTGTGCCTGTTGTGTGCAGTACCTCGGCGGCTCTTCTCCCTCTTCCCACTCCCTTCCCATTTCCCTTGTGTGGGCATTCCCTTTTGTCCCTTCTGGCTTTGTTTGCCCTCAGGTGGCCATGTCTGTGTCCCGCCCCTCCCCAGTGCCTTGTGGGTGTTTTGACCACGGCTGGGAATTGGCGTCACGTCTGTTGTGCTGCCCTGGTCTGTGGTCTGGCGGCCCGATTCCCTGCTGTGGTCCCAATCCCGTCACGTCTGTTCGGGGCTTTCCTTGACCACAGGGGGTGGTTGTTCGGTTCACCACTGCTGGGAATCCACTGTGGTGAATCGGTTCCACGTAACATCTGAAATCACCCTAAGAATGGGAAGTCTCTGGAACTGGGGTGATAAAAGGGTTGCCCCTTTGCAGGACTGAATCAGCCAGAGAGAGAACTGGTTCAGGTGGGTTGCAAGTGAGGGAAACTGAGTCACCAAACCCAGAAACGTGGGGTAGTGGACCTCAACCCTGTGACAATGGGTATTTTCAGATGTTACGAGATCACGCTCAACCACGGTCAATTCCCATATGGGCAGCGTGATCTTGGAACGTCTGGTCAGTGTTACGCCGGGTGGTCACCCCCATGAATCACGGGATGGAATTAGATTTACCATGCTTTCGGCCCTCCTCGCTGGAGGAGGGCCGGAAGTGTGGTAAATCTGAATCCACCCCGTGATTCATGGGGGTGACCACCTGGCGTAATACTGACCAGATGTGACATTGACATGCTCAACCACAGGGAAATCCCCGTGGTTGAGCATGTCAACATCACGTCTGGCCACTGACCATGACCCGGAATCGGCGGCCGTGTTTGCCGCCAATTCTGGGCCGTGGTCAATTTCCCAGGGCAGGCAGGTGCAGTGGCCGAATTGGCCACAGTGCCTGCCCATCTCCAGGAGGGCGGGCTGCTGGGGGAGCGTTGGGTGGCGGAGCTGTGCAGCCATGTGTTGCGCCGCGCGGCCACGCCCCCTCCCCAGATTCCCCGCTGTAATCAGCCACCGCGTCTGTTAGCCCGTGACGCAGAGGTCCCAGTGGGGAATCAAAGGGGTGTTTCCGTGCCAGGGCCAATTGGCTCCATCACGTCTGAAAATACCCAATATGTAGAATTGAATGACTCTTAGAATGACTCTACGCAACTACGTGCTTAGCTTGGTGGAGTGAAAGAGAAGCTCCTCCCAAACAATAGTGATGTCCTCTGCCACCTCCCCACCCTCTCAGAAAAATTGTTTTCTAACCATCACGAGGAGTTGCCTGACAAAGGAGGGAGACATACTGGGAGGAGACAGGAATATCCTTTTAAGACGCTCCTCTTCTCTGCAGCGGGGTTGGGCCCCTTGTGGTCATCGGAGAATACAAAATTGTTATATGAGAGGAAGGTATAACTCCAGAATGAAAACAGGAATAAGAATAATTTGACACTGTGAAAGAAAGCATTTGTGAAAAGCAAATTTAAGGAGAAAGTGGCTAGCTCTGAAAAGAGCTTTATTTGTTGTTGTTGTTCCTGTTAAAAGAGGGTTGTTGTTTTAAAATATTTTTAGTTATCAGAAAAACTTTTCTCCCACTCTTCAAAGGAGAAACTCTTCTCCCAGTCATAAAAGACTTCCAAAATCTCTTCATCTGATATGTAGGATGTTGAGAGATCCAGAAGTAGCTTCTCCTCTGATTCTTTTTTCTCCGCACCATTTTCCTTCTTTGGGTGAAGTTTTGGTCTTTTGATTTCTGAGTTTTCTGTGAATTCGTCTTTTGGGGTAAAAGATAGTGGAGTATCTTTTTCTTCTTGAGCTGTTCTCTTCCGCTGACGGGTCTGGGGACGCTCCATTGTAAAGTTGAAGCAAAGTCACACAGTAGTTTTACAAAATAATGTGAAAAAGATCTAGAGACTCCTCTGTTTATAATAATTTCATTCTATTGGGTAAACTTAGATGGAATGTAAGTTGTGTTTGAAATACCACATTACAATTGGCTGTTATTAAAATTCAAGCTTCTATTGGTTGTGTATTTGGTGTTGTGTTTTTCAAAAAGCGGTCAGTTTAAAATCAGCATGCAACTTCAACTTCAGATTCTGACGTGCGATTGGTTGGTTTTCAATTCAAGATGCTATTGACTAAGAGAATTGAATCAGATAGCAAGATTGTGTTTTTTCACCAAATACGGTTGGTGTAAAGCTATGAAGAAGTACAATACCACCTAACATCCAACAGAGGTCTAAAGGTATCAAACTATCCAATCATGTAACAGGGAATTTAAAAGATGTGATGTGACTGACTCCATTTTAAAAATGGTTCCACACTGGCGACACGAAGAAGTTGTTGTTCTTCTTAGATTATGCTGAAAAAGTTCTGGTATTTCAATCCTGATGAGGAGTAGCACAGCTCCTTCAGATGAGCTTTGGAATGTCATTGAAATGGGGATATTGGAGGCTGGCTTTTCTCATCCAAAAGAGCAATGTAGGAGCAAATGGAAATGACTAAAAGGAGAATTGTTTAAAGTTTGCCCAGAACCAACTTCCAAAAAGAATGCGCCTACATTTTATTTTAGAATGAAGAAAATCGGGGATTTAGCTGGAAAACTAACATTTAAAAGTCGATATAGACCACGTAAGTATAATTATATTTGTTTGTAAGTTATCTGTGTTAGTGATATATTTTTAATATATTACTAAAATATATTCCATATTTCATTTGTAGGTCTCTCTTCACAAACAGAAGAAGAAGATGAAGGTGAACAAGATGGAAACTTCCAAAAACAACAAAAAGAACAAAGACCTAAAGAACTTGAAACAACTAGAAGTAGGACTCCATCAGCACAGACAAGTCTCAGAGCTCCATGTTCAGAGGGAAGTGACGATGAATGTAAGTATTACCACTTAAAAGAAACATTCCAATATATTGGTAAACTACTGTACATAATTTTTTACATGTATTTATTTAAAAGATTCATCTTTTGAAAGAAGTCACAATGAGGAAGAATGCCCACGAGAGTAGTTCAAGAGACCTCCAAAGTATGTGAAATTTCTGAACAAAGAGCAACAGGTCGGAAGCCAAGAGAGTCCAGGAAGTTGTAAAATTGCTCATAAAGAATTACTTTTTCAACTTTGCGTTGTTTTGGAATCAGGTATGTAAGGCACGACACAATAAATAAAATAACGTGATGAGATATATATGGAATAGCTGTTTTACAGCTTACAAACAGCAATTTTTTTTCCTTTACAGAAAACAAAATCATGCAATCTATGACGATTTTGTGTAAGTAGTTAAAATAAATGTGATGCTAATATGTGTATTGTATTTATTCATAATATAATTTTTTAAAATTGATTTTGTTTTTATTGCTTCATAACAGAAAACAAAATGATAGAAAACATAACCCAAATGGGTAGGCAATATGTAGAAATAAAATAATAGTTTGTCCTTTCTAATATTAGAAATACAATGCTTCTAAATTAGTGACGCAATTACATAACTAATGTTTCAAACTATCTTTCTTCCCCGTTTTATAGGGAAAAAAGTAATGGAAAAGATGAGAGAAATTGGTAAATAATTTAAATACTTATAATATTCATATATAAATTAGAAAAAACGTAATTTATAATTTGGTACAATAAATGAAGAAACAGTTAAATATATGTAAAGTTCCATATATGATCTGTTTACTTATTTATTTTTTATTAGAGAACAAAATACAGGAGAATATAACCAAGATGGGTAAGTTGTCTTAACAAAGACATTCTTAATCTAAGTTTAGTACAGTATAGGTTAATTTATTATGATCTTTACAACTTCTCTTTTTTAATAGAAACTAAACTTATTGAAGAGCATCAGCTCCTTGGAACTCAAATGAGTAGGATTGAGAGACAGGAAAAAAAGAACATGAAACGACATTGTCACATATTTTATCTCATGCAAAGTCCACTAGGAATTGGAAGTAGAACAAGATTTTTTAAAAGCAGAAGAAGATAAACTATACAAAGTGTTGTATACAAATTATACAAACTGTTGTAAAGAAATTTTATTCCATTTTATTCCATATGAAATAAACACTTTAATTTTTTTTTCTCTGACCAAAAAATTACTTATATATTAAATAGGTGTTGTTCAAGATTTAGAAATATATACTGGATATTTTAACATTCTGGAAGTTTATCCTGGAAGTTATCATGTATTTTTTGAAATAAAATGTTTGTGAAGTGTTTACTAGAAGTTGTCTTTTATTATTTTAAATACGATCTCTACTCTCCATCACACTCCTCTCTACACTATCTGTCCGGTCAGCCTCCCCTTTATTTTCAGATTTCATCTTTCTATCTCTTGGCTCCTTTATCTCTCTGCTCACCCTCCCTTTATTTTCAGATTTCACCTTTCTATTTCTCGGTTCGTTTCCCCTAGTGAACACAAGAGAACAGTGGGGTGTTTCATTAGGGGAATGCATAACTCCCTAGTTCCCTGCAAGCCGGGATCGTTGCCTGCATGTAACTGACAGCAGTGAGAAGTCTCGTAACTTGTCTCCGAGTCCTGACACTGCTTTTCCCCCAAGCGGCAGCTTCTCACCGTGCATGCGCTAGCCCGGCAGAACTACTTTTTAAATCATTAGTATCTCTTTATTCCCTGCACTGATCACTTCCAGACTAGAAAAGCACTTCCCTGACATCTAATACTACACAACTGTGAACTCTCAGGGCTCACCTCAGCCAGGGGAAGGTGATATCACACAGAACAAATCCTTGGAACACACTACATTTTGACCACCAGCAATTAGCGTGTGCATCATTATAACTTTTGATTTCCTAGCTGGATCTTGTTAAAAATTATTTGCATACTCTCCTGTCTCTACATTTATAGCATACTCCTAAATTTTCAAAACTGCAGCTTAAGCAGTTTCTGAAATATAAGGGCTTCAACTTTTCTTTATAATGGTGGGCAGTTCTATCTTTAACTTTCTAGGCATGCCTGTGTCTAGAAAAAAAAGGAAAAAAAGTTGCCTTTTCACCTGTGGAACTCATTGCCAGGGGATGCTGTGAAGGTCAATTTCCTAACTGGGTTCCTGGACATATGGGCTAGGTTAATGGAGCATAGAACTGTCAGTCAAGCTGATCAAGGAGGAAGACTCTTGCTGATGGGAGCTGGGAATGGTGGAGGACAGTTCACTCCATGTATGTCCTATTTTTTATTTATTTTTGCCCTTCCCTTTTTAGTACCTGCTACTGTTGGATACAGGATACCAGGCCAGATGGACCACTGACTTGACCCTGTGTGGCAGCTCCTATATTCTCAGTGACATTGTGTAGCAGGAAGCAGGCCTGTGGGGCTGCTGCCCCTTTAAGAAGGGGGCTGCGTGGGCCAGTCAGAGGGCTGGGCACATGCATATGGGCCTGGGAGAGCCAGCCCATAGCTATGATCAACCTGTGCGGAGAACAGGTTGATACTTCCAGGGACAGAGTGGGCAGGACACTGGCCCTTTAAGGCTGAGGAGAAGACACCAGGCCACGCCCACTCTGCTGGGATATAAGGTGAGCAGGGCAGAGAGGAGTCTCTGTCAGGGAGCCGAAGGAGCAACATCTCCCTGAACAAGCATTCCAGCTCTATGCTATCCAAGGTGCTGAAGGCTGGAGAACCAGAGGGACCCAGGCAAGTGGTGGGAGGCTGTGCCCAGGAGGGAGCCTCTGGCCTGGGGAAGGCTTGGTCAGAGCCTGGGGGTTTAAAGCCTGGCTGGATGGACTTTGGGGAGTGATATTGGGGTGCTCCAGAGCTTCAGAGAGACTGACCTGGGCCTGCAGGGTGAAGGCGGATGAGCCAGCAGCCCCAGGTATTGCGTACATGGGACTGTATGAATAAAGACTGAACTGGATACCCTCTGGACTGTGCGTGGTCAAAGAGATTCTCGATGGGAACCAACCAAAAGTAACGTCTGGCCAACAACCACCGGCCGGAATCAAAGGAAATGATTCCCAACCAGGGGCAAAGCACGCAGCATCGCTGCCAGGCAACCAGCAACAACACAGGCAGTGGAGGGAGATTTAAAGGGCACACAGCAGCAGGAGGACGGGGTGGGATGGAGTGAGGCGGAAGGGAGAGGCGAGTGGAGGGCGAGAGAGTAAGGGAGGAGGAGGTGGTGGAGGCGGCAGCGGTAGAGGCGCGGGTGGGGGAGGAGGCAGTCGTGCTGCACCTGGAGGCGGTGGAGGGACAGCAGCAGCAGCAGCAGCAGCAGCCAGGACGGGCTGACCCACTGCCTTCTGGGTGTTTTGACCACAGCCAGGAATCGGCATCACATCTGTTGTGCTTCCCCGGCCCGTGATCTGCCAGCCTGATTCCCTGCCATGGTCCCGGTCCCGTCACATCTGTTCGGGGCTTTTTTTGACCATGGGGGGTGGTTGTTCGGTTCACCCCCACCAGGAATCTACTGTGGTGAATCGGGACTGTGTAATGTCTGAAATCACCCCGTCAAGCTAGTGGCCTGGCAGTGGCTTTATGGGTCAAAGTGTCCTTTCTTTGTCTCCCAGCTGGGTGACAGGGCACTTGCTTGGAGTCCACCAGCAGTCTGGGGAGGCCATCCAAGAGAGTCTCTCTCTGTGGGTCAGCAAGGTTCCTTTTAAACCCCCCCTACTCTAGTCGCAGTGTCCCTGACATCATGGGGAAAGGCATGCAGGGTGTTGTCACTTTTCCTGTTTCCCAGTTGTCCATGAATGGGGTTTTGATGGCCCTGGGCTGCCAAGGTGATGCCTCAATGGCTTATTGAAGGGCCGTTAGCAACATCCTGATTCACTTAAGCCCAGTATCGCGTTTTTTGTTTAAAAAAAATATTTTTATTAACTTTTAACATAACAGTTTACAATGATTAAGTTCTACATCTTTGATATCTTTTCTCTTGTCCCCCCGCCCCACTCCCTCATATTAGTCAGGTCTGGTGCATCTTTGTTCTATAAATGTAAAAGTCAAACAAGTATGTGTTATCATCTTTTTCCACTGTTTCATGTTGCATTATAGTCATGCAGGGATACCATGTTGTTTCAAAGTCTTTTCATTTTTTTTCTTGCAGTCCCTGTGTTATCCTTTCCATGGAGAACATATACCAGAGATGGTTCATCCATTCTGCGAAGGTGGGTCCTTTTTCATCTTTCCATTTCCTTGCGATTAGACCACCAGGCAGAGTTTTTTGCATGAGTCAGCCCGTTTTTGTATCGTCCGTGATTCTGGGTATTTCCCTGTCATACCTATTTCTGGGGTAAAGGGCACTAATGTCCCTGCTACTTTATTTACACATTTCCAAATTTGTGCCCAAAATGGTTTGATGACACTGCATTCCCACCAACAGTGCATATGAGAACAGCCTCCTGAGAACAGCCGCCCGGAGCTGTTCTCAGGAGGGGCGGGGTAAAAATCTAGAAAATAAATAAATATACGTTCCCCTTTCCCCACACCCCCTTCAGCATAACCCGCTTGTGTCATGTCTCATTTTTTCTATTCTTGTTGGGGTTAGATATCACTGTTAATTTTATTTGTATTTCCCTGAAATGCATTGCCGTGGAGCATTTGTGCATATGGCTCCATATCTCTGCCTTGTCTTGTTTATCTAATTGTGTGTTTAAATCCTTATCCCATTTGCTCATGTATTTATCTTCTCTGGCAAACCATATACTTTTGAGCTGTCCATAAATTCTAGATAACTGGCCTCTGTTTCCCCCTGTATTAACTCTTTGCATTTTTGTATTGTTATGAACTTTCCCCCTTGGAATAATTGTCCCGCCCTTCTAATTTTCTTTTCCTTCAGTGTCTTTTGCAGGTTTGATGTCCCGATCATAACCTCCCCCCAATATCTACAAATATCCATATATGGTGAGTATTTTTTTCCCCCATCTTCTTTACTATCTCCTCCCATTTTTTCATTGCTGTTCCTGCGAAGGGGTGTTGCTTCCATGTTGCCCATTTTATTTTCCCTTAATCTGTCAGGTATTTCCTAAAAAAAAATTATGTTTAAATTTCCTAATTCTCTTTTGGTCCACTGTGGAGCTTTATCCTCGTTAAACCAATTAGGCAGTGCATTAAGCACTGCTGCGTTATGGTATAATTCCTTATGTCCATGTAGTGAATTTTTCCTAATTCTTGGTTTCTTATTCCCCCATATGTGTTCCATTAAGATTTGGTTACATTGTTTAAAAAGGTCTTGGGTATTGTGATTGGTAGTGCCATAAATTTATATAATATTTTGGGCAGTATGATCATTTTAAAGATATTCATTTTTCCCAGCCATGAGATTGCCAATTTAGCCCATGTTTGCATCTCTTCCCTGATTTGTTTGATGAGGGGTGGGAAGTTCTCCTTGCATAAATCTATGTTATTTCTCATTATTTGTACCCCCAGATATTTTATGCTGATTTCCTTTTCAGGGAAGAGTATGATTTGTTTTATTTGTGTTCTCCTTCTGCCCTCTGTTCCCAGTATTAATGTGTTAGATTTCCTGTTATTTATCTTGTATCCAGATATGTCTCCAAAGTCTTCTATCATTTTGATTAGCGGGGGAATCAATTTCTCTGGTTCTGTTATGAATAATATCATGTCATCTGCATATAATGCAAGTTTGTGTTGACTATTATTTATTTTTATCAATTTTTTTCTTTTGTTAGCTCCTTGATATACACGTCCCTCTTATTGTGACCTTCGTTGCTTCCCATAATATTTGGGAAGATGTCACCGAGTCTTTGTTTGTCTCAAAATATTCCCTTATTTGTTCTTCTAAGGCTTCTCTGTTATCCTTATTTTTGATTAATGTTTTGTTCATCCTCCATGTTCTTAGCCTCATAGCTCTCTGTGGTTCAGTGCCAGTGTTGTTATAATGGCGTGGTGGTCTGAGATCACCGTTGGGCATATTTGACAATTTACGCATTTATTTATGATCTGTTTATCTATCCAGACATGGTCTATCCTTGTGTATGTTTTATGTACGTGTGAGTAGAAAGTTAATTCTCTAATTGCAGGGTTCCAGTGCCTCCAGGCGTCTACCCAGTTGTTTTCCTTTAACAAATTATGGATTTCTATTTGCCATTTCTTTAGTTTTATCCTATTGGAGTGGTCTGCACTTGTTAGGATTGTTTTAAAGCCACCCTGCATTATCACCGCCCCATATGCGTTATGTGTGATTTTCCTACAGGCTTCCTGTAGGAACTCGCCTATTGATTCGTTGGGTGCATATATGTTGATTAATGATACCTTTTCCCCCTCCAAGTTGCCATTTACCATGAGGAACCTCCCCTCCTTATCTGCAATTGACTTTTTATGTTCAAAGTTCCTGTCTCCATAGATTCCTATCATGACCCCTGCCTTTTTCCTATTGACGCATGCTGCAGATATATTTGAATTTTTTATGCTGAAATCTATATATATCCCCCTGTTGCAGATGTTTCCTGTAAGAAAAACACATCTGCATCTTTTCCCATGATCATATTTTTTACTCTTTTCCTCCTAATCGGTGCATTTAGTCCTTTTACATTCCAAGTCAAAAATCTTACATTAGCCATATCCCTCTGTTGTTCGTCTGTTCCCTTTCCCCTCCACATACTCGTTTCCCTTGCTCCCTAACTTTCTGGTGCTACTTGCCCGGCCCCCTTCCCCATCCCTCCCAACTTTTCTGTCAACTGGACAGATTATGATAACTTTCCTGTCAACGTGACAGATTAACCATTTAACTTTACCCTGCCCCTTTCCCATTCTCTGCCAATCTCCCTGACAGTTTGTTCTTTTATTATTGTCTGTGGCTGTTTTATTTTTTTCCCTTATCCCTTCTTATTTACTATTTCAGTGCTGGGGAAACTTAGCTGCGGTGTTGCGTTTTACTTCTCTTTCGTTTCTCGCTCTTTACTCTGTACTTTGCTCTATTGCTCGCAAAGCATTCTCTGATCTAAGGGGTTCCTTCTCCTCCCCCTCCCCCTTTCTCCTTTTCTCTCCCTCCCATTGTCTCTTGTGATATTTTTCATTCTTTTAGGCTAAATCTTAACTTCTTTCCTTTATCATTTATCTCTGTTCTCACCCCCAATCCTTCTCTGTCTCATCAGTCCTGTTGCTGCGTAGAAAGGTCTCCAGTTCCCCTGGATCTGTGAAGATCTTCCTCTTGCCTCTGTGCGTTACCACCAGCTTTGCAGGGGGCCAGAGTTGTGGCTGGAGCCCTTCCTCGTTCAATGTGCCCATGTACTTAATCCAGTTTCTCCCCTTTCGCATGGTCTCCTGGCCATAATCTGGAAAGATCTTTATTTTTGCATTATTATAGTCTAGTTCCTTTCTCTTTTGCCTGGCCATTCTTAAGATATCTTCCTTGTCTTGATAATACGTTGGTTTAAATATTATCATGCGTGGAGGCTCTGTTTCATTTTTTTTTTTGGGGGGGGGGCGCCCTGTTCTGTGGGCCCTGTCTATTTTAGGCTTGTGTAGCCTTGGTGTTTCTGCGAACACAGTCTCCAGAATCTCCCATATCAATTTTGTCATCCCCCCGCTTCCAGGCCTCCCTTTATACCTGCAATTCTTAAATTAGAGCTTCTTGATCTGTTCTCTAAGTCCTCTATTTTTTTCTGATATCCAGTCCATTTGTTTATGCATATTATCTGCTGGGTCTGCAGTTTTTACTGTTTGGTCCTCTATGTCTGAGATCCTACTTTCCGCACTGTCCACTCTTTTTATAATGGCATCTGTTTTTTTGTATATCTTTTAGAATTGTGAGCACCTCGTCGCTGTTGTGCTCTTGCTCCGGGGGCTCTGTTTGAGTGGCGCACGCCACCATCTTTTCCCCTTTGTTCTCTACCAGCCCCGGCCCTTGGATGCTGGGGCTTTTGTGAACAAAAGTCTTTTATTCCCCCTTTATTGGGCACTTTCTGATCCCCTTTTTTCTTACCAGGCATGGGGGTCTGTGTTGCTCTGCTGCTGGGGTTATTCTGTCTCACTATTTAGCCATTTTGGGAGGTTTTCTTTTCGCACTTTGCCGGAGCTCGAGCTTTCTGCGGCTAGGTCTGTCAGCGCATGCGCAGTTCCCTTCAAACCCAGTATCTCTACATACTTGGTACAAGTTACAGTAATAGTCATGGGGTTTGTCACGGGTTGGAGGTCCACACCCCCACTTTACTGGGTTTGAGTGACTTAGTTTCCCTTGCGCACAGCCCTCTTGAATTAGTTTCTCTCTCTGGCTAATTCAAGTCTGCCACAAGGAAACTCCTTTGTCACTCAAGGGCCTGATCCTTCCAGTTTACAGACTCTTTACTCTCTGGGTTCGCAAGAGCTTGATGGCTCTTGTTGCTCACTTGTGTTCCAATGTTAGACACAGACACTTCTTCATAAAGATAAGAAGTAAGTTTATTGATTACATAAGCAAGCTAGTTGATACAGAGTGGTTACTAGAAATCAAAGGTAAATATAACACATTCCTGATCTATACTGGTTGAGTTCCTAAATCAGCATCTTACCCTACAAAGGTCCATAAGTCCTGGTTCCTCAGTCATAGATGTAGAATGACTGGGCACTGGCTTCTTAGTTGGTAAAGAGCAAAATCATGCCTCTCTCCTCATGGCGAGATGGAGGGGTGCCGTGGTCAATGCGGCTGCAGCACCCGCTGGCCCCCCCGGGACATTGACCACGGCCCGGAATCCCGCTGCTGATTCCGGGCCGTGGTCAGGGGCTGGACGAGATGGTCCCCTTGATCACAGGGGGGGAATCACATTCAACACGTAAACGGAGATAGTCCGGCCAGGACCTCCATTTGCGTGTTGAATGTGATTTTCCCCTCCCATGATTCACGGGGTGAACATCTGACGGGGAGCTTCCGTTCCCCCCAAGAGATGTTACGGAACCACGATCACCATGTGGGTGTTCACCGTGATCTCATAATGTCTGAAAATACCCAGAGATGTGTGTCAACTACCCACTGGTCTCAGAAAGCCAGCAAAAGGATGCTCTAGTCAGTTTAATGTCAACTACCCCCTGGTCTCACTCCCTACTTTTGACTCCATATGAAAAGTTGCATGACTTTTATTCATTCACTCCCTGGGGAGGATTTTGAGCAATCCATATCTCCTACCCCCCTACCCCCCCGATGTGTTGTGTCCCCAGACTTCACAGCATTGGAGCATGGTATCTAGATCAAACGCTGGTGTCATGTGATAATGATTGGTGCAGCCAAAAACGAGTTATTAAACATCAAAAAATCAGTTCTGCCGGCTGGCGCATGCAGTTGCTGACCACCAAAAAAACAGCAGAAGGAAAGTTACGTGACTTTGCTTTTTAAAATCAGGTAACTTTATCAGGAACCAGCTCTAGCACAAAGACTTTGTGCTGTAGTCAGTTTCATGTCAATTACCCTCTTGCCTCAGAAAGTAGAGGTGGGACCCCGGGCCCATTACCGGCTACCGGATTTACCGGTTACCGGTTCTCTAAAAACCGGATTCCCGGATTAAATCCGGTATACCTGTAACGGTTTTATTTCATTGATTTCAATGGGGCGCTGTGTCCCCATTAAAATCAATGAAATAAATTAATTGCTTCCCCCTCCCCCTCCCAGGCTGCACGGGTGGAAGGGGGGACACCCCCCACCCACCCTGCCCAGCCTGGATTTTTGTTTAAAAAAAGACTCAGAGGCGAGCCCACCCCCCAGCACCAGTGGCCGCAGCATCCCTGCAGCCACCGGTAAGTATGACCCGATCCCTGGGGGGGGGGGTGTTTAACACCCCCCCAACCCCCCAGGGATCACCCCTACTAAAGTTCAGTGCTTGCTTACCTTGCGGAGCTCCGGCGGCGGCGGCGGGCGGTCCGGCGGCCTCAGCGCTGGCTGTGGCTGCCGGCATCAGAGACGCTCTAGGCCTTCCGGGGAAACCCGGAAGTTCCCCGGAAGGCCTAGAGCGTCTCTGACGCCGGCAGCTACAGCCGGTGCTGAGGCCGCCGGACCACCCGCCGCCGCTGCACTCCTCATGGCTTTCCAGCCTTGCTGCTGGCAGGCTTTTGTATGCAGATCTTCAAGATGGCTCTGGGAGAGAACTCTCTTGCCTCTTTAAGTAGTCTCCCCTTTCTTTGTCTCTGTTTTCCCACCTTGGGGAAACATGACTGTTTTGCATCTCCACAGGTCTGTCGGGCAAGCGAACGCAAATACACACTTTGTATCTCTTTGCATTTCCTGTGGCTTGTCATGTGTTACATCACTGATTTGGGTTTTACAGTTCTCCATTGTAACATTACATACATGTGGAACCTTCTGTATTACATATTTGTCAGACTTGTAGTCTACATGTATTGCAACATTGCATACATGTGGAACGTTTTGCATTACATATTTACCAGACCTGTAGTCTACATGTATTGCAACATTGCATACATGTGGAACGTTTTGCATTACATATTTACCAGACCTGTAGTCTACATGTGGGCTCGTGTTACACGTGTGTGACCCTATGGTTCTCCGTGACAGGGTTTTGCACATCTGGGAGCTGACTGGGATATGCAGCTAAAGGGGTACAAGTAGGGTTTCCCATGACAGAGGGTATTTCAGACGTGACGGGGCCGGTATTTGCCCCATCACGGAATCACCCATTGATCCCCCGCCGGGATCAAAACGGCCATCAAACAGACATGCCAGCTGCTCCCGGTGGGGAATCGGGGGAGGGGCGGGGCTGCGCAGCTCAACGTGCAGCCACACAGCCCCAGCCCCCCACACTCCCCCGGCCACCTGCCTTCCGGGAGATCAAATCAAATCCATTTATTGCATGATCTTAGATCACTGCAGGTTATAAAAATACAAACAAACAACAAACAAATAGTACAACACTAGTTGCAGACCAAGGGAGTGAGGTCAGGGGGTAATTGACATGAAAAGGACTAGAACGTCCTCTTGCTGGCTTTCTGAGGCAAGTGGGTAATTGACATAAAACTGACTACAGCGTAAAGTCTTTGTGACAAAGCTGGCTCCTGATAAAGTTACGTGCTTTTAAAAAGCAGTTACGTAACTTTCCTTATGCTGTTTTTTGCCAGTCAGTGGCCGCACAACTGTGTGTGCATGATCCAGCAGAACCAGTTTTAAAATAATTAATAACTCAGGTTTGGCTGCACTAAACACTTCCAGAGTCCAGCAGCACTCCATGTCGATCTCAGGCTCTAAGACTATGGAGTCTGGGAGCTCAAATCATTGTCTGGGAGGCAATATTGATGATTCAAAATAGGACACTGTGCATTTTGACCACAACCAATTAACCTTTCAACAGTTGTTCACTTTTTATTTTCTTGCTGGATCTTCTTCAAACTTTCCACGTATGATGGTCCCCACAAATAGAACCCATGGATAAATTTTCAGAACTGTAGCTCAAGCAGTTTCCTCAATATTGGGGCTTCAGCAGTCCCCTGTTTATAATGGAGGGTGGTTGTGCTTTTAACTTTCAGGCTGCTACTGCAGTCTGAAAATGCATAGGACAATGCAATGACAATGCATGAGGATTCTCCCAGTGCCTAGGAGAATCTTGTCTTGCAAAGAGACAAGTTTAGAGGAACCAGTGGTGTTTTTGGGGAGCAGGGAATGGTACAGACAAGCCCCTCCCCTAGCTCCTTTTTAGAGGAGTTGTGAATGGGGGCAATTGCCCTGGGCCTTGCACATGGAGGGGGTTACATCAACAAGGACAAGCAGTACCACAGAGAGAAAACTGGGGGTGGGGGCTCACATGAACATTCTGCCCCAGACCTCAGAGTCCTAAAAAGGCACTGGCCTCCCGCAAATATCTCCAAGTCTAAGGGCTGCATTTGAGCCCTGCATCCCCCAGGTTCCTGGTCTCCTACAGCCCTCCCTCATTTCCATCAAGCCTAGCAGCATGCAGACAAATCTTGGATCCCCCACACACATGGAGGGGGCTACATCAACAATGACAAACAGTATCACAGACATCTAAATGGCAAGGCTCTCACTGTCAGTGGAAGGAGCCAGTACCATTAGCAGAGTGACCATGAGGAGGAAGGAGACTTCCAGCCTTTTTTCAGCTGGGAGACCTGGGTTCGAGTCCTGACTTAGTTTGGCCAATGGCTGTTTCCCCTCTGTCCAATAATGATACTGCCCAGCCACATGGAGATGGAGGGAGGCACTTTGCAAGCTTGGAGCATGATGCTCATGAGAGCTGGTGACGAGACAAAGGAAGCTCTGGGTGGGTTTAGAACTTATTTAATAGATCATGTAGGAAATGACTCAACCATTCCATCTCTTTAATCTAAAGACCTAGCCGCTACCACACAGGCTCAGACCAATGGTCCATGAAACCCAGTATCCTGTCTCCAACAGTGGACAGTGCCAGATACTTCAGGAAAAGTGCACAAACACATGGCAATTATGGAGTGAACCATCCAACTCTTGGCAGTCTGAAGTTCAAGGCCTGACAATCTTGGCTAATGGCTATTGATGGGTCTGTCCTTCAGAAACCAATCTGTGGAGTTAACAGAGAGTCTGGACAAGTGTAACAACCTTATTCTTCCCCCTCCAACCTCCTCTCTGGTGCCACCTAGTGGCCCTAGTCTTTATACAGCTAACACCACAGACTTTCTGAGGAAGGAAAACAACTAAACCATAACCACAACAAACACAAGCATACATAACAAACTCCAGTCAACCATCTCACTTCACCCCCCCCCCC
>QEPC01006719.1:0-73846 GCA_003113815.1 Sphenodon punctatus | reverse complement strand
GGGGGGGGGGGGGGGGGAGAGAGAGACATGCTGGGGAAGGGAAGCTAAGAACTCTGAAGCTTTTAAAAAACAAAACAAAAACTGCCAGCAGTCTGCGCAGGCACGGCCAGAGAGGCTGCTGGGCTGCCCTGCCCATACGCTGCCTTGCCACCTCGCAACACCATCCATGTGGTTGGGGCACAGAGAGGCTAGCGACTCAGAGTTCAGGAGTGGCGGTGCATGGCGGCAGCAGCAATTCAGTCTCACTCATCCAGTCAGACTCCAGGTCTTCTTAATAAGTGTTCCACTCCGCTTCCTTCCCTAATCCCTAACTTTAACGTTGGACTCGTCATGGAGGCAGAGGGGGGCGGCCTTTGGCCAGGAAAAATAATAGGGTGTTTTTTTTAAAAACTTCCCTTGGTCATGCATTGCGGGAGGGGGGCAGGTGGCACAGTGGCTTGGATTTGGAGGGAAAAGGAGATGTGATGTGGTGGTATTTTTGAGCCAGTGCCAGGTGGTGCCCCGCGGGGATATAAGCCTTCCGACAGGTGTGAACCTGTAAGAACATGGATGCTGCCAGAGGGGAGGGAGAGAGCTTGCTTGGGCAGGACAGGCTCACCGAGGGAGGAGCCTGGGGAGAGGCTGCTGCGCACACAACCACATGGAGAGACTGAGGCCACAAGGGAGAGAGAAAACCTGGGACAAGACGACGATGAGGCATGGGGACAGGGAGGGCTTGGAGGTTCTGTGTGGGGAGAGGGACATAGGGACAGGGAGGGAGGGAGCTTGGCAGTTCTGTGGGGGGGGGGAAAAGAGGAAAGGGAGGCATGGGGACAGGAAGGACTTGGCAGCTCTGTGTGGGGAGAGGGGCATGGGGACAGGGAGGGAGCTTGGGGACTATGTGGGGGAGAGAAAGATGGGGAGGCAGCTTGGAGGTTCTGTGGGGGGGGGAAAGGAAAGGGAGGCATGGGGACAGGCAGGATTTGGCAGCTGTGTGTAGGGAGAGGGGCATAGGGACAGGGAGGGAGGGGGCTTGGGGGTTTTGTGGCAGGGGGGAGTGTGAAGCATGGGGACAGAGAAGGGGGTTTGAGGGTTCTGTGGAGAACAGCATTGGGAGAGGGAGGGGGTTGGGGGCTCTATGTGGAGAATGAGGAATAGGGATGGATGGTGGTCCCCTAGCCAAGGTGACTCAGGTGCTTGCATCTTTTGCTGGCCTGATTCCCATGTTCTTGTTGTATATACATAGGAATAGCTATATTGGATGTAGCTGCACTGGGAGCACACTATCTGGGATGTGCAGGTGGTTTATGGACTTAGATAAACGTTTCTTAGCTTCTTAGACTGATGAAAGCAAATGATGGTTAACTGAACACCTCCAAAGATAATGGCTACAGTATAGCATCTAGTGTGCTAGTCCCCAATGTGTGATATGAAGACAAAATGGTTCAGAGGATATTTTTGGACCAACCCGTTGGTGAGGGTATGCAAGTTCCTGGACACAGTAGTGACCCCCTATGTGGCCCCAAAGCTTGCATTCTCTCAGCAACAGAAGTTGGCCCAAGAAAAGATTTCATCTAAACTACTTTGTGTAGCAACCACACTATGTACTATAGTGATGTGCATGTTTCTGCCAGAACTGCCCGGCGGGAGGCTGCATCCACCACCAGTACAGCCACCCAGCCTAGCTACACCCTACTGGGCGAGAGGGTCACTAGAGACAGCCGATTCAGGAGCCACGATTAGACTTGGTCCACTACAGCCTTTTTTGCACACACCCTAGGGGGCAGGCAGATTGCACCATGCACGGGTCCCACTCATCCAGCCCATTCAACCCTGCTGCAGAGCACATCTCACCTCTCTTGGGGTGCAGAGCATTTGCTAATCTCAGGATAATTGACCCCAGAATCTGGGAAGTTGAAGCTCAAATGTCTTATCCCAAATCCCTGGGAAGATCGCTAGGTTTGCCAATGACACACAAGGATGAGTTCTATGGGGGAAAAATACACGTTCGATACATTGCATCAGGGTGGCATGTAATGTACTAGTGTCCATGATACAATGAATCGTGTATAACTAACATAGCATCAGTGTCAGATGTAACATACTAGTGTCCATGATACAGTGAATCATGTATAACTAACATATGTGATATCTTTTAACATTCTCATTACTATATTAATCACATCACAAAAAAACTTTACAATTTAAAAAAAATAAAGGCACAACCATTTCCAAACCAAAAATTTTTCCTCTTCAAAACCCATTTCCCAACATATTTTTCCCTAACTTAAAATCCAAAAAACATGAAAAATTACAATTGCAATTCAAAAAACATTTAACGTACATTACAACACACAACACAGCACCTGGAAATTAGGTCCAGATTGTCTATATTCCATAATTTACCATCAACACTAAGGGAACATATGTAGTTAATTTGTTACAATATGTACTTAATTGTATTACTATTACCACTAACTAAACTATCACATTATCACAATTTGACTACAAACAATTTTTTCAAAGTGCCTTAACTCTGTTTACATGTATAAACATTTTATACACTTTACACAATGAAAGGTTTCCATTGTCAGTGTACACAACTTGATAAAATCAGTCGTATGCAATGCAATTCTGTGTAGAAAGACAGAGTTAAGACACTTTGGAAGAAAGTGTTTGTAGTCCCTTAATGTTGATGGTAAATTATGGAATATAGATAGAAAATCTGGACCTAATTTCCAGGCGTTTTGGCATTTAAGTGTTATTGTAATGTAGGTTAAATGTTTTTTTGAATTGTTTTATAATGTTCATGTTTTTTGGATTTTAAGTTAGGGAAAAATACGTTGTGAAATGGGTTTTGAAGAGGTAAGTTTTTTAGTTTGGAAATGGTTGTCTTTAATGGTTTTAAAACAGTAACGTTTTTTGTTTGTTTTGGTAAATTGTCATTGGAACAATTACACTAACCCAGCAATCCTACTATTGCCAAAACCGGTTGGGGGCAGCAGGATCCGACGCAGACTAAAGTCCCACGTTTCCGTTTTCTTGTCCCATTGCTGGGGAAGTAACGAGTGAGATGTAGGGCTGGCTGCCAGTTGGAATCCTATCTGATTTGGGGGGATGATTATTTCAATGTCTGCAACACAGGGGAGCAGGATGCAAGGGCCTGGCTAGGAATTTTTCACCTCGGCTCCTTTAAGCCATCGGACTGCTTTTGGGATAGCGGAAGCTACTTTCTCAGAAGGGTTCCCAGCAGGTGAGGGAAAAGTAAACAAGAGGAAAGGAAGAAAAGGTCTGTGTGCACCCAACATGGGAATTAATTGGTGATTAATGCTCTCCCTGCAAAAAAAAAAAAAAGGGGGGGGGGGAGCGCAATAGAAGCTGGCATTGCTTTTCATACAGACCAGAGTGGAGGAGAATGGTGCAGTTTAGTGCTCTGCTGCCCAGGAGGCCTGAGATTTAATCCTACTTGTGCCACTCACCTTGGGCAGTCTTGGCCAAATCTCTTCTTTCCAGTCATTGCCAGGACAACGGCCCCTCTAGGTCAGCATCCTGTCTCCAACAGAAGTAACCCATCCCCCCATTAGGCAGTTCTAGAGTTTTAGGAGCATCATACTGGAGTAATGCCTAGGGGGTGCCTAAGCCTCTAGGGTTGCCTGCCAGGGGCAATAAATGACCTTGTGGCTTCTTCCCTTCTGTAGCTGGCAAAAGATGGGGGACACTGGGCTAGAGAGATCCATGGGCAAACTAATGCAGTTTTTAGAGGAGATGCTACCCTGCATGGCCACCCAGGACCCATGTGTCCGCCTGCCCATCTGAAGGTGGAGTGGGAGACACGTGCTCCTGCGAGCCATACAGTACCCACTCACAGAGTACTGCTGGGAAATCCAGAGTACTCAGTGCAAGGCAATCCAAATATATCTGTGGCACCAGGAACTCATGAAGCCCTGCCCATATGAACTAGGGTGGCCAGCCATCCCAGCAGACTGGTCTCCCGCTCATAGGCACTGTAGGTGGGGGACACGGCCTTTGCAAGTCACAAGAACTGTCTAGGAGCACTGAGCAGCCCAGTTCCCCAGTGCTCATGTCGATGACATGTCAATTGCAAAGGCCAGCCTGGCACACTTCTCTCTGCATGGTTCATGGTAGAGGGAGGTCAGGGTGGCTGTGCTAGGAGCTGCCTGTTTGAACCCCTCCCCGCACATGCTTCGCAGCAGTTGGAAGGCTGACAGTTATCCAAAGTGTTTGAGTGTCTCTTTGCACCTGTTTGGCTAAGTCATTATTAAATACTTCCATAGATAGAGAGTAATTCAGCCATGCAGTTACAAAATTGGATAGGCCTAGTTCCAGCAGAGAGGGAGACATTGAAGTTATTCTGTCTCTACTGCCCTCCTGGTAGTATCCTCTGCTCAGCTCTGCCCTGCTCTCCAAGTCTAAACACATTTGATTTGTAAAGTAGTTCTGAGCAGCTGGGCTCATCTCTTACATTCATTCAGAGACTGTTTTTTTCACACTTTTATTTTAAAAGTCATTACTGAAGCTTTACAAAGTCTCCACCATTCTCCGTGCTCTCAGAAGCACCCGCCAACCCACCTAGCACGTGCTCCTGCCCGGTTGCCATTAGAGGTTTGGTGACAATGTTAGATTCATTCCCTCCTGAGGCTGCAGTAACGACCAATTCCTTAGGCAACCTTAAAACAAGTTTACTGGAGCGGAAATATCCCTGTGTTTGCTAATTGCTGGGGTGATGGGAGCTGTTCCCTCCTCAGTAGCAAATGGGAGGAGCATCTGGGTACGGCCCCCAACACGTGCAGCATGCAGAGTAAAAAAGAAAGACAGGTTCTGGCTCTCAGCGAGCAGAGACTGGGTTCTACCAGACTGAAGAGAAAGAACAAAGTACTGCCATCCCCGGATCATCATGGGAAACCATCATCATCATCTTCTGCCATTTCCTTGGCAAATTCCAGGTCCTGCTGCTCACGCTCCCGACGTTCCTGAAAAACAAATGTGGCCACGTTTTGACAGCTTTGTTGGAAGGGGATGCCAGAAGACAAGGAGCTTTGGCCCGGGACACAGAAAGTCTCCAGGGGGACTCTGACCCCCAACTTCTTCCCTGAAGAAAAGCCTGGATCTAGTCCTTGTTGGTTCAGAGACCTTCAACAATGTAGACTGAATGTAACCAAGACATAGTGACACCCACCTGAGTCTATGGGAAGCCTGAAACCACAGCTCAGCCAACTGTGACATCTGTCATTTTCCCATGATGCCTGTGGGCACAGACGGGGGGGTTGGACAGCAAAGGGTCATGGCCATGTCTTGTTAAGTGTGTGTAGAATTACTACTCTTGGCCCAGGGATCCACTCTATGCTACGTAGTGGATTCAAATCCAGGCTGGTGTGTGATGGATGCCTGTGGGCAGGCTCAGATAAGCTGCCCTGGAGAAGAAGGCCGCAACATGTTTGGTGCTAGTTAGCCAAGGAGAGAACAGGCAGTGGAAGTGGAGCCTGTCCCTAGAAATAGGAAAGAAGCACGTGGCCTCCTTTGTTGGAAGGGGAAGTAGTAGATAGGTGTGTGTGTGGTGGTGGTGAAGGGAAGGGTATAGCCCTGGTGTAGTGGAAGTTGTCGCTGCAGAGGGGGTGTTGCATGGGCATGCTCCTGAAACCACTGATTGCTGCCCAGCTGGTTACCACATAGAACCCGCTCAGGCTCTCACCTCAGCAGACTCCAAGTCCTTGTTGTAAGATTTGGGTGGGAATCTCATGGCCTAGAAGACAGAAAGGAAGGGGGAAGCACAATTAGGCAGCAGAGTGGACATCACAACAGGGCACAGACCCAAAAGCAAGCATCCCAAGCAGGGCCCCAGGCCTTCAGCTCAGGCTGCACAGGAACAAATAGGAAGGTCACAGATGTTTCCTAAACACTCAGCAGCCAGCAGTAATTGCACTGTTCCACTGACATGAGAAAGGGGCCCAGCAGCTCCAGCCACCAGACTCCATTCCAAGACATGGAGACTGAACCCAGGAGTTCAACTCCCCATTTTTCCTGCTCCCAGCCCCCCCCCCCCAACCCACTAGCTCCCCATTCCCCTTCCAGAGAGCTGAGCACTCCTGGCACCCAGACCCTACTCTAACTAACTAGTCACCACTCCCCTCCCAGGGCACACAAGTCTCAGCTCCCAGCACCCCTTGCTAGACTACACTGCATTAATAAGTTAGGAAAAGCATGGGAACAAGTCAGCATGTGTGGATGAACAAGTAAGAAAAGGCATCAGAAGGCTGCTTTAGATTGGTGTTCCCAGCAGCTGGGAGGCAGGAAAAGGCTTCTCTCCACCAAGACATTACCAGAGGCTCAGTTCCTGATCCCCATTGGTCATCCCCCACCATCTCACCTGATTATCCAGGTAGACAACGTTGCTTTGTCCCCCACTGGGCACTTACCTTGACAGACATGTTGTGGATGTCGAGGCAGAAGGAGATGCGCTGGTGGAAGGCCAGCTGGGGTTCCCGAGTGGAATAGATGTCAATCATCTCTTTGGACTGGACATAGCCTTTCTCGTGGTTGATGCTGGCTTCAATCACACCATCACGGATGGCCTGGAAACAGAGCAGAGAGAGCACAGGTTTCCAGTGAGCCTGCATAGAGACCACTCATTCAGGGGGTGGGGAGGGGGGTGTCAGGCAAATGAGTGATTGGGGTTATTGGCGCAGTGGCCATCAAGTCATATGGTGCCAAACACTGGTGAGACACCCAGAGCCGGCATTAGCTTAACTTCTCATTCCAGTGAGTCACAGGACTACAGGAACTGGACCAGACAATCTAGTCCAACATGTCCTCTCAGCCAGGGGCCTGCACTGGGTGCTTCAGGGGAAACTGGAAAATCCCTCCCCACCCAAGACACTAGATAGCTAGAGGACAATCTTCACCCCCTAACAGATGGCAGGAGGCTTCTCTCAGCCTGCGGGACATAAACATAGCTGCTCGATGGGTTAATAAAGGAAAGCAATTACAGTGGCTGCCCTTTTGGGGTGTATGTAGCACCTGTTCTTAGCAACAGTAGCCTGGTCCCTTGAGCTCCTACTAACACCTTTCCCATCTCTGCTCATGAGACCCAGGTGTCTTATCAGGATGATAGTCCAGGAACTGACACTTCGGTTACATTGACACAAGATTCTTCTCTCACGTGTACTCTTTATTCTGGGAGTTTGTATTCCTGCATTTTAATTGTTCCCACATTCCCTCCCCTGCTTCAAAGGTTCCCTTGTATTTGTAATAGGTACCCTATCATTACAGTCCCCCCACCCCCATTCTTAACAATGCATTGTCCCCACCAGGCAGGAAGCGAGTGTGTGTGTGTATAAATCCCCTGAAGGGGAAATCATCTCTATCTCCACCTACAGCAATTAAGGCTGGCTGATAGATATGTGGATGAATTGCTTCACACAATACAGGAAATGCAGAAGGTGGATTTAGTAAGAACATATTACTTTTTCAGCTTAACTTTTGGGACTGGACTTGCATTACACCCAGTGCATTCTGCAATCTAAACCATGTGCATGTCCACCAAGAAACTGGTTCCAACACAGCCTGAGAAGTCAGTTCCCCGCTGTAGGGACTGGATGGGGACCCCAGGGGCTCTCAGCACTGAGAGGCAATGAGGATTGGATTCACTTGAAGTCTCACCCAGCACGTATGCATTTATTTATTTAAAAAGATTTATACCCCGCCCCTTCTGCCAGGCACTTCCCTGCAAACTCCCACCTTGGCCACAATGAACTCTGCGTCCTCAGGGCTGTCCAGCTGCAGCTTCTGGGCGATATCAGACAAGGAGATGCGTGAATAGGAGAGGCTGATCATGCGCACGCCTGGAAGTGAAAGGGAGGAAGAAAGAATATGAGTGGAACATGGGGGTACCAGATAGAAACAGAAACCCCCTATCCAGCTCAACAGAACAGCATCTGCTTAGGAAAGACAGTGCAAGCTACTCATCAAGGAGATACAAGCAGCCACTGCTGCCCCCTCTACAGCTGCAGACTGTAAGAACAAGGCATGGGGGCCTAATGATGCTACAGTCCCAGCCCCCTGAAGCAGCTTCCCACCTGTCTTAATGACGTTGTGCCGCAGCCGGATAATGAGGGTGTAGGTGCCATCTGCCTGGAACTTGTCCGCAAACTGATCCAGGACCTGGTTGAACTTGGCCAGGTTTCCTGTCCTGACAGCTGTGGGAGCAGAGAGGAGAGGAATGAAGAGTAGAAACACCAAGGAGGAATGAACTCTGTAGGTCATGCAGCTTGGAGAGGGGCAGGAGGGCAGCCCAGGAGGCCTAGTACCTTGTCCTGGGCACTGGAGTCCCTCCTCAGCATGTCAGCAAGTGGGGTTTAGACACGTACATGCTTGAGACACAATAGGGAGTCTCTTTTCTCCAGCATGTGCTTTGCCCCTTGTAAGAGCAGGGTGTGATCCCCATAAGCAATGGTCCATGTAGCTGCAGCGAGGGCACAGGTAGCCCCCCTTACCCTGTGTCAGGAGGAAGTAAGGCATGAGTGACCTCTTGAGAGAAGGCTGCCGGAACTGCAGTCTGTCTGGAATCTCCCCCAACAGCAACTCCACTACGATGAGCAGCTTGTGCACCTGAGTTACAAGAGACTAGATCGGATCTGGTGTCCAGCTTGCCCCAGGATCCCCACGAGCCAAACACCTGCTCTATGAATGCCTGCAGCTATGCAGGAGCCCTCAGCTCCCACTCACCGTCTGCTTGAAGCCAACTGCTGTGTGCTGTGGGGCCTTCCGCAGGGCATTTGTCATGGTTCTCCGTGCTTCTGAGTACTCCAGCTGAATGGCTTTGATGCGGCCTGGAAAGGAAGGGGAGCCCTGGGTAAGGCAGGCTTGTAAAGAAGGGTAGTTTGGAAGCAACTACCTTCTAACTTGCTTTAATCTCCCTTGTGTTCCTACAAGGATAAAGGGAAGGTATTTACTCCTCCAAAAAGTGGGGAGAAGCTACTATTCTGCAGGGCTTACTCATCTGTATTGGAGGGAGGTAGTTGCCTACTCTAAGTCCTCTCTGTTCCAGAAAAGCTCATTACCTCCTCTTGTGTTTCCCCCTCACAAGATCTCTGTCTCACTGAACTGCTTGTTATTGGCATTTCCCAAGCAGGGAAACCTGGGGCAGGGAAGAGCCATTTAGTCCTTGGTTCCCCTACTTGCAGAAATAAAGAGGGTGGGATAAAGTAGTTAGTTGCTTGTGAGAACAAACTTCAGCAGGCCCTTGTATAACAGACTACCAGAGCAAAGGCTCTAATCCTTGGGTTATGAGATATGAACACACACAAAGTCTGTTGAGATAGCCAGGGGACAGATTGCTATTTAATGCAGTCTGAAACTGACCAGGTGCAAAAGCATTTCAAGAGACGTGGCTTGTTCCTCAGCAGTCTTGGGTTTCATTATTATTACTAATTATTCGAGTATTTATATAGCACCAGCAATGTCGCAGGCATTGTACAGTCATTAAAGACAGGTCCCTGCCCTGAGGGGCTTATAATTTAGGAAAGTTAAGGGAGGAGAGTCAAGGTGAAGGGGAACTTAGAGAAAGACAGGGATAACATCTCAGGGGTTCTGTGCTGCTAGTTCTTCTCAGATTACAAATTCAACTATGATCCCTTCCCAGAGCCAGCTGGTGTATGTTCTACCCTCATACCCCACGAGGGTAGCTTCAGCAGCCCTGCTGCGTCTCACCTGTGTAGTACAGGTATCTGGCCCATTCATTGTTGTTGGCCTGCTCAGGAAACACTGATTTGGAGACCAGTTTCTCAGCCTGGTCATAGAGGTCATAATGAAGGTAGTTGCGGAGCAGCAGGTTCAAGAGGGTGGCCTGGCCGTCTGCATCATGGCGGAGGGTGGCCGTTCTTAGACGGGCGTGCAGGAAACTGGAAACAAAATAGGGAGAAAAGAAACTGGATTATCAGTGGAACAAAGACAAGCTGCAATGGGGAAGAGAGTTAATGGCCTCTGGGCAGCTCAATCACAGCCAAGCACTGCAGCTCCTGCTTAAATAATTAGGTGGCCAGGCCCTACCTTCTGACCACATCCAGCTTGTTCAAGAACTCGTAGATGCGGGCGTGGTAGTAGTAACATTTGGCCACCACCAGATCCAGGGCCCGACGGTTCTGGGGGCTGATCTTCTGCATCAAGTCGTCAGACGCTTTCTGGGCCTAAGGAAGGAGAGAGTGGAATGGAGAAGCTGACGCACAGCAAGGAAGTTTACACAAACACAGACAGGCAGGGGAGCCTCCACAATAATTCCTCATCCCTTGTGAAGCCGCTCCATGCCCTGTTCACTCAGTAGATTAGCACAATAGTTTAGGTAAGACTATTAGAAACCTCCCCCACAGTCATGCTGTGAAGGCAAGGCCAGTCCCCAAGCAACCGGAGTACTAGGAAGAAGTCCCAACATACGGCAATGTGTGGTGTGTGTGTGTATAAGAGATTGCAGGAGAGAGCACAAAAAGAGCTGTAGCTGCAGGAGCTGCTCCAGACCCAACCCGACAGCCTCACTCTGCATAGCTGTCACTTGGAATCTCTATCCTAGGGTGCTGCTCACTTCCCAAGGCTTCATCCCATTCAGCTTCTCTGTTACATACAAGAAAAAGTTGCACGCGCACCCCCCGCACCCCCCAGGATATGTCCACAAAGAGCTGAGGGGAGCGTTTTGCTTGCTAGCAACCAGCCCACAGCCATGCCCCTGGAAGCATCTGTGCTCTGAAATTCTGCCACCATCTATGCATCCTGTCCCAGTAGTGTGGAACTCCCTTCCCCTGGAGGCTCATCAAAGCCTGACTGCTTTCCAGAGGCAATGTCAAGTGTTTCTTTTTGGCCAAGTGTTTGGCAGGTGGGTTGAAGGTTTCTAGGGGATTTTTTATATGGTTTTTATGTTGTAGCCCACCCTGAGCCTTAGGAGAATGGCATTATATAAGCTTAAATAAATCAAATAAATCTTTTCCAGAATGGCAGAGCTTACACAGGGAAAGCATCTAATAGAGGTTACAGGGAAAGAGGCACAGATGAAAGAACTCGGGTTTGCTATCTTATTCCTATATAAGAACACAGTCACTACCAGCCCGGTAAGCAGAGTGTAGAAACCCAGAGTTTATCTGGAGTGATCCACCCCTCTGTTGTTAGCTCCCAAAAGCTGCATTCCTGACCGTCTTGGCCAACACCCCTTGATGAACCTATCCTCTGTTCCCTGCACAAGGCCCAAGCCCCCCAGGTGGAGCCAACAAGGCCCCAACAATTCACAGGTTTTAATCACGATCAGGAGCCTCAGCTGCTCCGTTACCTCTGGATATCGCTTGCTGTTCATCAGGTAGATGACCAGGAGCAACTGGAGATAGGTCTCCACTTCTGGGAGGAGTGGTGTCGTGGCTGCTTTGCCCGTGCGTGGACGGAACTGCAGATCAGCCTCTGTATCCATGGGCTGCAAAGAAGGAAGAGAATTTGCTTGGGAGCCTTGTACATATTCACAGGACAGATACAGAAATATAGATGCAGCAGCAACAGCAGCAGCACCTTCTACAGCATGAGTCATTTCTACCCTAAAGGGACCACTTCTAGTAGAATTGCCCGCTCATCTTACAATCCTTCTGGTGAGGTTGCCAAAGGAACCACCGATATTGTGGCTTAATGCCATGTAGACACTTGCCCATAAGAACTGCATCATGTTTGCTAATAATAATAAAGACATCCTTCCCAATACATTTTTAATCATAAAGCTTCCTGATTAATACCAGAATGCAGCCAACAGAAATGTAATTTCAGAACAGCACCGTAAGTAGTAACAACGTAACAAGTGTCATACTGGGTTGGACCAATGGTCCCTCAAACCAAGTACCAGTCTCCGACAGTGGCTAATCTCAGGCACCTGGAGAAGTACCTAACAGGTCACAATGGGGCAATCCATTCCCTGTTGTTCAATCCCAGCTCCCGACAGTAAGAGGTTACATTCCCCAAACCTACCTGGCTAATAACCACTAATAACCTATACTCCAGAAACTGGTCATACCCTTTCTTAGTTCCAGTTATACTACTGCCATTGACCACATCTTCAGGCAACGAATTCCAGAACTTAATTGTGCGTTGAGTGAAAAAAATACTTTTTTGTTTTAATCTGCTACCCATTAGTTTCATGGAGTGTCCCCTAGTCCTAGTGCTATTTGAGAGGGTCCATACCACTCATGATTTTGTCCCCAGTGGCGGACTCGACTATAACTATTTCCCACAGCATGTAATGTGCCTGTGGACTTCACTACCACAGAATGTGAAATTAGTGAGATTCAAGGAGATGCTGGGCATTTTGATTATTAAGGGTTGCAAGATCCTCCAAAGCTAGAAAAGTTGACAATGCAGCCCAGTCTGGAAAAGAGGAAATATAAAATTTTCTGCTTCAAAGCTAAACCCAGTCTGTATTGGGACAAACCTATGTGCGGGTCAAACACCTTTGCTAGCCATAGTACAGTTTAAAGAACTCAACTATATAACATGCTTACAAGCACACTAGACTGTCTAAACAAGGATTTAAACACACCTGAAGGCTTGTACACACGTTGCTTTCACAGCAGGGAGAGCCAATACTGGTTTCCTTGCCTTGCAACTGCCCTTCACGCAATATTTCAATGACTTCCTCACTTCCTACTAGCAGTATGTGTGAATGAATCCTTAAATGACATGTGTTACCACCACTACTCTTCCCACCCACTACTTGGATCAGAATGGGATCTTTGTGGAGTTGCCGTATTTGTCTGGACCTTTCTGTAAAGCAGCAGATTCTGCTGCTGTTACAGGCTTGATACTAGGGGAGAGGAGCTGTGGGGCTGATGCAAACTGTCAACTGGTTTGTTGAGGAGCAGGGTCTGAATGCGCTTTTCTTTCTCACTTTCTGCCCTTAAGCTTTTTGCCTCACCTCTTCCAGGAAGCCGAGCAGAAAGTCCCGTACGGTGCTGTTGGAGGTGAAGAAGCCATGAATGGCTTTATGAAGCACGTTGGGGTTCAGTCGACGGGAGGTGGAGGGCAAGGCACGCAGGGCACGCAGAACGTAGCGAGGCTCCTTCCCAGACACGGCCTTCTCCAGCTGCTTCACGTGCTCCTTGATATCTGCAACAGGACGTGGGATGCTCCCATCACTGATCTGCTCGAGAGGTGTTCTGAGGACAAGCTGCCTTAACCCCCAACAGCGATATACCTGCTTCCCATTAAGAGACCAGCCCAGACATGGGGATTTGCCTCTCATGCTTAGCCCTGTCAAGGAGGCTCCCTGTCGCCAGAGCAACCCAGTCTTTTCTCCTACCGCTGGGGTTTGACCTCAAATTCCCACTCTGACCTCTCAGAGCATGTCACTCTTTGGCCCCACCTATCACACCTGGCCCCCATTTGCCAAGGGAACCACTGGGCACGTTTGCCCTCAACCTCTCATAATCTTCCTTAGTCTTGCCCCCCTCCCCTAGGAACCGCTGCGGGGGACTCAGGCGCCGAGGGAGGGAATTCGAACCCCCACCACAGGGAATTTTCCGGCGGGTTCGCGCTCTATCTCCAGGGGGGAGTCTTCTCTTGACCCCACCCCCTTTCCTAGCTCCGCCCCCTGTAACAGGAGATTCGGATTCCTGCTCCCTCGGGGGATGGGGGTGTGTGTCTCCCCCTGTCACCCCTAAGTGGGCTCGCGCCCTTGCCCCGCCCCATACAACCGCTGACGGGGCCCCGCGCCCCCACCCCCGTCCTGGACCCCAAAGCCTATAAGGGAACGCGCCCCCCTACCCCTCGCCTCGCCCCCCTGCAACCTCCGAGGAGGCTCGCGCCCTCGGCCCATCGGAATCCCCAGCGCCCGCCCCTCACCCTCGAGCGTGACGGCATCGAGCTCGCGTTGGGGCCGCTCCCCCGCGGGGCTCTCGGTCGGGGCCGTCGTACTCTCCTCGTGCATCTCCACATCAACGGGCGGCTCTTCGGGGGCCGGTTTGGCCTTGTCGGCCGCAGCGCGGCGGCGCGACCCGCCCTCTTGTTTCATGGTCCGGCCGCACTCTGAAGGGAAGGGAGACCGGCAGCGGCCGTGACAGAGCAACAAGCGCGGGGACTGACGGGAAACTGGGCTAGCCAGCCGAGCGCCGAAAGCCGGGCCATGCAATCGAGTGCCGAGCAGAGGAAGCGCTTAACACCGAAATCACTCCGGACTCGGCGGCTGCTCGGCTTTCCGGAATAACTCGAGTATCTCTGTTCATAGTCGGGTATTTCCGGATCAATTCGTGCACGCGCCACTGTAGCGCCTCTCCGACTCGGCTAGTTCCGGATCAATGCGTACGTTCTGACTCGGCTGCATCTTCGTTCTGACTCGGATATTTCCGGAATAGATCGTGTATTTACGCTCAGGTTCGAATGGTTCCACATCTGCTCGTGTAGAGTCGGATATTTCCGGTACTGGCCACTCTCAGAGGCGGCATGCTGAAACTGCTGGACTAAGTGGGCGGCTCCAGTTCACGCATGCGCAGTTCTACGGCAATCAATGCTGCTGCCAGTAAGTGCCTGTAAAGCGGAATTTGCTCACGTGTGCCAACCAGCACCAGCTAGTTCTAATTTGCATAAATCTGAATGTTTAGGTTACGTTACGTTGATACAAATATAGCATAGCTCATGGCTTAACATAGAACCGAGTCAAAAAAGAGTCCCTAATTTCCAAAAACACAGAAGCTCCATAGAATAGACACCCCGCAGCAAGGGTGTTAGGAAGGGCTGGGGAGGGGGCATTCCCCCTTTCCCCTAGCCGATTCCATAACACTCGTTTATATGAGCTATTTAAAATATAGAAAATAATCATAGGGACATAAGACCTCTTACACTGTGTCAGACCAATGGTCCATCTAGCCTGGTATCCTGTCTCTGACAGTGGCTACTCACTGCTGGCCACTTCAGAGGAGTGTGTAGCAAACAAGTCATAATCACAAAGTTGCTTCTAAAATAGACCACTTTTCATATTTTAACCTTAAAAGAATCAAAGAGCTCAACCCGTGTGCCCCCACTGAAAGTTGTCCCCTCTGCTGAACTGGTGCCCCTGCCGCACAAAGCCCCGTAGAATCGACACACCCAAAGCTCCAGAGCCCTATATTGCTCCATAGATCAAATGCCCCGCAGGACTGATTTCCAGATATTTGAATTCAGATCCCATGACAACCCAGTCACTAGACAAACCCCTGGTCTACCCCCATGAAGATTGGAATGGCAGATGTCTAGAAATCAGAATTGTGAGTTGTCTATTTTATGGAGCAGTGGGGTCTTTGCTCTGTGGGATTGTAGGAAGCTGTGGAGTTTGCATTCTCCAAGCCATGTGTGGCTGTAGCTCGTGAAACAGTCTGATGTGATTTGTGAAAGCCCAGTGAAGGACACAGGCTATATTCAGTTTGGCATTGATAATGACACATTGATTCCAGACTGCACCTCAAGTCAGCTTGCTGTGTGCAGTGCTACTAGTGTTTGTGGTATTGGTTGCTTTCAATAGAGCCATTCTCACAAATAGCCAGAAAGTGGCTGCTCTATGGAGGTTAGTGTGTGTTTATACAAGAATTAGTAATATTATGGGTGATTTAAAATTGTGTAAATGGACTAGCTATTGAGTTATTATTTAGCCTTCTAAATATGGTTACATAACTGGGGTGGAGAACCGTTTTTCCTCCCATGGGCCATTTTGGAAACTAGTACAAGCTCTGTGGGCCACAAAGGAGTCAGGCTGCTTAATCGATGTGCTCAGGATCGAGGAGAAGAAGGGGAAGGGTCTAGATCATGGATCTATGCCAGGGTGGTTAAAAGTTTTTAATCCCAAGATCCCCAAATCTTCATATGGCTGAGAGCCACAAGTGTAGGATTTTGAAGTATGGGGAAAATATTCCCAAATTAGGTTCACCTGAGCTAAAGTTCCCTTTAAAATTCCCCATCCAGGAAACTGGCATAGAATTTAAAAGTAATACACTCTACCGAGAATAACACCCAGTGTTATATACCCAATAACACCCACGCATTCTCTTTGTATTCCTTTCTCTCTTTTCTTCAAACCCTGGGGAATTAGTCTATTGATCTATGAGTTAGAGATAATTCATTAATATCTAAGAAAAAAAAAAATCCTAAGAGATCCCATGTTGGAAGGTGCTACAGTCTGGCAATGTATTGGTCAGAGAGCCAGTGTGGTGTAGTGGATAAGGTGCTGGGAAGCCAGGGTTCAAATCGTACCCTACCCATGAGCTCACTGGGTGGCCCTTGGGCAAGTCGTAACTTCTCAACCTAGAGCACCAGTGTGGTGTAGCAGATAAAGTGCTGGACTTGGACCTGGAAGTTAGGGTTCAAATCCTCCCCTATAATGAACTGGGTGGCCTTGGGCAAGTCACAAACTCTTAGCCTCAGTTCTCCATCTGTAAAGTGTATGTCTCTGTGTTCCCCTGACCCAAGTCCATCTTAGATTGTAAGCCCACTGGGCAGGGACCTGTTTTCAAAAGTCTGCAAGTGTAAAGTGCTGCATATGCCTAATAGCGCTAGTAGTCTGATTTCTGCAGTCTGATGCCAGTCAACCCTACACTGTTATTAATCTGTCAAATCAATCAGTAACCCAAGCTGCACTTTCTGAAAGACTAAATTTCTGCCCAGCATCAAAACCTGCAAGAAATTATACCTTTGCTTATCACTAGGACCCCATGTTCACTGTTTCTCCCCCATTGATGACAATGGGGAAAATGCAGTGAATATGGGTCCCTGCTTGAATATGAAAACTTTAGGGACTCTGGCAGTGTCCTTCTAGAAGAGCTTTGTGCCAGTGTTTTAGGGCAGAATCTGGAATGTAGAGAAGATGAGAGAGAATTTCATGTGCCAGCAGACTGTAATTTGATACTAGGATGCATTCTATGAAAGACTCTGCTTTAATTCCTGGGTTCAATTCCTGTGGTTGACCCCTTGCAACATCCTTCTCTGATCCTAGAAACAGCTATAAAGAGACATGACTGCTGGAAGATGGTTGTGATACATCTGTTCACAAAATTGTACAACCTTTCATAGGAGACTCCATTCCTCACAGACCGCTTTAGGAGATATTTCACCAGCCTTTCCAGCATGGGTGTAATTGTAGGTGAGGACAGGAGGAAGTATCCCATCCAGCTTTAGAAACAGGAGGAAATGGATGCCCATATCTTATCTAACTTCTGCATTCCAATAGCTTCCTGTTTCACGTAGAGTTCAGTAGGAAAAAGAGGTTGTGGGGGGAAATTATACAGCCTAAGCTATAAGTCCACTTCACTTCTAAATGTGGAAACTTCAAATTTATAAATAAAAAAACCAGATTTGGATTTTTTTCTGAAAATTTCAGGGTGTGTTATATTTGGGGAACATGGAATTTCTGCAAAATTTTGTGGTGATCAATAAAGTACTTTTAAAGTTATAGTGATTTTGAAGTTAATTTTACAGGTCAAAATGCATCCATGCTAACACTTTTTCCAGATAAGATATCTTTGGTTGCATTTTGAGTTGAGGCTTATAAATCATCGTATATGTAACCAGGGCAGCCATCTGAGTGCTGGTTAATTATTTATTGTGTTTGTTGGTCTAGAAATGTTTTAATTAAAGTTTTAAAAAATTGGTAAGTTTACCCATGCAGAGTTTCCAGACAGCCCAGGAATCAAGCTGCTTGCTGAGGGGTAGGAGGGATTAGCTTCCTGCTGCTGGTCCCAGAGCCAGCTTTCCCATGGCACAATTGCAGCGCCCCGTTAACACACCGCAGAGACACACCAGGCAAGGAGCCGCAGCTGCCATGTCCCAACTAAATAAAGGAAGAAAGCTGCCCTTGTCCAAGCTAGATGGAGCTGCGGCCAGGGCCCTATAGAAACTTGTTTCCCATTCTCCTCCCTGGCTGTGTGGGTGCTGCTGCTTGCATCAGGGAGCAGGAATGTGCCAGTGCCTACGGTGGGCAGAGGGGCTTTCCAGAGCCAAATGGGGCTGCTATGCCAAGGCTGTGGTAGCCCAGGGTGCCCCCTGTAGATAAATGACAACTCAGGCAGCCCCTCCCTTGAGTAGGGGGGCCTATGGCCCTCCAGTAGAGTCCCACTCTGGGGAGGAATGGCCCTCTGATGCAGCCTGCCTCTGTTGAATGAGTGAGGGTACCCCTGGCAGGGTTGGGGTGCTCTTTACCCAGGAGTCTCACTCTAAGAACCTGCCCTATAGCACAGGGGCGGCAGTCAAATTGTACTAACAAACGCTCTTACTTTGTTGGGGTGGAACAGCCCGAGAGATGCAGCACCCTTTCCCTTCCCCTCCATGTCAGAGAGCCGAATCCTCCCCTAAGCAAGGCCCTCCCAGTGTTAGGACGGAGGGGTAGTGCCAGGCTCTGCAGCCCTTGGAAACTCACAAGCCATACTTCAGAGGTACAGGAGTTTTTGAAGGAGGAATCGGGTCTAGCTATGGCTTTTGCAAGCTGGTGGTATGAAACAGTAATATGCACCAATTTCCCAGTTTCTTTGATTTCCATTGACAAAGTTGTTTCTATTCTCTAAAGTTTGGGTGTGTGGGTATTGCCAGGGAATCATAGTAAAGAATTCTCAGACCGCTGACCAGGCAGCAAGATGTACTGGGCTGGAGCTCGGGGGCAGAGGAAAAAGAAAGGAAAAAGAATTGATTGGACATAATAGTCCATTACCACAAAGTTACTGGGGGAAGCACGCACCAGCATCTGGCCAACTCTGCAAGCAGCATGTGTTTTCTGTTTTGGTAGCAGCAATGGGGTTGGAAGACTGTAGATGATAGACACAATCCACAAACCCCTTCTTCTACAGCCACCTTCTGCAGTCCCCGCTGCAGCCCACTTACCCCGTGCCCACAACTGTCCCTGCCAGCAGTTCTAAAAACCAGTGAGACACTAGGGAGCTATGAGGGGCTCTGGAACATCGATCCTTTCCCCCTCCTAAACCTTTCTCCCTGGCAGAGCTCTCCATGGCTACAGGATTCGCCCTCCCCACCCTTTGTCTTTCCACACGGTGCAGGAACAGCACAAGTTTACAGACCACAGAAGCTTGAATGATTTCCATGAATATTACACAGGCATTTGCACCCTCCCATAGAGGGCACGTGCACATACATTATATGTGTGTTCACATGTACACACGTGTGCACACACACACACACACACACACACACACAGAGTGGGCTCATGTCAAGGGCATTACATGAATACTGACCTTTATTAGTTTTTCTTAGAATACTGTCATATAAATGAGTAATATAAATAATAGTCACACTTTGTCTTAGAAAGTCCTCTAGGTGAAAGGAAAAAGGGCAAGAAGAAAATAAAAAATCCCGACACAACCTAAAATCTTCCAACAATGCATGAAGTTTCCATACAAAAGAGACTAAGCTCGTGGAAACCAACACCCCTGAAAACAGGTCTCTATTTTACAGGTAATTAATCTCTTCTTCCCCAAAGGGCCAGTTCCATACTTTTTTTTTTGGTGGGGAGGGGGAAGTTGAAGTGTTTTATTTTTTAAAAAATAAAACTTAGTGGAGTAAATAGCTCAAAGCTACAAGCAAACTCAGATGTCTGAAAGCTCCCAAAGCTTGCAATCCTATGACAACAAACACCATACAAACTAAATGAGGTTCATAAAGGAGGAGACAATTGGTGTTTTTAGACAAGCGCCTCCCCACCCATTGCCTACTCATCATGCATGTTGCAGGGCTGCATTAGTGCCCTACGCAGCCCTGCAACATGCATGATGAATGGGTGAAGGGTGCAGAGGCACTTGTCTAAAAACACCGGTTAGGTCTTGCTCGGTGTTTCTCCAAGCTGCAAAGAAGGTCATCACCCTACATTGGAAAGACACTAAAGAACTGTCGATTGGGGAATGGATGAATAGATTATGGTACCACCTGACTATGGAAAAAATAGCAGCGAACCTAATGGACAAAAAAGAATCTTTTGCTGCAAAATGGTTCCCCTGTGTTTCCGTTATGACAAAATCAGATCTACCTGAAGATCAAAGAACATACCTATTTGATTATTATGTATAATTAAAAGGCCTACCTGAACCCAAAGAAACATTACCAAGGGAAATATGATTTGTGACCACAGTTAAATGTTTATGAGTTTGTTTACAATGTTATACAAAATAAAAGAAAAATTTATTTAAAAAATAAATAAAAATTAACTATGAAAGGAAGCCTTAATACTTCATCTGTTAGGAAAGTTTAGCTGTGGTGAATCCTGCCTCGATGCAGGGAGTTTGACTAGATGACCCAGGCTGTGAAGGTGGCACTAGCTTGTATTCTGTGAGATGTATTCCTTTATTTTCTTGTCTTACTCCTTGCTGGTTGGCCCTTTGTAACATCCTTCCTCTCTGATTTGTCAGCAGCATTGAATAGCCATGAAGACAGCACTCTGGAGACTGCAAGGAGGTAGCTGTGATGCATCTACTCACAAAACTGTGCAGTTGTCTGGAGAGGAATCTCCATTCTCTGAGTATGCCCCCTGCAGAGCAGTCCTCTGGGTCATTCCCACTAATCAACAGCAGGAGGCAGAAAAACTTTTCACTGGATCAGGTGAACAGGGGTTTGCTCCCCCCCTCCCAAAACTCCAGTTCTTTCTCTGCCTTCAGTGTAACAGGACAGCTGAGGGTTAGTGTGGCGCTTCTGGTGCCAAAATTAAACATTTCTTCATCTTCAGGGTGGGTCTGATCCCACTGAAGAACAATTTCTGAACCCCAAGAGGGAGGAACCAGGTTGATGAGCTGTGGGGTGCTCCACCAGTTTGTTATTTCTGGGAGCTTCAGTGGCAGTGCGCTACATACCACCCTTCCCCCCGCTGCCAAGAAGGGGGAACCAGGTTGCTGTGCTGTGGGGTGCTCTGCCGGTTTGTTATTTCTGGAGGTTTCTCGGACCAGCGCCAGTGCATTCGATCAGTGGCCCTCAGTCAATGCTGAAAGCGCCCAAAACCAGGGACAGAGCCAGGAGTGGGGAAGCTGCCTCTGCCACAGTCCCCAAAGAGGGAGAATGCCTAGTCAGACCCACTCCAGCCCAGCAGAATGCCTCATGGCGCACAGCCCCTGCCAGGCACTCTGGCACCAAGCGTTTCTCCTTCTGTCCTCTGTCAGTGCTCCGCACGGGTAGCTCTGCGCGTGGCCGACAGGAGGCAGAAGAAGAATTCAATGTGCGCATGTGCAGCTACCCTCCTCTTCAGTCGAAACTTCTGCCTTCGGCTGTTCAGGAGGCGAGCCATCGGGCTCCTGCAAAATAATAAAAAACAAGAAAAGAAAAGAAGGAAAGACGTGAGCGAAGCCCTGGTTAGGGATACCAGGCAGAGTGGCGCCGGTTTAAAAAAAAAAAAAAAACGGAGAGAGAAGCTGCCGCGCAAACCGCCCGGGAGCTCTCTCGGGGCCGGCGGGGAGTAGCCCAGTCGCTCCACCCCCCCCCACCAACCCCCCAGCCAAGAGAACGGGGGTCAGGCCGCTCCAGGTTGCCGCGCAAAGCGCCCGGGAACCTGTTTGAAGGGATCGGGGGAATCGGAGTCCCTTCCCCCCCGCCCGCTCACGCAACGCTCACGGAGAGCGAGTCGGGCCGCGCAGTGCCGGTGCAGCCTCAGGCAATCGTGGACACCGTGAGTAGGCCAGTGGGCCATATCAGTTAAAAACCTTCAGGGCTACTAGACAGCCCTATCCCCCCTCGGTGCTAGATAAGACTCAGCATGGAGGGAGCGCCTGGGACTGAGCCGTCTCAGACAACGCAGGACCAGGGAGCCCCAGCCATGGATGTAGGGGCTCTGGCTGCATCCATTGAAAAGATGCAAAAATCCATAGACAGGCTGTGGGAATTGCAGGGCAAAGGCCCTGGCATCCCCTCCCCCGCTGCCCCGATCGCAAAAAAAGCGGGAAAATCCACTGGCAAAGCAGTGAAGAGGGGAAAACGGCCACCAGGGGGCGCCATTACTAACCTTCTCAGATCCCCATAGCACTCTTCTGATGGGAGTGATTCTGAGGTGCTAGCTAAGAGGCCTAGGGAGCAAGACCAGTCAGGCTTGGGCCTAGAGTCAGAGGGTGAATCTGACCAGGACTGGGAGGATCTGGATGACCAGACCTCCACAGACTACACTGACCCCAGAGATAAGCAGAGACAATTCCCCTTCGCCTGCAGGGATGAGTTTATAATGCAAGTGATTAAGACACTGAAACTGGTTGAGAAGCCCCCCAAGGAGGCCTCATCAGACTCACAAGAGGAGGATAATAGGGATTACATTCCTTCTGTCCATGGCAGAGACTCAGGGGCTCCGTTAGATAAGGCATTCGAGAAACTCATATTGGAGGAGTGGAAGCAACCCGATAAACCAAAGAGGATGAATAAGATTCAATCCTCTTTATATGCTCTCTCCAGAAAAAAGGAACCATTGCTAAAAAACCCAAAGGTTGATGCAGCAGCGGTCTCTGTGGCTAAGCAAACTGTGTTCCCCACAGAAGGGGATTGTTATCCTAAGGATGCCACGGATAGGGGCATAGAAACTTCCTTACGAAGGGGTCTAGACTGTTCCTCCACGGCAATGAGGGTGAATCTCATCTCTTCCTATGTGGCCAGAGCTTTATTGGCATGGACCCAGGAAGCACATGACCCTAATATTTCTGACAGAAGGGCTCAGATTCTTGCTGCTCGTATTAATCTAGCAACAGCCTTCCTTGCTGATGCTACAGTGGACGCCATGGCTTGGTCCGCAAGGGCGGTGTCAACAGCAGTAGCTGGTAGGCGTAAATTATGGCTCAGAACCTGGCAGGGAGACCCAACTGCAAAGAACTTGCTCTCTGCCTCCCCCTATAAAGGTTTCAAGTTATTTGGTGTATGCCTAGACAGTGTCCTCGCAGACGCCAATGATAAAGCAAAGCAAAGAAACCTACAGCAAATGGTGACAAGAAAGTCTTCCTTTCGGACCCCTTACTTCAAGAGCAGAGGGGGATACAGTGCGGGGTATAACCTTTTTCGTCGACAAGGGCAGTACAGGTTCGATCAGCCAAACCGTTTCAATTCCCGCAGAGGGTCTAGAGGCCAGGGGCCCAGACAGGACAAGCAACGCCCTAGACCTTTCACTCAACCAAAAAAGCATGATGCATGACTGGGCCGGGCCCATACAAGTAGGGGGCAGGCTTCAACATTTCTCCAATTGCTGGGCAGATTCAATATCAGATGCCTGGGTACTGGACTGTGTCACTCACGGCTACAACATAGATCTAAAAGGAATTCCACAACAGGGTTTTATCGCATCTCCACGCTCTACAAAACCTCAAAAGCACCACGCAATGCTCCAGGAGATACAGAGACTCCTCTCCATAGGGGCAGTGGAACACGTACCCCCGAACCAAAGGGGTGTAGGCCTATATTCCATCCTCTTCCTAGTGCCCAAAAAGGAAGGGACCTGGAGAGCGGTGCTGGACCTAAAGTCGCTCAACAAATCAGTGAAATATCAACGTTTCAAAATGGAGACAGTCTCCACGATTTGTCAGGTCATCAAGAACGGCGACTGGTTAGCGGCCTTGGACCTCCAGGATGCGTATCTGCATGTCCCAATAGCAGACAACCATCGCCAGTGGCTGAGGTTCTCCTATCAGGGGAACCATTACCAGTTCAGGGCTCTACCATTCGGCCTCTCGTCAGCGCCGAGAACGTTCACCAAGGTCCTGATTCCCTTGATCGCAAATCTTCGGAAGGAAGGAGTCCATATCTACCCTTACCTCGACGATCTGCTCATCAGGGCCCACTCCAGGGAGAGGTCCATGGCAGACGTAGCGAAGACAATCAACTATCTAGAGAACCATGGTTTCCTAGTCAACAAGGCAAAGAGCCACTTGATCCCAACGCGGCAACTACAACACCTAGGAGTACTCATAGATACTTCCTTAGGCACCGCACGCATACCTCTGGACAGACAGACACGCATCAGGAGGATGGTGACCCAGCTGACAGCTCAACCCCGAGCAAGGTTGAAACGCCTAGCACAGTTGCTAGGCCTGTTAGTATCCTGCACCAAGCAAGTGCAATGGGCGCGCTTCCATCTTCGCCCCTTGCAGCAGCTGCTCAGGCCTATGCAAAAAGAGCTTACGAATGGTCTGAATCCATGGGTCCAAATTCCAAGAGGTTTTCAAAGCTCAATGTCCTGGTGGTTAGGAGACACAACGTTCAGCTCCGGAACTCCACTGGCGGATCCCCCTCGCATAGTCGTAACAACGGACGCCAGCCTGACGGGCTGGGGAGCCCAGATGGGGGCCGCATCGATCCAAGGTCTGTGGTCTCCCATAGAGCGAACCCGGCACATCAATTTTCTGGAACTCAGGGCCATTCGCCTAGCACTAATACAGCTGGCTCCCAGCATACGGAATTCACACATACTGATCTACACCGACAACACGACGGCAAAGGCCTATATCAATCATCAAGGGGGATCCAGGGCACAGGCACTTCATCGGGAGGCGGTGAAATTGTTCACCTGGGCTCAACACAATCTCCTATCAATAAAAGCTCTACACATAAGAGGTGCAGACAACATCCAGGCGGACTGGTTGAGTCGTCAAACACTGGACCCACACGAGTGGCACCTGCACCCGGAAGTATTCCAGTCGGTGACGAGGAGGTTCGGGCAACCAGTGATGGACTTGTTTGCAAGCAACCAATCCAAACAAGTGCAAAGCTACATGGCAAAGTATGCGGACGGGGACGCGGAGGCGGTGGATGCACTCAACCAACAGTGGCCAAAGGACCTGCTGTATGCTTTTCCACCGATACCGTTAATATCCAGGACGGTGATCAAGATCTTCAGGGAGCAAGCTCACGTGATTCTGATTGTTCCGTTCTGGCCACGAAGGCCATGGTTTTCCGATCTGGTGGAACTGAGCTTGGAGACCCCATTCCGTCTTCCATTAAGACCGGACCTGCTCTCCCAGGGTCCTCTCTGGTGCGAAAACATTGCCATTCTACAGCTGACAGCATGGCACTTGAACGCACAGCGTTGAGAGCACGGGGCTATTCAGACGCTGTCTTGAACACCTTACAGCAAGCTAGACGGCCGGCCACCAGAAGGGCCTATGGATCCTCCTGGAAGACTTTTGCTCACTGGGCAAGCAACAAAGGGGTGGATCCTACACAAGCTGGGGTGCAGGACATTCTACAATTCCTTCAAGAGGGTTTAGAGAAAGGTCTGAGACCCAATACATTGGCTCGCCAGTCGGCAGCCATTGCTTCCGTATTGCAGTCCATTTCCCACAAGAAGATTTTGCCACATAGACATATTAGGCAATTTCTACGGGCGGCACGTAATATCTCTCCGCCAGTAGTACACAGATGCCCGTCGTGGAACCTTAGCCTGGTTCTGGATGCACTCACGAGGGCCCCGTTTGAGCCCATGCAACATGTATCTTTATATATATTGACACTTAAGGTCGTTTTCCTAGTGGCGGTTACATCCGCCCGAAGGATTTCTGAACTTGGAGCTCTATCAATAGATGAAAATTACTGTTCATTTAGTGACCAGTCTGTCACTCTTAGACTAGATGAGGCATTCATCCCTAAGGTGAACTCTACCTTTCACAGGGCTCAGGAGTTAATCTTGCCATCTTTCTGCCCTAAGCCCTCTCACCCTAGGGAAAAAGTCTGGCATACCTTAGATCTCAGGAGAGCCCTTAAGATATACATTAACAGGACTCAGGGAATCAGATCTACTTCTGACCTGTTCATTAACATTAGGCCTAGTTACAGGGGTAAAAAGGCTTCTAAGGTGCTAATCTCCAAATGGGTGAAACAATGCATAATGGAAGCCTATAGGGCTAAGAACAAGGTTCCTCCCTTACAGATATGGGCTCACTCAGTCAGGGGCGCTGCCACTTCTCAGGCCTTCAAAGCTAGGGCATCCTACGAGGAGATATGCAGGGCGGCAACCTGGTCCTCCCCGCATACCTTCGTCAAGCACTACAAATTGGACGTTTTCAAGTCCGCGGATGCCGCGTTTGGCAGGAGGGTCTTGCAGGCGGTTCTGGAGGTTCCCAGGGCTGTTTGCTCCCACCCATAGTTTCCGGGCTCGGGTACATCCCGTGCGGAGCACTGACAGGGGACAGAAGGAGAAACAAAAATTGGTCACCTACCTCGGTGAATTTGTTTCTCTTCTTTTCACCTGTCAGTGCTCCGGCCCTCCCTGTCAAACAGCTCATACCTGGATGGGGAGTCATGTTCCAATACCTTATTTTGTCTGCCAGCTTAATGTTCCCTGACTTTTGTTCCACTTCAGTGGTGTTAGTTGACAACTCTCATAGAATGTTGGGTTTTCAGTTCAGACCGTAGTTTTTCTCAGTTCAAGTTACAATTATAGTCTGTTTAGGCCCCTAAGGGGCATGATCATTAATGAGTGTGTATGAGTTTTCCAGACAAAGGACACTATCCTCGGCTTGGTCATCGACTGAAGAGGAGGGTAGCTGCACATGCGCACATTGAATTCTTCTTCTGCCTCCTGTCGGCCACGCGCAGAGCTACTCGTGCGGAGCACTGACAGGTGAAAAAGAAGAGAAACAAATTCACCGAGGTAGGTGACCAATTTTTGTATCCAGTCTGGCTGGCCCCCTTCCAGTCCAAACACCCGCCACCCAGACTAAACGTGTCCAGTCTGGCCTCCTTTCCAGTCCAGACAGACACGTGCCCTGTGACAAAAGCCTGTGGAGGCTCAAACCCACCAGCAGCGCTTGCTCTGGGCCCTTTGGCAGGGAGGCTGGTTGCATCAAGCCCTGGACTCTGACCCTCCCAGATCCCTCCAGCCCAGGCGCGCACCCCTCAAAAGGTCCTAACATGCTGGCAGTGCTCACTTGGGCTCTTCAGCAGGGGAAATGACCACATCAGGCCCTTGACTCTAGCCACAGCCATGTGCCTGTTCTCCCGGCTTGCTGGTGTTGCGGCTCATCTTGGCTGGCCCCCATGGGTCTCCTGGGCACCACCATTTTTGAATGGGCCACGCATGTGCCATGGACTCCATCCCACAAGAGACCATTTCGGTGAAGGGCAGCTGCAGGTCGCGCATGCGCCCTCTCTTTGTAAAAACAGAACAAAACCCTCCTTGAGTTTACACATTATGCTTAAGCCTGCTTCTCTCGCCCCTTGCGGAAATAGAGCAGATATGGCAGAGCAGGTTGAAAGAGGCTCAGATCTGGTAGCCCTGGCCGTAGAAGCCTAAATCCGCAGCTGAGGCCCAGAAGGGGAAAAGGGGGCTGAGCCACAAAGAACCACGGCTGCCCCAAGAAAGAGAAAGCAAGGCCAGCCCGCAGCTGCCATCCAATCCGAGGCACCACCGTCTGGTGTCAACCAGGCTCAGTGGTTCACACCCATGGACATGCAAGCGCAGATGATGGGTGTTGGGAATTACCCTGTGAGATCGGCCTAACAGCCAGCCTCAAGGAGGCTAAACATGGAACCAGACACAAGGTGGAATGCCAAAGTAAAGATAGTTTATTTACCAGAGTTAGATCAGGTCGCACAATCAAGATCCAACACTGGGAGATGCAAAGGCTTACAGGAAAGAGTCCGGGGGTACAAATAACACCTCAGGTATACTTACAGAGTTTTAAACAAAGACCCCCAAACTGACCAATGTGTACAGAGCTCATTGGCATAATTCAAGATACACGTCATATTTTAAAGTTTAGTATGTTTCTAAAATCTATTAACAACCTCTGATAAAATTAGTCATAGATGCCATCCTCAGTAACAGTATATCAATATAGCTCCTTCTGGCTCCAGTAAGGCTGGAGCATAGCCCCTTATCACTGATGTTCACACACTAGTTCCTGCTGTGTCAGCAACTACAAGGATGTGCGGGGCTTAATTATTCCTTTTTCACTTATTACTGATCATCTAAAACCAAAATTTCATTTCTTCAGTAAACGACCCTGTAGCAGGGTCCCACTTTACCAAGGGTGAGTGTTTGCGAGATCAAGGTCCTAAGAGTCATCAAGCAGTCACTTTGGGAAATCAGCTTCCAGTTTATTTATATATCTAGTCATTTCCTAGGCCAGTCACCAACCTCTGGCCATGGTCCAACCAACAGATCATAGCCACAACCATAGTCCCAGGCTAGCTCTTTGCCAACTCACACAGATCTTCACATCAGTCTCATTCTTTCAGGTCAGCATCACTCCTGTAACCTCCTGAAGAGGCTGCATAGAGGTTGTGGTGCCTGGTCTAGGAAATGACTGTATGTATAAACAAACTGGAAGCTGATTTCCCGAAGTGACTGCTTGATCCTGCAAACACTCACCTTGGTAAAGTGGGATCCTGCTACAATCTGGTGGAGAATGTAGGCATGCCTTGTTGGTTACCATATCAGTGTCCCCAAAAGGCGGTAAGATCCTGGAGCAGAGTGATGTTACAGAGGATTGAGTCCAGTAGTGGCGAAAGGATTTCCTGGAGTGGAGCGAAAAGCAAGGGACTGCACTGGAGCTTGCCAGGACAGTGGCTTGAGCAGGGCTGGACTAAGTGATGCTAATAAACGGTTTATGAGCTTCACCCTGGAGTGCAAGTCATCTTGGGCACTAATCGTGACAACACTTACCCCACAGTAAAGTGGGGCCCTGCTACAGACTCCTTTTGTTTGAAAGATAGGTTTCACTTTCCAGTAAATGGTCCCTCCTGCTCAGGCAGGCCTGAGCCACTTAACCATAGTTTGGTTCACTAAGATTGCCCAAACATGAGGGTCCATTTTCCTACACTGGGCATACTTATAAAATACCTTAATGCAACTACAGGGGCTAGTTCAGCCTTTTTGCCAGAACACGCAGCCAGCAGCAGCACAGCCACGAGAACCAAATGGACAGCCTCAGACCATCTATACTACTCCCCTACCTTACAAAGGGGTCTCCAGGAAAGAGAAAAGAGCCAGCCAAGAAAGCTAGTGCCAGGGAAACAATTCTCATCCAAGATCCAGAATCCATGGATCTGAAAAGTCCATTGAAGAAGAAGGGCAAGGACTTGTTAAGAGCCGACAGGGTTTTGCTGTCCTTACCCAAGCCGAGTGACATCTCAAGTTCGGAGAGTGAGGCTTCGAGCTCTGAATCCAGCTCTGGGGAGAATGAAGAGGATAGACATAAACGTCTCTTTCCTCCGGACCGTTTCAACAAGCTACAACACAAGATAGTGGAGTCCCTGAACTTACAGTTCATTCAAGGAGATCTGCAATGAGAAGCGCAGCCAAATAACGCCTGCAAGTACATGGTTACTGAGAGTAGGAGAAGTTGTTTCTTCCCCCTCCCCAGGGTGTATGAAAGCATAGTCACCAAACAATGGTTGACAACCTGGCATTCAGCATGCCACCCTAGGGTCATACAGAAGCTGTACGCTTTCCCCAAAGATAGTGTCTGTGCTTACAGTGCCAAAGGTGGATGAAGATTCAGTGTCCCTTGCCAGGGATTCCATCTTCCAAAGCAGAAGGCAACCTATTCACCAAGGACCAAAACGATCAGGTGATTGAGTCAGTGTGGTAGGGAACAGCCTAGTGGGGCTGCTGCCCCTTTAAGAGTGCTGAAGGCACCAGCCTGAGGACTAGACAGTGACTGGGAACTGAACCAGACAGCTGGGTAAAGGCTTGGCAAGGCCAACCCTGTAAGTAAAAATCCAGCAGACACAGAAGAGTGTGAGACAAGACACTGGCCCTTTAAGGGCTGGCAGCCTGGAGGCCTGGCCACACCCACTCTGCACATATAAGAAGAGGGAAGCCTGAGGAGGCTTCAGTCTGTGCCTGGTTGCAGATCTGACAGGAGCTCTACTGAGAATAAAGTTCAGCAGGAACCTTGTCCAGGGTGCTGAATCCTTTGCTGGGCAAGCCTGGAGCAGTCAGTGCCTGGCTTGAGGAAAGGAACCCTGCTGGAGCTGCACTACTGAGGGAGCCTGAAGAACTCTGGGAATTTTGAGAGAGATCCAAGCCCAAGAGGTTGTGGGCCTGATATTGTACTTTGGGGAAAGCTGCCAGAAGACAACTGCTTGGCTACACTGGGGATATAGTTAGGGCTGGGGTTGCCAGAGTGCTGGTTTCTGGCATTAGAGTGAGAGGCTGTATATTGCTAAGGACTGTATATTTATTTTCATTATTTATACCCTGCCTCTCCTGCCTAGGCAGCTCAAGGCAGCTTATAAAAGTTAAAACATTAAAAAATATACATAAAATACATAAAAGCATAAGAAAAAAAATTAAAAACCCAACCTCCCCCCCCCTTTCACCCATCTCCCTCACCAAAGGCCTGGCAGAACAGCCAGGTCTTGCACTGTTGTTGGAATGAGGCATGGTCCTGGGCCTCCACTGGAATGGAGTTCTACAGCCTAGGTGCCGCCACCAAGAATGCCTTCTCCATTGTAGACTCCTGCACCACCTGGGGGACATCAAGAAGGGTGCTCCTGGTGGAACACAGGGGTCGATCCAGGGCAGAGAGTGAGGCAGTCTCGCAGACAGGAGGGGCCCAGACTGTATAGGGCTTTATAGGTAAGCACCAACACTTTGAATCGAACCTGGAAGACTATCAGCAGCCAGTGCAGAGTTCGGCGCACTGGTGTAATATGCTCATGGCGACCAGTCCTGGTAAGGAGACAAGACACTGCATTCTGCACCAGCTGCAGTCTCCAGACTGTCACCAAAGGTAGTCCCACGTAGAGTGCATTACAATAGTCTAATCTTGAGGTGATGAAGGCATGGATGACAGTGGCCAGGCCAGAGTCCGAGACATACGGCTGAAGCTGTTGCACCAGATGTAATTGGTGGAAAGCACTCCTCGCCACAGCCTCAACCTGGAGATCCAGGCGAAGCTGCGGATCGAGTAGTACCCACAGGCTGCGAACCTGAGAGGCCAGTGGGGGATGAACCTCATCAGTGATGTGGAACATCACACCCACTGTCCTCCCCACCAATATCACCTCCATCTTGTCAGGATTTAGTTTCAGATGACTCGCCCTCATCCAGTCCCCCACAGCTGCCAGACATCGAGTAAGCACCAAGACTGCCGGGTCTGGGTTGGATGAAAGAGAGGTAGAACTGAGTGTCATCAGTGTACTGATGACACCGCACCCCATACTGTCTCATGACCTCACTGAGCGGCTGCATGTACACATTGAACAAGAGAGGGGACAGAATACAGCCTTGCAGAACTCCACACGTGAGGTCCCAGGGAGAAGATGAACAATCCCTGACCACCACCTGCCGGGTTCTCCCAGTCAGGAAGGAGCGGAACCATTCAAGAACGGTTCCACCCACCCTGGCATAGTCCCGCAGGCAGTCTCAGTGCCATAACTTGAACAAAAGCTGGACTGCAAGGGATCAAGAAAACTGATGTGGTCCAGATGCTCCTGCAGCTGCTGAGCCACCACTTTCTCAGTAACCTTCTCTAAAAAGGGAAGGTTAGAGACTGGCCAATAGCTGGCGGGGGGTCAACGTCAAGTGATGGTTTTTTGAGCAGGGGCCACACCACCACCACCTCCAGCACCCTGCGGGAGGGCAGAGAGGCACTGACCACACCTGCCAGGAATGGCCCCTGCATCTCCTGGCTGGCCTTGGCCAGCCAGAATGGGCATGGGTCTAGTTCACAAAATGTGGCTCTAACAGCCCCCATATATGACCTATGTGTATGGTGAACAACTGTATATACTGGTGAGAGAGACTTTATATGTGCTTAGGAACTAATATTGAGGCTGAATGAAATAAACTTTGAGCAAATTCCCCAAGGAATTGGAGACTTGTAAACCTAATCCTGCAGTGACTTACCACAGGCAGCCCATGCCCCGTAAGTCAGCCATGCACCAAGATTTTGCAGCTTCAGGATCAGCCCTCAAAGCAGCCACCATAGCGACTTATACAACCTACCAGAGCAATCCTGTCACGGTTGGACAGACTGCAGAAACCAGAACTGTCAAAGAAGGAGGAGGCCTCAGTTCAAAAATATATATTTCTAGGCACATCATATTTAGCAGATAATAACGTGCTTCGCTGCACCATCCATGGCTGCAACCATGGTAGCGTGATGGAGGCTTTGGCTCAGACCCTGGAAGGGAGATAACCACTTCAAAGTGTTACTGGTGGTAGCACCCTTTACGAGCCAGAAGCTATTTGGAGAGGCGCTAAACAAATATCTTGAAGGGGTGGTGGAAAAGTAGAAGTCTTGAATTGCCCAATCCTTGAGTAAGCCCCTTAGTAGCCCCTGTAGACAGTCACATGGACCCTTCTCCAGGAAGACCCTCCCATCCTGTACCACAAGGATGCCAGAGAGCACAAATCAAGATGGTAGAGGGGAGGACATTCCAACAGCTGCAGAACATCTGTCAAGCAGGGATCCCAGTCCCAGCAACGACAGAGAAGACGCCTCCCATGAGCATTGAGAGCCCTCAACAAGGTTTGTCAGAAGGCCAAGGTCATTCCGGTGGCGCCCCTGTGGCCCAGATAACCATGGTTCTCAGACATTGTCCAGCTAGAGGAGGGCCCCCCTCTGCTTCTCCCATTGAGAGCAGATGTTCTGGTTCAGGGACCATTAATTTACCACAACCCGTCTGCTTTGCTTGCATGCTTGGGAGCTGAATGCAGTCAATTAGAGACCCCTAGGCTATTTCAGGCAAGTCTTGGACACCCTTGTAAATTCGAGAAAGCCTACTAACAGAAAATATTTGGCAGTTTGGAGACAATTTCCTAACTGGTGCATTAGAAGGGTACTAATCTGCACTCCTGCTCGGTGCCCTCACTCCTGGCCTTCCTCCAGGAGGGCTTAGATATGGGGCTGCAACACTTCTCTCGCTAGACAAGTTTCTGTGATATTCGCAGTTCTTAGCTGTTGCCCCGGCCCTAGCTCCACAATACGTTCCCACGTTATGTGTTTCCTCAGGACAGCCAAGCTGAAGGCCCTGCCAGTGGTGCATAGGTATCCGAATTGGAACCTGAACATAGTGCTAAATGCGTTGGTTAAAGCCTACTTTGAACCCCTGCTTTGCATACCCCTTTTCTTCAGGACTCTAAAAGTAAGGCCGCTTGCACACGAGACAAGGGGGTGGGGGGTGGGGTAACTGCCGTGAGCCGAAATCACAGTAGGGGTCATATGAAACTCTGCTCATATGCGCAGAGTTTTTAATAACAGCCCATTTCTGCCTTGATTTCACTCACGGGTGACAGGACTCAAAATGCAGCCCTGTCACCTATGAGTGAAATCATGGCAGAAATGGGCTGACATTAAAAAAAAACCTACACACGAGCGGAGCTTTATGTGATCTCCTTCAATGATTTCAGCTCACGGCAGTTTCTCTCTGCCACGCCCCCATCTCATGTGCAAGTGACCATTACTTCAGCCAGGAGGGTCTCAGAACTGGGAACACTGTCAGTAGATCCAGATCTCTGTATCTTCCATCAGGACAGAGCGACACTATGTTTGGACCCGACCTTTGTGCCCAAAGTCAACTCCCTTTTTCATAAGGCTCGGGAGATCTCCCTGCCAGCCTTCTACCCGAATCCGTTTTCTCCAGAGGAGGAGGCCTGGCATACGCTAGATGTAAGCAGGGCTATACGAATATACATAGAACATCCAAATTCCACAGGTCACCTACTCTCTTTGTCACCTACAGGTAGGATTACTATACATCCCCTTTAAAAGAGGACGTTTATGAAAAATACATATTGCAGGGCTGCACCGGAACCAATGCAGTCCTGTGCAATCTATTTTTCATAAGTGTTCTCTATTAAAGGGGACGTATGGTAACCCTACTTACAGGCCTAGGGCACAGGGAACTAAGGTCTGCAGCCTGGTAGTTGCAACAATGCATAACAGCGGCCTACAGGGCCAAGGGCCTTCTTCCCCTGCAGAACATTAAGGCTCACTCTCTCAGGGACATGGCTGCTTCTTGAGCCTGAAGAGCTCAGGTTCCCTATGAGGAGATCTGCAAGGCTGCCACCTGGTCATCCTTCCACTCTTTTGCCAGACACTATAATATACATTTTGCAGCAGCAGCTGAGACGGCCTTTGGCAGGCAGGCCTTCCAAGCCATAACTGAGTAGCAGGTGCTTAGATCTGGGGTGCCTGGAGCTCCCGCCCAAAAGAAGTACTGCTCTGGTATGTCCCAGAGTAGGACTGCTGTGCGGGGAGCATGCTCAGAGAATGGAGAATTGGTTTACCTACCTGGGAATTTTCCTTCTGAGTGTCTTCCTGCACAGCAGTTCGTTCCCACTCTCTACCGCCTGTTTTCAGTCCAGGCTGCAGGGCCTACTCAGTTGAGCATGTATATACAAGGTCAGCCCCTTGTATCCTCACTCTATTTATGGCAGGGGTCTTACAAGTTGTTATTGTTACAGGTTATTTTCTCCTGGAATATAGGGAGGTGTGTTTGTACGCCTCATGTGTGGGTCCTAATAAAGTTATTACTGGTTAAGTCCATCGGTTTGAGGTGGTGTTCATCCCACTAATTTGAAAGCCTTTGAACTGGAGTTCCAGAGGGAGGGGTCGTCCCCTGCTCACCGGATCCAGTGGAAAGCTTCTCTACCTCCTGCTGGTGATTGGCGGGAATGACCCAGAGTCATACTGCTGTGTGGGGAGACACTCAGAAGGAGAATTCCCAGGTAAGTAAACCAATTCTCCTTTCCTCAGAGAATCTTAAGAGATATTTTCCCAGCCTTTTTATCCTGGGTTCCTTTTCTTGCTGGTCTACCGTGATTCATTCAGAAGACATAGAGCATATGAAGCTGCATACAATGCGCTGAGGGAGGAGAAAGCAGCTGGGTCCCCAGTCCCAGTAAGAGAGTGTCCGTCTCTCTGTAGTGTCACACCGCTCAGCTCTAACATTGCTCCCATGAGGCTTAGCTCCTCCTCTAGGAAGCAGGAGACCAGCTTGGCATCCAGGCTGAACGCTCCTTGGTTATGCTGGGAATTCTGCTCCAAGATGTTCTTGACCTTTGCGAACAAGAGAGAAGCAAAATCAAAACATTAGAACCTTGGTGGTCTCTACAAGTACACAAGAGCTGCCAGACCGGGTCAAACGAATGGCCCATCCAGCCCGGTATCCCATCCCTGGCAGTGGCCAGCCTCAGATGCTCCAAGGGAAGTGTATGAATACAGGGGATGCGTCACTTTCTGTATGACCTGTCAACTACCCTCAGTTTCTGGCAGTCAGGAATTTAGGTACACCGTGAAGCAGAGCATCTCAACTATCTTGTCTAATAGACACTGATAGACCTATCGTCCAGGAACTTATCTAATACTTTTTTGACTTCAGCTATACTCTTGTTCTTCGCAACATCCCATGGTGGTTAAATGGTCTGCAGTGTGAAAAAAGTATTTCCTTTGATCTCCCTAATAATTTCACTGGGGATGCGTGAAGCCTCCCCTGAACTTACCCAGCATTTGGCAATGTATTGTGTTATAGTAGCTGACCCATGTGATCAGCAAGGACAAAATCATATCCTCTCTGCTACTCATGAAGGAGTCTTCTGTCACCTTTGGTTCAGCTTTGGATGGACAGAAATACACACAAAGTTGCACCATGAGAGGTTTGGTGCCAGGCATTGCTGGAATCGTCTCTCACCAGCTTGAGCTGCTTGGATACAATCTTCCTCACTACAGACTCTTCCAGCAGCAACAACTGGTCCTCAGTCAGTTCTGGCAAAGAAAAAGAAATTGTATTAGAGAGGGTGAATACAAGAGGCAAGTGATTCCAGAGATGGGGGTTAATGTACAACTATTTGTTTCCCAACTGTTTCTGATGGATGATCTTGAAGCATTTTAACCCCTTTTTACTGATTCCCCTCTTCTTCCCCATCAGAAATCATCTTGCTACAGAAGTGCAAACTGATGCATAGACAAAGTGGAAGGAGAATTGACCTAGGGTACACAGTAAGTCGGTGACAGGCCCCCGGAATCTTGTTTCCTACTGCTGCAACTTAACCACTGTTCCTAAGATTCAAGTTCAGGACAAGTGGCAAATATGATGGAGTGAGGAAGAGTGACTGCCCCACACTTTAGCCCTTGTAGCACTTCACACACACACCCCCTTCATTCTTGGGGCATGGTGGGAGGTGTCTAAGCCTCCGATTGCCAGAAGCTGGGAGTGAACTGCAGAGATTAAATACATGCCCTGTGTCTTGTACAATTTATTTATATTTTCATTTTTACCCTGCCCCTCTCGCCATAAGCGACTTGGGGCGGTTTACAATATCACAAATAAAAAACAATAGTCACAATAAAAATATAAATGCAGCATAAAAACATTATAAAAAACTAAAAACTAATCATGTGCAGAAAAGACAAATTATCCCTCAAGTGCATAAAATACTCACCCTCACCTAACAAACCCATCCCACCCTCTCCTCATCCCCCACCAAACGCCCGGCGAAAGAGTCAGATCTTGCAGTTTTGTCGGAAGACGAGGATATTCGGGCTGAGGGCGAACCTCCACTGGGAGGGAATTCCAAAGCGATGGCACAGCTGCCGAGAACACCCTCCTGTCCGTCTGCACCCATTGGTAAGGTGGAACTTCCGGAAGGGCATCCTTGGATGACCGCAGGGGCCAACCAGGGACCCGGGGGGTGAGGCAATAGCTCAGATAAGTAGGACCTACACTGTGAAGGGCTTTAAAGGTCAACACCAGTACCTTGATTTGGGCCTGGAAAGCAATAGGCAGCCAGTGCAATGCTCAGAGCACAGGTGTTATGAGGAGGAGGCGGGCCACCGCATTCTGCACTAGCTGCAGCTTCCGAACTGTCACCAAGGGCAACCCCACGTAGAGCATGTTGCAGTAGTCTAGCCTCGAGGTGACAAATGCATGTATGACAGTGGCAAGGTTGGAGTCAGAGACATCTGGGTAGAGCCTTTTCACCAGATGTAATTAGCAAAAGGCACCCCTGGCCACAGAGAGTCCAGGCGTAGCTGTGAATCCAGGAGCACTCCCAGACTCTGTACAGATGGAACCAAAGGAGGATGGACACCCCCAATAATGGGGGAGACCGTCTCACCCAGATCACCGGTCCCGCCAACTAACATCACTTCTGTCTTATCGAGATTGAGCTTCAATCAGCTCGACCTCATCCAATCCCCCACAGCGGCCAGGCACCGACACAGCAACAAGTTAGCAGGGCCTGGGTCAGATGACAACTACAAGTACAGCTGGGTTTCATCTGCCTGTTGATGACAGCGGACCCCCCCCAGTCGCGTACAACCACTCTGAGCGGCTTCATATATACATTAAAACAGGAGAGGGGACAAAATAGAACTCTGCGGGACCACACACAAGAGGCCACCAGGGGACGAAGTACAGTCCCCTAGCACCACCTGCTGAGATCCATCTGCGAGGCAGGAATGGAACCATTACAAAATGGCCCCGTCCACCCCCACCAGGTCCCACAGGTGAGTCACCAAGAACTTATGGTTAACAGTACTGAAGGCTGCCGATAGATCTAATAGGACCAACAGGGTCATACGACCCTTATCCAGTTCCACGAGGAGGTCGTCGACCAAGGCCACAAGCGCTGTCTCCATGCCATAACCTGGGTGAAAGCCAGATTGCGTGGGATCAAAAAAATAGATACCGTCCAAATGCACCTGGAGCCGACGAGCCACTACCCCATTCAATAACCTTACCTAAAAAGGAAGTTAGAGAGACAGGTTGATAACTAGCCGGGGCATCAACATCAATTGATGGCTTTTTGAGGAGGGGCCGAACTGCTGCCTCCTCAAGGAAGGAGGGAGGCGTTGATAACCCCTTCCAGCACTGGCCAAACTTTCTCCCTGGTAGCTCTTACTAGCCATGACGGGCAAGGATCCAGTTCACAAGTCGTGGCTTGAACAGACCCCAGCACGTCGGTTACATTGGCAGACGTCACCAACTGAAAAACATCCAACAAAACCTGACCAAACAGGGTATGTCTAACCCCTGGCTCTGCCACTGCCTCTGAAATGGCAGAGTTGAAGTTGTGCTCAATGAGAGCTATTTTGTCTGCAAAGTATCTCAAAAACATGTCACAACGGGCCGTGGACGAATCCCATTCCAGGCGGAGACAGGCTTTACCGACCAGACCGCTCACCACCTGGAACAGCTCCATTGGAGGCACTGAGCAGTTGCAGTGAGTGCAGCAAAGAACTGCTTTTTTGCTGCTCTCACCACCACGGCATATGACCTCAAACATGCTCTATGCTGCAGCCGATTGTCTTGGACGCGGGTATGGCACCACCAGCGCTCTAACTGCCTCCCTTCATGCTTCAGACATCCCAGGTCCTCCATGAACCACGGGGACCCACAGAACTGATGCGCTGGAAGCGGACGCCTAGGAGCCACCCAGTCAATGGTCTCGGCCAGTCAGCTGTTCCACAAAGTCACGAGGTCATCAATGGAGCGGCCATCGAGATCATCAGGTATCTCCCCAAGAGATTTCCGGAACCTTTCTGATTCCATCAGTCTCCTGGGGCCGACCAGCTGAACTGGTCCTACACCCCTATGGTTAGGCAGGCACGCTAGGATGGCAGTTCGTAGGAGATAATGGTCTCACCATGGCAAGAGTTAGCACAGCATCCCCCCAATCATTGGAAAAAAAAAAACCCACCTCAAGGGCAGTGCAGAAAACTAAATCAAGTGTGCCCCCACTCGTGCGTTGGACCCCTCCCCACCTGGGACAGGCCCATGGTTGCCATGAAGTCCTGTTACGGTCCTTGCAATCCCGCCTCGGCACGGATAGTGACGTCCCCCAAGACAATAAGCTTGGGGGACCTCAACACCAGGTCCGAGATGAGAGCTGCTAGAGCAGACAGGGATGCTACTGTGCAGTGGGGTGCATGGTACACCATCAGAATCCCCAACCTGTCCTTGACTGGACTCTCAGGTCTGTTTACGGTCAAATCAATCACAAGGTGGAGGCACTCCATCCCAGACTCTGTCTGCACTGAAAGTCTCTGTGTGACCAACCCATCCCTAAAAATAATAGCTATACCCCCCTCTGCGCTGGGCTGGTGCTGGACGGAGGACCCAGCTGGAACAAGATCTGCCAAAATTGGCCTGGAACATTTATCCAACCAGGTCTCCGTCACACACACATGAGGTCGGCCGCCCAATCCAAGATAGCATCACAGATTGCAGATGATTTATTGCAGACTGACCTCGCATTGCACAGCACCAGTGACAGGCCTGGGTCTTCTGAGACCTCGATCACCTGGTTATCTGGGCCCGGGGTGGGGAGTTGCACAAGGGACCGGCACTAACCACCAATCATTCCATGCATGATAGCAACTCCCCACCCCCCAGGGCCATAATTCCCACACCCCATCACAACCCCTATTGCTGCCGCCACCAGCCTGCCTCCTGACAGGCTCTCCGCCAGGGTGGTGGGGACCCCCCGCTCATTCCCACCCCTACTTCTAGTGACCTGCCCCCCTCTCTCACCAAGGGGGGTACACCCTCCTCCTCAACCCCACAACCACCCCCATATTCCTAAAAAACCCATCCTGTGCCCCTCTCCCCTCTCACAGGGGGATTCCCAACCCCTCCCGCTGCTCTCACTGACGGGTGAACCATGCCCACTGCTCCCACCAACAGACTGGAACATACCCCTTCCACACACCCAAAACACCTCCCCACTTCACCAAACAATCCTCAATCTAAACCCCAATTCCTGTACACAATTTAAAACTTTCTAACCCCACTGCTACCAACCAAAATAAAAACTCCATGCCATCTAGTCCCCACCAAAGGACCCTTTTGCAGTGGCCCTTTGGTGCGTGGCCTGTGGCGCAGTCAGGCACACCGCTGTTCTCTCCCTGCTGGCCGGATGTGCCGGGGGGAAACTCCTTGGCCCCACCCTCCACAACGGGGGGGGGGGACAAAGATGGTGTCACTTGGGGGCCAAGGGGACCCAGGGGAACACCCACACCCACCGTAGTCCGTGCCTTGCATTTTGACAGTTCTGGCAGGGTTGAGGAGGGATGAGCTGGATGTGCCGGGGGTGGGGGGACGAGACTCCTTGACCCAGCCCTCCACAACAGGGGGGGGGGCAAAGATGGTGTCACTTGGGGGCCAAGGGGAACCCCTGCACCCACCTTAATTCTCCTGAGGTACTGGCCACTGTTGGAGACAGGACACTTGGTTAGATGGATCGTTGGCGTGACCATCATGGCAGCCACTATGTTCTTTTCCAATAGTCCCAGCCACTGTGCCTGTCTATTGGGCACAGGCAGGGCAGGAATCAGTGATAGCAGAGCCCTGAATACTCTGCCCCATAGGCTTCAAGGGGATGGGGGCATAAAAACGTAAGTGCCATACTGGGTCAAACCAATAGACCCTCGAGACCAGCATTCTGTCTCCAACAGTGGTCATTCACAGTTGCTTTGCAGAAGTACCCACAACAGGTCACAATGGAGTGATCTATTCCCTGCTGTTCACTCCCAGTTCCCAACAATCAAAGGTTACATTCCCCCAACCTCCTTGGCTAATAACCATGAATGACCTATCCTCCAAGAATGTATCCAAGCTAAAGATGCTTCTTCAGGGATGTAATCAATTTGATGCAAACATTCCCACAGGGCAGCACTGGAAAAATGTTATGCCAGGGCTTGGGAGCCTTTTCCCTCCTGTGGGCCACTTTGAATATTAGTAAAAGCTCTGTGGGCCAGATAGGAGTTGGAGGTTGGCATGCTCAAGATGGGGGAAGGAAAGGGAAGGCCCTGTTCATGGATCCCAGCCATAGATCCCCTGCCTGTGACCACATTCTGATAAATGGATACCCTGGTGTAGTTAAGCTTTTAACTTCTGATTTGCACACATCTACAGATCCCTAAAGCAAAGTTATTCAGGCAAAGGAAGAGAAGTATGCACTCCCCTTTAAGGTAACTGTAATGTGAACACTTTACTTTGAGGTAAAACCATTGCTTGCCATGGCCATAAGGAGAAGGTTGCAATGTAACTAACTAGTCTGGTACCGTTCACACTGCAGCAGCAAACAGAAGTGGAGTAGTTACTTTAATTTAGTTAAATTGAAGTGGTTACTTTGGTTTAACGCTGTGTGTCAGATTTTCCCCTCCATACTCCAGTTTGTGAACTCAGATCCTCCTCTGTCACCCTCCCACGCCTCCCCTGCTCCCCTAACCACCTTCGTCCCTTCTCCCTAGCTGCCCCCCCACCTGAACTCCCTCCCTGCCCACTGCCCCCTCGCCCCCTCCCTTCCTACCTTCAAATCCCTCGTCAAGACCCACCTCTTCCGCTTTGCCCTCCCCGACTCCTCGCTCCCCTCACCTAACTCTTGCTGATACCCTCCATCCAGTACAATCTGTTACCTGAGGTCTGTATAGTCATATCTTCACCACATGGACCAGCCAGCCATCATTCTCGATGTAACCAAGCCAAGCATGTGCACCTGAGACCTGGCATCTTCATGAATGTTACTCTTTGTCTCTTCCTGTGTTCCTCTTCCTTCGTCTCTCCCCCCACCCCCCAACCCTGTCTTTCAGATTGTAAGCCCTAGGGCAGGGACCATGTCTATTCCATTACTTTGTAAAGTGCCAGGTACATTCCTGGTGCTATATAACTGCTTGCTAATAATAATAATAAATAATAATTTGCCCCTTGAATGTACGGCTCTCATCTTCGCTTCTTTCCTCTGAGTTCACTCTGTGTGTGCGAGGGTAGGGAGTTGGGACTGGAGCCCTGGGCCAGATGTTTGTATCGGAAATAGGGTTGCCACCTGTGGTGGTTTCTTACCTCACACTCCCATTGGCCAAAATGGAAGTGTCAGGTAAAAACCAACTGAAGGTGGCAACCCCAGTTGGAAAGGAGTCAAACAAAAACAATCACAGTCTGGAGGTTTCTCACCCCTGTGTTACACGTTGACAGCATTTGCAACAGGAAGGTTTAGGTTCTGAACAGAAGGATTCAACCAAGCTTCACTTCAGGAGTCTAAACAGTGGCTTGTCTATGGGTTCTCACTAGCGGATCAGCAGAAAAGCTATCTGGGTACAGGTGTGTGCACTGCTGCATGAGAAGAAGCTATGAGTCATCCTTACCATCCAGAGCATTAAGAGTGTAGAGAACAGCCACCACGAGTTCGGAGTAGAGATTTCCCCTGGAATCCTGCAGAGTATCAAGAAGGTCTTTCATGGCTGGGTTGTCTGTCATCAATGAGCATTTAGCAGCCTCTTCAAGTGCCTGTTCCAGCTGATGGGAAGAGACAGAAGCCTCAGGTCAGAAGCAGAGACACTGCTGCAATCCACAAGTCCCCTTACTCTCAAGTAGTCTCAAGGAAGCGGATTAGGCACTCAGTCAACCCCACTGCCTCCCCAAAAGCTGCAGAGGTGGTGCAATGCAGCTGAGCAGACCTGCAGGGGATGCTTGTGGGCTCCTTGCTAGGCTAGCTGGGTATCCATGGGGCCCCATGCTCTAGAGCAATCAGGGTAGCTATTGGAAAGACTTTGAATCCCCTTGTGCCCCCACAATTACATCCTTGGGCCACAGCAATGGTGATCCAGGAGAAATTATGATGGGGTTACATGATCTGTTAGTCCAGAAGGTCTGGGAACTGCTGTGTTAGGTCATTCTGGCCAAGCCCCTGCTGGAACAAGGCAGTACCACTGCAGTTGGTTTTTCTCGTTTTATTGTGATACTGAGTCATACAAGTTCTGAAAATAAAAGGTGGCACAAGGCCCCAGGCTGGGGTGGGACACTGAGGTGGGAGTCTCTAGAAGAGATTTACCTGCAGTTCTACTTCTTGCAAGAGAGCTTTATTCCTCATCACAGCCAGGAAGGAGTTTAAAAACTTGCCAGCCAGATCTGCAGATAGTGCTGAGAACTCCATGCATTCCTTTTCAACCTCCTCCTGCGGCCCTCCTGTGTCTTGCTGGGATATGCCTGGCAGCAGGGACAGAAGGGTCAGATCTGGGGCTTGCAGCTCTCAGACCAATTTAAAAAGGAACAACAAGGGCTGGAAATATATATAGTGTGATCCTCTATTTTATTTTAGTGCCATTCACTTTAATGGGATTCATGCTGGCTCTAGAAGCTGGCACGGGTGCTAATCAGCTGGAGACTTAATTAGGCCCTTTGAGTATCAATGGGAAGCCTTTTGTAATCTAAGGGTGTTAACAAATGAGACAGTAGCCCACACCAGATGGTGTCCACTTATCCATTTATTAGGTGTTCGCACCCACTAGCCATGTGGCAACCACTCACTGGACATGCAGTCTCCACTCATGGCGGGATCCTGGAGCATGCAGAGCCCACCGTGCAGGTGAACGTGGGCTAGTATGTGTCCATGTATTGTCAGTTATGTTGCATGCAGCATTGTGCACATACAAGTCCACCAGCACCAGTGTCATGAGCAAAAAGCCTCAAGTGTCTCAAGGAGCCAGCACTTCTAGCCCCTCTCTCCACTTTTGCTCTCACCAGTACGCATGTAATGTCTGCCTTAAAAGCCCACTGCACCATTTTAAAACATGTGTTCTTCCAGCTCATTCTGGTTGGCAGTACATGTCCCATGTTTGCTGTTTCCCAGCTGCTGCATTCTCAGGAATGACTTGCGGAGGATTACTGTCACCGTGGCCAAGGCTAATACTGACAGCCAGGCAACAACCAGAACTGCAATGCTACCACCACTGTGCAATCACAGTTGCTCTCCACCTACCGATCTGCCCACCAACGCTGCATTCCCTGGACCAAGGAAGAGATCAAGGCCTTCATCACACTATGGGGGGAGCAGAAGGTCCAATATGCCCTGGTGAAGTGCTACAAGAATGAGGCAGTGGTCAAAAGGGTGCAGGGCTACACCTGGACATGAACTAGGAAAGGAATAGGAATTTTAGATATTAATAATAGTAGTCATAGTTAGGACATAGGCCTGTCCAAGGCCCAAAAGGACCTATAGAACATGAGAAAATAATCTGGCCAAAGGACTTAAAATCATCTCTCGAAGGAAAGGGGGCAAACAGAAGGATTAAACTGTCACTATAACCGACACTCAAAGACGAAGAGTGCTATCAAATGCTAAAGAGGAGCTGCAGATGAGATGCAGGACATAGATGCCTAGCGTACTAGCTTGTACAGATAAGAGGATTTCAGGGCAGGAACAAGAACTCCTCACATGGTAACAATGCAAAGGAGTCTTCTGCCCAGATGAGACAAGACCCCCCTGTGTTGCGCAGATGAGCCTTACCACCTTCTCCCTTCCCATGAGAACAACAGTCCCTGAAAGGTACATAAGGACCGGCTCAGCAGATGGGACTTTGGCCAAGGGCTAGGCTCCACCGTAACATGCGAGTTCCATGGTCTCAGCTCCCTTCCTGACACCCCCCTCCCCCCACACGAAGAACACCACTTTGCCGCTCACTAGCAGCTTCAACTCTCTGGCTGCCATGGACCCCTCTCCACTTCTTCTGCACCAGCCAGCACAACTCCGAAGGTGCCTCAGATGCATAAGATGCCTTTTATGGGACTATAGCATAGGATAAGTGTGTGTGTAGTTTGTAAACTGTCAAGTCTGGTTTTCTGGAGTGTTGATCCCAAATAGAGTTGTACCTGTATACCTGGTATCCTTGATTTATAAGCAATCTCAAACCCATTGTAACAGGACAAGAGCTTGAGGTGTGGGTACAAGGAGATCCAGGACAACAACTTCACCTCCAGCCTCAGGAGGCAAACATTGCCATGTTATGAGCTCTTTGACTGGTTCCTCTGCGAGGATGGAGCGATCGTTGCATCCCACTGTGCCTTCACCAGGGGCCAGAAGTGGGTGGATATGTCTCCCCCACGACCCTCTATCACTGCAACTGCTCCTGCTCCCCCATAGAAGCCACGGTCACCGACAGACATTGCTCCATGCCAGGCCCCAGCTCAGAGCCAGCATGGGTCAATGCAGACATGACTCTCACAGTGTATCCCCTGGAGCTTGAGAACCAGCCCTTGTTCAAGGAACTACCAGAGGTTCTGGTTGAGGGCACAGAAGACCTGGATGCCACCTTTGTAGATGAGGCAGTGGAGGCAGAGAATGGTATGTTAATGCACCTGGGTGGATGTGTTTCCATAGCTGCATGATAAAGGCTTCTGTTTGTTACTAAACTGTGATAATAGGTGGCCAGGAAAACACGGAGGAGCAACAGGAAAATCTTGTCTGGTGGAGCTGTGTCCCAGGTAGAACTGAAATGAGGGGGGGAAACGTTTGTGAGTAATTCGTAAGAATCGAGAGGGAGGGGCTGAGAATTTAGGTGTTCTTGCTCCCCCCCGCCTCAAGTTCATATGAATTACTCCAGGGGCTGGGGTTGGGAGGGGGGGAGGCTGGCACAGGAGCCAGAGGTGACCAGGGGCCAAAGACAAGTCTGCTGGGCACCTCCGGCCCTCCTCACCTGGGGGGAAAGAGAAAGTTTGGGTGGGGTGGGTGTGGCCAGAGGCAAGGGTTTGGGGCCTAGCAGGGGGTCAGGCAGGGGTTTACTTACTGTCCTGCTGGGAAGTTTGGGTGGGGCTTGGAGAATGGTGGTAAGGCATAGTGATAAGCTGCTCTGGGGGTGGGAAGGGTAGGGAAAGGGGGTGGCAGGTGTGCTGAAAATGGGGAGCTGAGGACAGGGCATACTGGACCCTGGATACTGTGTGACATAATGGCTTTGTAAGGCCAGTGCTGCTGGAGTTAACAACCCAGTAAAGGCACTGTGGATAGTGGGAGACCTCTGACCCTTTAAGAGCTGAGGGAGTGGAGGGCCAGACACATCCACTCCTGGCATATAAGAAGAGGAGAGCCAGATGGAACGTGTCAGTTTGTGCCTGGCTCTGGTAAGAGAAACATCTCCCTGAGTGCTATAGCTGGTCAGAGTGCTGAAACTCAGACTGGGGAGTTGGGACAGTCTGCACCTGGATACATAGGGGAGAACAACTTTGCTGGGTCTTCAGCAGGATTGCTGACCTGGGTCCTGAAATCCAGCTGTGGAGTTGTTGAGAGCTGCCTGAGGAACACTGCGGACCAGGGTCCTGAAGATGGATAGTGAGGGTGAACTCACATGAAACTCTGCTAAACTCCAATGTCCACGGGACTCTGGAAGCTGTATAAAACAGCCCCGGATAATCCCCAGATCAGTGTTGCACCTGAGTGAAGCACCCCAATTTCCAGCTCTGCTTTAATCTCTGATCCGATGTTTACATCTGATGTATTTGTCAGATCTGAGTTCAAAGCAGGTCTGGAACTCAGAGTGTCTCACTCACACACAACAGCGGTCTGTGGATGATTCAGGGCTGATTAAACAGCTTCTGGGGCTCTGCGGACATCGGAGTTATCAGAGTTACAAGTGAGTTCACCCCAGGGCTGCAGCCGTGAAGAGACTTCGTATATGGAGCCAGATATTGATCTCTAGCCCTCTCCACAACACAGCAGGTGGTGTTGATCTGCTGGTTAAAGCACCTTTGCTCTGGGGTACAGGCAATGCTGTATGCCTTCATGAGCCAGGACTTCAGGGGATAGACAGGATCCACAAGAACAACAGGCCTCATGGACACCTCCACAATGCATGTTTCAGTGGAGCATCCAAAGTCTCCTGTGAACATGAGGCCAAAGAAGGGGAAATGACAGAAAATGTGGATGTCAGGGTTCTTCCCAGACCACCTGGCCAGCACATCCATGGTCCACTATGGCCTGGAGAATCATGGAGAAAAACTCTTTCTGGTTCAGGTAGTCATCCCTGCCATAGGCTGAGCAGATGATGGCGATATGGCTCCTATAGATTGCCCCTACAGTTCAGGACCTCCTCCCTCCAAAATCCCTACGTTGCCTCTGCAGGGTCAGCCAACTGCACCTTCTGGTCCAGCAGCACTTCCACAAATCGCTGTGCAAACCTCTTCTAGTATGGTGCCCTCCATGGAGGTTCCAATGCCAAATTGCTGAACGACAGAATAGCAGGAGTCTGGAGCAGCAAGCTTCCAGATGGCAATGGAACCCGTTCTCCATGGGGATGGGCGACCACATCACTGTGCTCTGTTTTTCCAGTCGTGGCCTGAGGATCTTGGCTATCTGCAAGATGAGGCAACAGGACATCCTGAAGCTTGCATCCCACTCAGTGTCTCCCCATGAGTACAGCACGTTCTCCAACCAGTCTGTGCTTTTCTCCTTCGCCGAGATCAGCCTCTCGGTGGGTACAGCCTTGCACATGGCACCAGTGACTTAAGCCGCATCTCCTGACAGGTACCTCTCTGTGTGCATCAGCTCCCTGTGCACAGCTTCGACCCCCCCCCCCCCCCCCCCCCCCCCNAGCATGGAATTTTAAAAATTGGGGTGAAGAACCACTGAATGTTAAGAAATGGGCTGCAAGGTAGTGAAGGTCACTGTGCTCGGAATGTATGTGGGAAGAGCAGAGTGCCCACTGGTTAAAAGCTACTCATTTTCTTATTTTTTGCAAGTAACAGTTTTTGCTTGCAACGAGCATTTTTCTCTGTGGGTGCTGTGACCTCCCAGAGTACAGGGCCCAGAGAATTTGGGAGGTGATGGATACCCTGGCCTTTACTGACATATGGGTGAGGCCTGATGTACAGAGAGAACTGTCAGACTCATCCTCTGAGACAGCCTATGCGCTCATAGGGTGCGCATGCACACAACAGGGCTCTATGTATGTACGATGGAGTGCAGATACCGCACAACCCTGCTGCAGTTCCAAGTTCAGCAGAATGGAAGAGAGTCCTGGATGAGATGAGGGAGTGGGATGTGAATGAGACTGCAACTCCTCTGGAAGTTTGTGCGCTGCCAGGAGGGCAGTCACTAATGTGGAGGCTGCACCTTCCCTGCCGTTTTTCCTCATCACTGCCCTGATGACAGCAAGAGGCCACCGACAAGGCCACCAGGAGTGCCTCGATCAGATGGCAGAAATGAATCTCAGACAACACAAGTGACTCAGGGTACAGGGAATGTGAACCGGTGGAAGGAAAGTTTGTTGCCCTATATGAGGTTTGGAGACTTGATGTGTAGATTGCTCTTGCAAGCAGGGATGTATTCTGCCCCCACTGTATGGTAATGCAGAAGATGCTAGCGAGGGGGATACAAGAGGCACATGTTTGACTGGGGGTTTTATGCAAACTAAGAGGGATTTCCAACACTACAGTGGGCAAGACACAAATAGATAATCTGTGTGCTTCTATCTGTCAGTACATTGCTGTGAGCTATACATGCAAGAAACCAGGGGTGGCAACGTACAAAGACTGATTGCTTTTGCTTTCAATTTTCACTATAGGTGCTCAAAGTATGCAATTTACTCAAAAAACTCAGCGTTACATGCATAGTAGGGATGGGAATTTCGGTTTCAGATAGAACTGGAACAACCCCAAAATGGCTGTTTTGGTTCTATCTGAAATTTTGGTTCTTGTTTTGGTTGTTTTGCATTGAAAGCTTTTTAGTTGTTGTTTTTTTTCCAATGCAAAAAAACTGAAACGAGAACCGAAATTCTCAGAGAACTGAAACTGAAAAAAATGAGACTGAAATTGGTTCCAGAGTCCCATCCCTAGTGTAGAGCAAAAGGTTATTTGCAGCTGCCACGTGCTGGCAGGCATAAGTCTAGGTATGAACCTCCATGGGTGGGCAGGGATAGCAGGGAATGGACAACCTCCTGAAGTCATAATAGCCTAGAAGAAAGAAACAGCTGGTGTGACTTCTTCCCTTGGTTTGCCGTAGCTGCAAGTCATGATGGGGGTGGGATACTGAGAAGGGGGGTGGAATGTGGCAGGGAAGAACATCCACCTGACTATCAGGCTGTTCGCCCAGGCCTTCAGAGGGGGGGGGGGGGGGGCTGGATGGAGCACGATGGGGGAAGAACTCTTGGTCAAGTATTAGGCTTGTCACGCTAATCCTGTGAGTGGGAGCTGTCTGCACGCACAAGAAATACACACAGGAGGCTGGCCATTGATTGGATTTTACACGCTAAACACGTGAGTGGGTGCTGCATGGAGCGAACGCGGACTCCAGGGGGCTATTGTCTCGTTACTTAACACCCAGACAACCAGATATTCATTATATCAGGGCTGTCCAATGGGCCAGATCCAGCATAGGAATCTGAAGAGGTGGAATTAGAAAGTTGGCATTTGAAAGTTGGACAAGTTCAAGCTAAATAATAGTGTGGCACACTGGCCCCCTCTACTGGCTTTTTGGTGCAAGGCCCCCTGGAGCCTGCTACTCAACAGATAAAAATGTAGCTATAATGACAGGTTGTACACTAGGACCCAGGAGCTGGGAAGGGGGACCCTCCTTGGTGCAGCTGAGCCCTCTGCTTCTGGGAGGGAGGGGGATTCCATCTTCTGCACCACAGCCTATTCCAATCTAGCTACACCTGAGTCGAGTCCTTTAGCTCAGAGGGTATGGGCTCACACCAATGGAGTAAATCCCCAGTTCAATCCCCAATGCTTATCACCTGTGAGGGGTGTCACATTGCTATAACATTATACTCTGGGTGTAATCCTCCACCGTTAAGGTTAATAGGAGTTGAAACATGGAGTTCAGGATTGCAGCTTTTGTCCTTCAGTGACTTACCCACCCATATCCTGGCACGTAATAATTACTGGTGCTCCAGTGCAGTGGCAACAGTTTGAAAATCACCAGTTTAATGAAACCCTGATGTCAGTTAAGGAGGTTATAAAGACTGGCTTATCTGGGATGTAGTCAAAAGCAATATTCTGTACTTGAAATGGGAATGAATGAAAGAAAATGAAAGGGAACTGCAGAGATTTAGTCCTTGTAGTTCTGGTTTGCTTTCAGCATAAGCACTGTCAGCCTGTGTGTTTACACGTAAGGCTTGCCAGCCTTCCAGCCACCCAACATGGGGTCAAGAATTGTGTTTATTCACCCAAACCTGGGAGTTAGCCATGGAGTGAATATGGATTTATGGAGGGTCGGCTGCCCGGAACATAACCTCAGAAGACTTGCAGAGCAGCCGAAAACACAATACAAACCCAATGTCTAGTCAACGACACTCCTCTGTCACTGGACATTGGTCAGCCAGACTGCTATAGAGAGATGGGAACTTGGTGATGTCATTCTAGTTCCTGTCTCCATGATTAGTCAGGAATGTGTGAAGGTTCACTCTGCGCTTGTCAATTTCAAACGGAACTCTGGAGCTACCTCTCTTAAGGCCTGGCTCCTGCAGGGAATTATCACAGCATCCGGCCACAAGGCTGAGATCCAGTATTTCAGACTCCAAATCTGGACATTTCTCTAACCCAGAACCCCAGAAATAAGACAGTTGGGAGATTCTTTTCTGAAATGTACAGATTTTCAGAATCCTGGACTGGAAATGGATGGCAGCTCGGGGAGTCTGTCTGTGGTGGCGATTGATGTAGCTGTGCACAGTGGAGAAGGGATCTCAGGGTGCATAAACACAGATGAGAAAGAGCTAAAGCAAATAGAAACAATGAGAGGTTCTGCTTACCATCAGCAAAAAATTTATCTGTTTTGTCATCTGAGATATAGGAGATGTCTGGAAAAAGAAAAAGAGGAATGTTTATACCTATCTGTCAGGTACTAGTTGGTCTGTCCCATTATGACACTAACAATGTTCTTAAGCATGCTGGTGCTACCATTACAGCAGGTGCTATTGATGCACCTGGGACAGCACCATGTTTTCAGAATGGATTTAGTGGGAGGTGCTTACCCCAAGATCCATCTGCAATAGTCAGTGCCTTGGTTCTAAATGCCAGCACACAGCCCTTGGGAATGGTCACCTTTCTGTCACTGGTCAGCTGGATCAGGAAAGAAAGCTGGTGAGATCAATCCTGTGCCATAAAGTTGCACTAATGTAGGCGAGTATTCCCTCCCTTTCCCCCCTTCCTCTCCCAAATCTGAACTGGGCAGGACCATAAATCCCTGCAGGGTACAACCCCTCAGGAATGGGCCAGAGTTCAGGGAGGTGCCTGTCCCTTTAAGGTGATTGGCTGCTTTCTGGGACTACTAAGCCTGCAAAGCTCAGGGACTTGGGTAATTTTCCACTGGCCACCAAGCCAAATGGGCCTGAGTTCTTCTAGAAGCTAGACAGGGTGTTGAATCAGGCAGGGACAGTGACATGGGGGCCAACCAGGCCATGCGGTCTGTGGCTGAGAGCCTAAGCTGGTGCCTGGCAGCACACCCAGTGGAATGGGAATCTGCAAAAGAGGATCTGTCCAAGAAGCTTGTCAGCAGATTGCCCGAGAGGACAACGACCGGAAGCTGGCGTATGAACCTGGCAAAGGGGCCACACCTAAGAAGCGAGGCTGGGTGGTGATGCTGTGTTGTTGCTAATCAGGACCACACTCTTACGAAACCTGCACATGACGACGATGAACCTTAGCAAGGAGCCTGATTGACGGGAGGCTGATCCCGACAATGCACACTGTGCCAGTGCGCGGTTTGCAGAACCGTAACCCTAGCCGCAGCTTGATGTAAGTCTTGGAGAGGAAGCTGCCTTCAGCTTTGCTGGACTCTCCAAACGTGGTCTCCTCCTGTGCCTCCACAGCCTCGCTGATTACGTACAGGTTCTCGCTGCGTTGCCGTAGCTGCTTAATGAATGCGTGCTCCATGTCAATCTTACTGGAAGCAGAAGAAGTGAATCTAGCATCACACACTTTCTGTAGCGTGTGATGCTAGAGGAGTGCAGAGGAGACCCACAGGGAGGGCCTTAAACCATAGGACCGTGTGCCCTATGGGGTCCCCAAGTGCCTCGATACCCTGTATCACCCACTCCTTCCCTCCAGTCCCCCTGGCAGGGAGCCCCAGAAGGGGCAAAGCTCTCAGCCTCCTGCCTGCCCGTCTGTCTACACCAGGGACTAGAAACCTCAGGCTTGCGGGACAAATGTGGCCCACAGCTAGTTTTTGTTTGGCCCCTTTCCAGCTCCTGGATCTGGCCCTTGGCTCCAGTCCTACCCCCAAGCACTGAAAGAGTGAGCTCAGGGTAAGGAAGCAGAGATGAGGGTATGTGTGCAAGGACAGGGGACAGATCCCAGGCAGAAATGTATGATCTGGACCCTCTTCTTCCCGAGTACACTCCTTTAGACGACCCAACTCCAACATCTGTGTGGCCCTTGGGTTCCCAACCCACTGTGGCATCTGCCCTGGGCCTTCCCCTTAGATCAAGCATAAAGGGGAGGGCCAGAGATGCTGTGGCAGGGATTTGCTTGCCTGTGGCTTCTCAAAGTTCTTAACTCCAGCCAGGCTTCACCCTCTGGCTGGCTAATCCAGTCGAATACAGCCAGGCCACTTGCTTCTGGTGCCGAGACTCCTAGCTGCTCCTTTGTAGCTCGCTATTTGAAACAGAGCTCAATGCCAGCTCCTGCCTCGTTCACAGCCTCCCTTGTCTGATCCCTGGCTCTCAGTTTTTCTGACTCCTGCCACGCCCAGCACAAGTGCCTGCAGCCCTGCTACGGTCTTCTTAGGGTGTTTTTAGACAGCACCGTCATGCTTTGATCCTGCCTGGGGTGAGGGCCCAGGATCTGGTCCAGCCGCCAAAAAGACATGCCAGCAGGTTGGGGCGTCATGCGGACATGCTCCACACAGCCCCTCTCCCCCGCGCTGCTGGGTGCGGCCCACCCACCTCGCAGCAGCCTCCCGCCCAGAAAAGCTCCAGCCATGGACTGGAGTCAGGTAGAGTGGGCCATCAGATGCAATGGCCTGCCCTACCCTGGTCTGGGGGATGGCTTCCCTAGGCTGTGGCAGCGTTTAGCCCACATTGTGCCTCAGCAAGGAGTCCTTGCTGAGGAAGGAGGCTGAGGCACAGCGTGAGCTAAAACCTGCCACAGTCTGGAGACAGTCCCACCTGGAGTAACATCTGGCGGGTGAGATCAGATGTTACAGCATCACGGGTGGCCATACGGGTTAAAGCGTGGCCACCCATGGTACTGTCATGTTTAAAAACACCCTTAAAGGGCCCTTAGCCCGCAGGGACTCTGACCTGCCACAGATGCCCATATTGCATACCAGCAGCCTCTCCTGTGGGGTGGGGGACATTGCTGGACAGTCATTTTTGTGTTTGTGCAGAGCTGATATCCCTGTCCTTTCTGCACCAAACATAGTCCATGGGGACTAAGACAGCTCTGGGAGCTTGTAATTCCAAATGCTCCAGGAGACACTCAAAATGTCCTGAATTGCAGGTGTCTCACCAGTGGGGGAGAGTACATCTTTCATGTCCACCTGCACAAATGTGTGCTCCAACTCATGCCAGGAAGGGACAATACCAGCATCCAGGCCATAGCACTAAACAGCTGTTTGACTAACAAATCAATCAGCAGTAATCAGCAAAGTCCACCCCAAGCCACACAGCTGTGGTGTGGTTAAGGGTTAAGGCATCCCAGTTTCTGTGGCCTATGATGCACAAGGGAATGAAGTGGCCAACACCACAGTCAGCCACCTTTGACTTCCCCAACTCAATGGATCAAGTACCCATTCACTGGAAGTGGCCATCCAAGGGCGTAGCTGTCATAGGGACGTGTTGTAGTTGCACTGGGGTCCAGAGCCCAGGGGCCATGAGTCTTGGGGCAACTGTAGCAGTGGTGCCCCATCCCCTGCCAGGCTGCTGCCACCAGCCTGACTAGTTAGTGCTAGAGAGCATTTTGCAGCGGTTCCTTCCCAATAGGGCTGGGGGAGGGAAAGGGCAGGCTGGGGGAGGAGAGGAGGCTGGGTCTTCCAACCCAGGCCCCACCTCTCAGAGTTCCTGCGCTGTGTCACCCTTCTTTCCTGCTGGTGCTGGCAGTGCCTGTTCTGGCCTTGTCACCCAACCTTGCTGCCTGCTGCATATGCCCCTTGCTGCCTGCCTGCTCGCCCCAGCCCATGGTCTTGTTGCTCATCTACCCAAGCCCTCTTGTCATCTGCCCACCTCAGTGGCCAGCCTCGTTTGTTTGCCACCCGCCTACTTGCCTGTTGGCCTGGCCCGCGGCACAGCCCTGGATGACCTCTCCCTGCCCTGAGAGCTGCCTGCAGCTGGGGGAGGGGAGAGAGAGAGAGAGAAGGGCAGACCTGGGGTAGGAGTGGAGTGGAGAAGGGGCTTTGCAGTCCCAGGCTGGAGCTTGGGCAGGGAGGGAGAGGTAGAAGGAGAAGGGGGCTTTGGAGACCTTGGTTGGTGCTGGGGTGGTGGGAGAGAGAGAGAGAGAGAGAGAGAGAGAGAGAGAGGTTTGGGGGACCTTGGTTGGTGCTGTGGGAGGGAAGGGGGCTTTGGGGACCTGAACTGGTGCTGGGCAGGAGGGAGAAAGGATAGGACTTGGGGGACCTGGCTGGGGTTGGTGCTACAGAGGGTGGGTGTGTGTAACAGGGAGTGGTCACACCATGGTAAGTCTCTTCAGGATCAGACCCCAAGCCACTGTCTTTAGGGAATTAGCACATAGTCACTTGTGGTTAGGAGTTAGCTTCCTGTCTTTTATTCTCTGTACAGAGTCTCTTCTGGGAATTATTCACAGTCACATATACAGTTCTCCACCATTCTATGCCCCAGGTTGACTCATCCTCCTTACACCATGCCTGGGTGTACACAGTTCCCAGTTATATAGTCACTTAACCAGTTAACAGCCAGTTCCCACAGTCTGCCACTGTCACTGGAAAACAGTCCTCCAACAACCCCATCTCTAACTACCCAGTTAGGCAGCTACTCTCTAACTGCCACTCACAGGTTCAATGTCCCTGGGCCTAACATGGTTTCCATCAAGCCCAGCAGCTTCTTTGGGCTTTGCCACATACCCAAAGACCAGGTGAGTTCTCCCGGCCTTCTCAGGTGTCACCAATACACCTTATTCAGGACCCTGGTACATCAAGTGCCAAGGGCCCTTCCCAAGGCCAAAGTCCAAGCCAGCCTAGGGCCCTGGCTTCTCTAAGCTGCTCAGCCTAGGGTTCAGCACCCTGGACAGAATTCCTCAGGGAGACAGCTCTCAGCCAGAGTTCCTTCTTGGTCAATAGTCCAGCACACACTGTTCAGGACTCGACAAGGCTCCTGCTGAGCCTAATTCTCCACAGAGCTTCTCCCTGGTCTCCAGCCAGACCTGGACTCTCTCTTCTCTGGCTTGGACTTCTCTTTACGGCCAGAGCGGGTGGGGCTAGCCCTCCAGTCCCTGGCTCCTAAATGGTTAGGACCCTTTCCCACTCAGTCTTTACCCTGTCTTCAGTTCAGGCTTCTCCAGTTCTACTGGGCTGGTTCTGTCAAGCCCATACCCAGCCCTCAGGCTGGTGTTCTCTGCCATCTTAAAAGAGGCAGCAACCCATTAGGCTGCTCCCTCATACAGGTGGGGGGAGAAGGAAGCTTTGGGAATCCAGGCTGGCACTGACACAGGGAGGGGGAGGGATTGTGGGGGAGAAGAGACAAGGGAGTGGAGAGAAGAGTATCCTGCCATGGAGAAAGGGGGTTGGATTAGATGACCTTTGAGGTATCTTTCTACCCTGCAATTCTAAGAAGTGGCCTGGTGTGGCAGAGGTTGGGAGCAGGGTATCCTACCATGGTGGATAAGAAACCAACCCAGGAGGTGTGAGCAGTGGTGGTGGTGTGTGAGAGTGGGGTCCATCTTTTGTACCTGGGCCCATTCCAAGCTATCTACTCCCCTGTGGCCTTCCAGTGAAGCCACTGCAAGTTGTTCCTGTTACGTCCGAGGAGTTCTCTAGATGTAGCAGTAATCCTACACAGACGCGTCTAGAAATTGTGATGTCTGAACACTGCCTGCTCCCAAATGAGAGAGGAGCAGCAGCTATTTTGCTGCTATGCTCCCCCCGTCACTCCCCACTTGAGAGCTACTAGGCCCATCATGAGCTCACCTTTCGGGTAAACAAGTTGCATGTAAGTGATGGGAGCTCTAAACGGGACTTCACAACAGCTACATGGAACCCCCACTCCAGCACTCAGCCCAGCAGCAATGGCAGGCAAAGCTGTGCTACTAGCGCACAAGGATCTCCAGGACAAGGCAGCAGCTGAAACAGTGTCAGAAAGCAGAGCTGGGGCTTCCTCCTGTACGCTCTTTGCCACCATTCCAGGTGCTGCCCCCAGTCCCACAGCAGTAGCAGGTAGCCACCTCATCTCTTCCCCCACCACAGCGCTAGCCATTTGTGGGGAGCTAAGAGCTGCCCTTCCCAGGCAGCCTCACCTTTTCTTTCTTAGAGACTCAAGGACTCTGGGGGAGACGGAGGTTGTCTTTATCTTGATGGACCTCCTTTGGGAACTGCTAAAAACACACTTCATTTCCACTGGGACAATTTCAGAGGGGATAGCAATGTCCCCTTCGACACAGCTGTCAGTGAAGTCCACAATCATGATGGTGCTCGAATCCATGACATCTGCAGTGGTGGAATAAAAAGAGGAGCCCTGCAGTTATAACCAGGTAATGGAGGTGCTTCAACACCCCTCCCCCCCCCCACCGCGAACAGGAGTAGAGCTGAAATTTAAAGGGTTCTTCTGGTCCATGGGTTATAAGGAGTCCTCAGTTAGCCCATTGCCAGGGAGAGCCAGGGCACAGGGACCGAGACTAGGTACAAGATCAGGCCGAGGGGAGGGACAGCTAGATCAAAACCAGCTTTCAAGCTGGGGTAGGACATGGCAAAGTGGAGATCAGACAAGAAGAGTGAAATGACAAGATGATATGCCCAGCTTCCTGCTGCTTCCATTCAGTCTTTATTTGGCATGCAGGAAGCTGGACAAAGCAAGGGCCATTCAGGAAGCTAAGAAGTATGGCCACAGAAGCCCTACATGGGAAAGCCTGGGCACAGCTAGAACATGGTGGCTGGCAGTAGTGGAGCCAGCCATTGTCCCAAGAGTGCCAGTTCAAAGCCTGCGAATGACCACAGCTATTGCCAACCACCAGTTTTGGTCCTCAACAGAGCTGCAGCCAAGGGCACAGCTAGGTGGGAATGGGCTCCAGTGCAGTAGATGGAGTGGGTCCGCTGCTGGAGCACTGCATTCCAGTGCCCGTATGCATTCTACATGGGTGCAACCTGCACCTATTACATTTATGTCCCTGGTCACAGTGGTCTCCAAAAGGAATGACAGCCGGGAGAAAACTTTAAATAGTTGCAACCAATACATGTGCATTATGATCATCCCATGGCCCCTCTCCCCTGCTAGGGAGGGCCACAGTCACCCAGTTTGTGCAGCTGTGACCAGCCCACAGGGAACATACACTTGGGCTGCAGCTACCTCTGGCAGGTACACTTGAGAAATAGGAAGAGTTGACAGAGGCCCTTGGGGTAGGATGCTCTTGACAAGATGGACTGTAGGGATGGGCAAATGAGGTTCGGCAGTTCGGGGTTCGGCAGTTCGGAGTTCGGCCCGAACTCGGCCTGTTCGGATGACCGAACTCGAACCCGAACGCGAACATACCGAACAAACCGTACGGCGAAATGGCCGAACAGTTCGGTCAGTTCGAATCGCGTTCGGATGAGTTCGGGTGGCAAAAAAAAGTTCACTGGAAGGTCAAACATGACAGGGGTACTAGTCACTGAGGAGCAGACTTCCAGGCACCAGGGGTGGAGAGGCTTGCAAGAAACGAAACTAATTATCTGCCTCCCCACTTCCCAACACCTTCTGAGCTAGTCACTGTTCCTGAACAGCAGGCGTTGAGTAGGATTTTTAGATTGCTTTAAGTTTCATTTCACTTTTGTAATGAAATGAAACTGAAACCATAAACTGAAACCTTGTGTTATGCACTGTACAGACTCATTGAGTATGTAATGTATGTATTTCACTACAGACTCCTCTTCTGTTTGTGATTTCCCCCATCCCATATATATTCATATATATATCCATAGATAGATAGATAGATAGATAGTAGAGAGTTGTAGGAGTTAGCTTAGTGATAGAGATAGCATTAGTGGTTTAGTTTTAGTGTTTGTAGGAGGTCTGTGTACTTATTAGATAATCCATTTAGTTCATAGCATTTAGAATAGTTAATAGCAGTTAGATTTAGTGTAGATAGATATATATAATATTAGATTTAAAAAATTAAATAAACCCATATAAAAACAAAAAAACCAAATAAAAAACAAAATAAAACCATATAAAACCCAATAAAAAACCAAAAAAAATATAAAAAACAAAAAAACACCCATAACATTTCCCGAACGGCCGAACCGAACAGCCGAACGGCCGAACCGAACGGCCTGTTCGGATGACCGAACCGAACTGCCGAACCCGAACTCGGCGAACTAGCCGAATCGCCGAACCGAACGGACGAATTGAACGCAGACGAATCGAACGGCCGAACCCGAACGGCGATCTGTTCGCCCATCCCTAATGGACTGAGTGTTTGCAAGTTGCATTGCAAGTTGCATTGTCCCATGGGTAAGGCTGCCAGACATCCTTTATTTCAAAGTCCCACAAGTCGATAGAACATAACTTGTTTGGATTTTGATATTGCACTTGAATTTGTCTTAAGCCACTCAGGACCCTTCTGGAAAAGCATAGGATAATGTAACAACAACAACAATGGGCGCACCATTTATTTCAGAGCTCTGCAGAACGTAACAGGTGCCCCTTACTTCAGAGCCCCACAGTGTCCCTTTTTAAAAATAGCTGCCCTTTCCACATGATTAATATAGTCATAAACAGCATGGGAAGCAATCCCAAACTTTACATCACCTAGCTTTCCATTCTGCTCTCCTGGGACCAGCACATCATGGAGTTTCAACTCAGTCCTGTGATAGCGGCGAGTTGCCCAGGGTGGAGATTTTCTCTTTCTGCGAACGAGGTAGAGGGGTCGGAAGTGATGCTGATCAATGATGGTGTCCACTGGGTTCAGATCTCCACGCTGACCCAGCTGCTTGGCCAGGGCTTTAGTTGCTGTGTGAAACATCCTCCGCACCTGGCGTGCCTCGAGCCAAATCAAGATGTGGTTTGGGCCTTAGGGGACTGAGAAGAGAGGCAAAAAAGTCACTGGAACTGGAAGCTGCTGAAAAAAGAGTGATGTAACAACAGTTCAGAGTGAAAGAGAGACAGCTCCTCCTCTGAGGGTACACTTTGCAAGTAGCCGGAGTCCTCTGGACGTGTGCGCCCCAGTGCAATTGCACCTGCTGTCTCTATTATGGCCACACCCCTAGGAAGTGGCCTTTGAAACTTACAAACCCCAACTCCAGTGGTCCCAGCTGGGGTCTGTCACTTTCAAAGGTCAGCTGGCACTCCCCGCCCCCGCCAATAGAGTGGCCACTGACGCATCACCAGAAAAGAGGACAAATTTGCATGACATTTACATATGCTATTTTATACTAATTTATGCAAATTTGTGGTGCAGAGGGTGGGGCCAGAAGTGGGCAGGGCCAAGCCAATGTTAGGCGGAGCCAGTGCAATGGTAGGTGGAGCCAATGCAATGGTTAAGCCAGTGGCCTGGCTTAACTCTAGGAACCCCTAGTTGCTGGGTTAACATTGGAGGGAGATTACATTAGTTAACCCTGTGAAGTCCTTGCTGCTGCTTGAAGCCTTGCCACTGGGGGATAGGGAGCCCTCTTACTAGGGTCTCAACCAATGTCTCTTTCCCACTGGTCTATCCTACCTAATGGACCTGAAATTTCATGTGCTAGTTCCTTCAATGTTCTTGGATGCAGATTATCTGGTTCTTCTGATTTGAATACATTTAGTACTTTGAATTTTGCCTCCACTTGTACTGAGGTAATCTCCATTACCCCACATTCATCATCAACTATCCTGTCTTCAGAACAATGATTCCTATTATCATCCTTATTAAAAACGGATACAAAAGTATTAATTTAGAATTTGGGCCATACCTACATCATCGTTTACCTTTACTCCATCCTTACTATACAGCGGACCCACTTGTTCCTTTCTTGTTTTCTTATTATTTATGCAACTATAAAAACTCTTAATATTTAGTTGAATATTCTAGGCAAGGTCTAGCTCCATTTGACTTTTAGCAAGTCTTACTTTATTCCTACATATTCTAGCCTCACGGAAGCATTTTTCTTTACTAATCAGCCCATTTTCCCACTCCCCATAGGCTCTCTGCTTATTCTTGATATCCTGTTTAATACGATTATTCAACCAATTGGGTCTAGAATGCCCTCCTATGAGATATTTCCCCTTTCCTGGTATGCAAATTTCAGAAATCCTCTGAACCTTGGACTTCTAGACATTCCAGCCATCCTCCACATTATGACTCAGAATTTCCTCAGTCCAATTTACTGCCCTAATTAGTTTCCTTAATTTCCCAAAATCTGCCTTTTTAAAATCAAAAAGCTTAAGTATTCTTCTAACTAACTTAAACTGAATTAATGCATGATCACTACAACCAAGATTATCCCCAATAACTAAGTTATCTATGATATCTTTGCTGTTTACTAGAACCAAATCTAGAATAGCATCTGTGATGGAATACCCAGTTGCTCCACAACCTTTTGCTGCCACCACTCGGGTTCCTTCTCAGAGTGAAAGGATCAGTCCCTCAATTCAGATACAGCCAGGCCACCCGGGGTCCCCCTAACTTAACACCTGTGCCCCTCTCTGGGTAGGCTTCTCGTGAGGAGCTCTGTGTGGGGGTTTCAGGAATGACCCTAGTACTTGGTGTTATGAAACGGAGAAAAGAACTCTTTTATTTGTACTCCCCCTTGAAGCAAATGGGGTCCCGCTCCCCTTAAAGTCAGGGGAGGGGTTTAACTTAAGTCCCAGAATCTGTATCGGGTTATATGCAGGGCTGGATGACTTGCCTTTCTGACGGTATAAGGAGGCAGTCGCTAGATCTTGTTGCTGTTACTGTGCTGGAATAAAGGGCAAGGTTTCTTCCCTTGAAGCCTTAGATGCTCTGTCCCTCCACCAGTTCCTCTGCTGGTCTGGACTCGCAGCTCAGCAACAGTCGGCTTTTAGGCTCCGTACTGGCCCTTTTCTCCCCTTTCAGCCTTGCAGTCTGTAGCCCAAAGTTACTGTCAGGCCCTGCATTCCATCTCAGCAGCCTTTTTGGCCTCTCTGTCCAGCAACTCCATTCCCAGCTTCCCAAGCTTGCTTCCTCCCCTCGCACCCCCCACCCCCTTTTTACTTCGCTGTCCGATGTGCCAAGCCTCTCGATTGGCTGCTCTTTATCCTCTTTCAGTTTGCAGCTTGCAAGATTCCCGCCCTGGTTGCAAATACTTTGCACAAGAAGGGAAAGTCTGCTAGACTGAACAGAAGCTTATAGAACATATTAACCCTATAATAACCAAACATAAAAGCATAGTACCCAGAGGGCTATGTCATGTCACAGCAACTCCTCTGCTTGGCAAATCCTGCCCTAGCCATGAACTCACTGCGTGGTCTTGGGCAAGTCACAACCTCTCAGGGTGTTTTCAGATGGACAAACTATCCTGGGATAATTAGAATAATCTCCAGTGATTATTATTCCCAGATAACAAAGTGGTATCTGTTTAGACAGACATTTCTAACCCTGGATAGCCATGTGATTGTGAACAGCACATTGTTTTTATCCCAGTGATTAGAGTCTCTGGGATGAATATCAATCCCCCTGGTGCTTTTTGCCTGTGCTCAGCACCCTGATTTCTGGAATTGAAGAAAATAGAAACTCATCCCTTTGTTCTGTGGGTATTTAAACTTGGTGCTCTGCAATGCATTGTGGAACAATAATGGTGGTAATACAATCACCCCACAGTCATGGGCTCCTAGATACCACAGAGGCAGAAAATGCCTAGAGAGGCTTTCAATTCAATTATTAATTCCATTATTATTTATTGCGTGACAACAAGTCATTGCAAAAAGGGAGATAACTCCCAAATTAGAACCAGGTACATATACACAATACAAATAATAATAATAAACAATTCAATACAAGATTAACACATTAGTAAAATTTGTTTTAAAATAATAAAAAATGGTAAAATAATATCTAAGGAATTAGGAGTATAACATACTTAGATTTTACACAAAATACTCAAACTCATCAAACTCTGCATAGCAGCCGGAGTTGCAGCAGCAGTGCCCCATTACTCTAAGAGGCAGCCTGCCTCCCTCTCAACTTATAGACATAAATCTTCCACAAAACCAGAGCTATTTTGATGGAAATTCCCTGGTCACGATCTTCCAGTAGAGGTTTAACTACTAAACATGGACCTCTGCCCACAGTGGTTGCTATCAGGGGGTGCACATATTTTCCCCGCAATGCAGTATAGAGAGGACAAGCGAGAATCATATGCTCTAGGGATTCAATAGTGCGCTGATCATAGCAGCAGATGCGTTCCGCCATAGGGATCCCCCTATAGCGACCTTCAGTAACAGCAGAAGGGAACATATAGGGCTGTAGTGGTGCGCTATGCAGCCCTGCAACATGCATAAATAACCACCAAGGGTGGTTAAAGGGTGGTTAGCGTCATGTCTGAAAGTACCCATAGTCTTGCTAGCATAAAGGGTCTCCTTAACTTGGCCAGAAAACTATGTTCAAAATAAGGCATAGAGGCCCCCAGCTTTATAGACACCAGATCATAAGGGCCCAACACTCTAACTTCCCCCAGAGCTGCACTCTCCTCCTGACGAGTGATGCCAAGTAATCTGGTTATCAGCCGCCTTTTGGCTCCCTTGTATCCGATGGCCTCCAAGGTCCCAAGGTCAGTACCCAGTGATTTCAGTTTAACTTCCCCTTGGGCAATCCACGGATTCCTAAAAGTTTCTTCAGAGGCAATCACTGAGAGTGGGGCTGCGATCTTAAAGGCTAACTTGAGCCAGTAGGTGAAGGCTCCTTGCCAAACTCCTACTCTAACCGGGGGAAGTCCACACTCCGCCCTTAGAACAACTGCAGGAGTTGCAGATGGAGCGGCCAAAAGGGACCTTAAAAAGGAAGCCTGAAGCTTCTCCAGCTCCTCCACTTTGTCCAAAGCCCAGAGGTGAGAGCCAAACAACAACTGAGGTATACATCGCTGTATAAAGATTTTAATTGCCGGACAGACCAACTGTCCTCCCTTGGAACGGAAAAAAGATATCAAGGCACGTATTAAGTTTTTAGATTTGTCCACTGAGGCCTGGGCTTGCAGGGCCCATTTGTCACTTGCCTGAAATACAAGGCCAAGATATCTAAAGGCTTTAGTCTGTTCTGTGTTAATCCCGTTTACCATCCAGTTGTGCTTGATTCTCTTTTTAGAGAAGACCAATACTTTGGTCTTCCCATAGTTTATATCGAGCATATTTTCATTGCAATATTTCCCAAGGGCAGCCCAAAGGCGACGCAGGCCAATCGGTGTTTGGGAAAGAAGCACCATGTCGTCTGCGTAAAGCAGGCAAGAGATTTGAGTATCTCCTGCAGACGGGCAATGAAACTGGGTGCCTAAGAATCCCTACTAAATCATTTAAGTATACATTGAAAAGTGTTGGCGCCAGGGTACAGCCTTGCTTTACGCCCCTCCCTGAAGAAATAACATGGGACAGATTCCCCTTGTTATCAAGCCTCACCCTCAGAGAGGTCCCAATATGCAGCTGGTGTATGAGATACAATAATCTGCCCTCCATATGGAGATCATCCAGCTTTTGCCAAAGCCTTTCACGAGAAATGGAATCGAAAGCGGCCTTCAAATAAACGAAGGCCGCAAATATCGATTCCTTGGAGCCCATATATTTATCGATCAAGTGGGTCAAGAGGAAACAATGATCTCCTGTTGACATCCCCCCCTAAATCCAATTTGTTCGTTGCAGAGAATCCTAGCATCCCTCAGTCACACCTCACACTTCCGTAGCAGAAATTTCGAGTAAAGTTTATTTTATTTTTTATTTATTTATTTATATCCCGCCCCTCCTGCCCACAGGGCACTAATGACACATAGGAGGCTGATTGGCCGATAATTCGTGGGATCCTTAGGGTTTCCTTTTTTAAAAATTGGAACCACAATAGCCTGAAGCCATGGGAGAGGGGGACATGATATTGATTGTGCTTAGCCCTAACCAGCGCATTATAGTTGGATCGAACTCTTCTCAATTCCCTTATCAGGACTGGACTACTAGACAGTCTACAGCGACGATGGACCCTTCTAAGAGCACCTCTCAGTGCTTTGCACTCCCTGTCAAACCACTCTGGGATGAGGGCGGTCTTATTGCCGGAGATGGCACCCTGCCTTGCTAGAAATGGAGCCACCTCATCCACCAGCTCCTGGAACTTGCCCAGCAGTACATCATGCGTCTTCGCCTCCACTACCCCGGCGGCTAGTTGTAAACCGACCCGGGAGCTTACTAATAACTTTAATGAGGCTTCCAATTCCTCATCCCAACGTCGGCAGATAAGCCCCCCCCCCCAGTGCCCATCATAGACTGGTCTGGATCCCCTTCCCCTTCCTCACAAATAGGCTGAAGGGTTAAGTTAACCGGCTGGTGATCACTTTCCCAGCGATAACTGATTTTAAAGGAGTCCACTCAGGGGATAAGATTAGCAGAAATCAGGCAAAGATCAGTGGAACTAAAGCCCTTTGGGGATAAAAATGTATAATTGCCCGGGTGGTCACTCCACCATCTACCATTCAGTATATATAGGTCCATAGGCCCCAAGATCTTAGCTAATGATAAGCCATTTCTATTTATTCTTGCATCCTTCATCACCTGGGGCATAAGCGAGGATAAGTCATCAATCAACCAGGGTCCCCCCTGGTGGCACAAATCGCCATCAGAGGCCCCAGCCTTGCATTAAAATCCCCGGCCAAAATGATCCCCCCCATTGGGTGGATGCTACAAACAAGGTCTATGAGAGTAACTAGCTCCTGCCATATATCATCTATATAATAGGGGGAATTGACCGGGGGTATATACACACAAAGCAGCAAGATGATGACTTCCGACAAATTGATAAGGCAGCCACAGCAACCTGTTACCTCCCCAGGCAGGGGAGAAAGTTGGGCCTCCCATTGGGAGGACACCAAACACACTGTACCTCCTCTAGGTCGACCTCCCCAGACTAGATTTATCTGCAGGGATGGAAAACACTACAAACATAGCCCCCCACTACAATATTCTCCATACTCCAGGTTTCTTGAGCCATAATGATATCATGACCCCACAAAAAGGTCAGGCAATCGGGGTTGGCCAACTTAGATTGCCATCCGGCTACATTCCAAGAAGAGAGGCTTTCAGGTTTTGCCACAGAGTCCACTGTGGCACTAATCACCGGGTTAGTGACTATCCTGGGATAGTCATTCAGATGGATATTATCCCAGGATAGTTTAATAACTAGGTGTTATAAACCCCAACAAATTGGGTTTTATAACACCCTGATATTTTTATTATCCTGGGATAATAATCACAGTTGACAGCATTCAGATGGACATGCCATCCTGGAATTAAAGCAATTATCCTGGGATAAATGTCTGTCTGAAAACACCCTCAACCTCGGTTCCCCATCTATAATAAATGGTGTTTGTCTATCTGTCCTTGTGTTCCCTTCCCCCTTGTCCATCTTAGATTGTAAACCCACTAGGCAGGAACCTGTGTCTGATAACAGTTGTAAAGCATCAGGTATATTGGTGGTGCTATATAAATGCATAAATAATATTTCAAACACAAATAGATTTAAAAAATAAAAAATCCCTTCTCATTTTCTTTTCCCCACCTGCTTTGCCTGGGAGTGCCACAGCATAGACTTTTAGTTATAGTCAGAATTAAGCTTCCCTTTGATAAAGTGAAAGAAACCTAATATGCTGTTTCTTCTCTCCCTGCTGAGGGTCATTACCCTTGGAAAAAAGAAAAGTGATCCCCCACATTTAGATTTAAAGATAGAACTTCCTTTTCAACCCCCTAAAAGCCCTGCTTCTCTCTTTTAAAGACTGTCTTTAAGCAGCAATCAGTAACACTTTAAAAAGCAAAAACTTTAGCAGTTTGGGTTTAATAAGCAGATGGACAGAGATTGCAAATTGGAGCAGAGAACTGGAGGTTTTGGCAGCAGAGAGAAAATAAAACGCACCCCAATAATCTCCACTTAAACATAAATCTAGCACTGTTAACGGCATGAATCTTGGCTGAGAAAAAATGGAAACGTTTACGGCATCCAGCCCAACCTCCCTCTCCTACCGGTCATCAACAACATACCAAGCTGCCTTGCCCTTAAATGGTGCCTCTTCAAGAGAGAAAGCTGGTCTTGTGTTTCAAGAAGTTGCGATTGTTCTTTGTAGCCTTTTTGCCTTATTCTTCAGTAACGGATGATTAAGTGAACATGGAAGAGATGAGGCCTCCCTACTTCCTGTGGCAAAGGAGAGCTGGATCTGTCTGACGTTCATTTCTTCTTTTAAAACAGCGGATCTATTCCATTTCTATTAATTGTGCAACTTTCTGGGAATACTTACTCAGTTGTGTTTCTGCTAGGCCAAGATGCCATGTCCTGGGATTAACACGCATGGAAACTTGACATCCCCAGCATGAATAATGGGGCAACACCTAGGGCTGGGGTGAGTCAGTGTAATTTGCAGCCTGGATTCTGACTGTCAAAGTCTGAACTAATTCAGTGATTTGGCACTGAAGGTTATGTGTTAAAAGCCTGCCTGCTCTGAGTTTGAGTCTTTGCAGGATTCACCCCCCAAAACACATCTTCTCCACACTTGTAACAAAGTGACAGAGAGCAACACATATGAACTTTGAAATGGGAATCGAAATGTGAAAGATCTCCCTCTCAACCTTTTGTTTTAATGTTAATTTTGCTATTCTGTTTTTATGGGGGATGAGAGGGGAAGAGGTAGGATAGAGAGCAGGTTGAGGTTGGGTATGCCAAGATTCCCCTGTGAATGGGGGGGTGGGAATACAAGCATGAGGGCAGATTAGGCTGGTTATATGGACTTGGATGTGGGAGACTAGGTGTGGGAGACTAGGAATTTATGTATATTTTTAAATATTTTAACTTTTGTAAGCCACCTCGAGCTGCCTAGGCAGAAGAGAGGAGGTATAAATAATGGGGAAAAAAATCTTGTCTTAGCCATTAATTTACTGGGTGGTCTTGAGTAAATCACTAGGGGTTTTTAGACAAACAACTCCCCACCCATTACCCACTAATCACCCACCCATCATGCATGTTGCAGGGCTGCATAGGGTGCCAATGTGGCCCTGAAACATTCATGATGGGTGGGTAATAGGTGGAGAGGCAATTGTCTAAAAACACCCACTCTTTCTCAACCTCAGTTCCCCATTGTAGAATGGGAACAACAATGACCTACCTCACAGGGTTGCTTTGCACTAGCCTGCTTTTAGACATGCATAAAATCCAGATTGGAGCAATCTCCTGCATTCACAAGGACCATACGCGCATGTGCTATTTAGACGTCCCCCCCCGACCACGTGAATAAACAGTCATGTGGTACCTGTAAAGCCACATTTTCCTTGTCCTATTGGCCAAGGGTCCCAGAGAGAAATAGTGATTTTGGATGGACCCTAAACCTCATGTACAGAGCAGAGCACTTCTCCATCCACTTCTGTATGTATTCAAAATGGCAAGCGAGCGACTGTGAACTTGTATGACCTCGTGCGAGTTTGGCTTAGACAATCAATCCGCATCCTTAGTGCACAAGTTTGTGAATGCACATTTTGGAACCCCTACATCGAGGGTTCCTGAACTCGGATTAAGACATGGAAGTTTTAACATATCACACGCGAGAGTTGTTTAAACTCATGGTTTTAACAATTGCCTGTATGCACGATTGTTGTCTGGTCTAAAAGCAGTCCTAGATGAGGATTGTAAAGCACTCTGAATTCTTTTTTTTTTTTTTTTTAATTATAATTTTATTATCAAACACAACACACATACACCAAATAAAAATAAACAATTGAACACACACATGTCAATATTGTGAGTTTTTCCCTATTGGTGTCCATTATGCCTTTTATGTTTCATACATTGTAGTTTACCAGGTAAGATTTAAATTCTTCTTGGAGGGTTTTTCCTTGGATGACTTCTATGCATGTGAACCATTTGGTTGTGAATTTCTTGGATTTGTTCTCTTGGGTGGCTGCTAGTTTTTCCATGGAGTACATGTACCACATGCGTTTCAGCCATGCCGTCTCTGAGATGTCTGTTGCGTTTTTCCAGCTCCGGGCAATGACGTTTAGTCCGGCCAGAGTCATTATTTTGCAGGTGTCCTGGTGGTGATTTAACAGCGGAATGTTTGGGTAGAGCCCCAGAAGCGCTGACTCCGGACGGAAGGGCACCTCTATCTTGGTGGCCTTTTTCATGTATGTCCAGATTATGCGCCATAGAGGTTGCACCCTGGGACAGTTCCACCAGCAGTGAAGGTACGTACCCTGTTCCCCACACCCCCTCCAACACGCACCTGGGTTTGGGCCAGCTGCCTTTTTGAATTGGTGGGGGGTTAAGTAATATCTTAGGGTTACTTTGATTTGGGTCTCTTTTACTTCTAGGGAACTGGTGCACTCATGCATGTGTTGCCAAATTGAGGTTACCTGTTTTTCATTGAAGTTTTTCCCCAGCTCCTTTTCCCATTTCTCTATACAGGGTGTTAGTTTGTCAGTCCCCATCTCGATTAATGCCCCATAGATCCTGGCTATCAACCCTTTATTTGGGCCGTGGCCAAAGACAATTTTCTCAATGTTAGTGGGGGGTCTGGCATAGTGCTGGACTTTATCTTTGGTTGTGAACAACGCTTTTAGCTGTAAGTATTGAAACGTGTTTATTTTTGCCTTCGTTTTAGTGCTCAGTTCCTGGATGGGTAGGAATCGTTCATCCTGGAACAGGTGTTCTGCTCTTAGGATTTTGCATTTGGTAAGTGTTTTGCGGAGGTCTGGGGCTAGACCAGATTGTTTTGCTTCCTGCGAATTTATAGGGGAGAATGGGGAGGCAAGAGGGGACAGCTTCAGTTTATGTAACACTTGTTGCCAATGGTGTATAGCTGTGGGTGCAAATGGGTGACTCTGTATTTCACACCTCTCACTGGTTCTATTACTGGTCAGTAGTTCCTGGAAGTCCGGTACAGCCATTATATCTTTCTCAATTTCTACCCAAGTGGTGTTAGCAGTAGGGTGGAACCAGTATTTTAGGGTTCTGAGGGATGTTGCTTTAAAGTAGCTTGTTAGGTCAGGCATATTGATCCCTCCCTTATCCTTTCTTCTAATTAAAGTTCTCTTGTTAATTCTATGTTTTTTCCCTTTCCAGATTGCTTCCATCATGGCTTGCTCGCATTGTTTAAGGAACGCTGCAGGTAAGTGTATTGGGAGGGCCATTGCCTTGTATAGGATTTTTGGTAACGCTATCATCTTAAATAGGTTAACGCAGCCTAGCCAAGAGGTTTTAAGTCTTTGCCAAGTCGCAATTTCAGACCGGATTTGATTTAGTATGCTGGGAAAGTTGGCCCTGAAGAGCTTTTCATGGTCACTGGTGATATTTACCCCTAAGTATTTAAACTGGGATTGCGCAATTGTAAAGGGGGTCTGCCTTGCAATGTTTTGCTTTTCTTCCTTGTTTTTTGCCAGGATTAAAGCCTGGGATTTTTGGTAGTTGATTTTGTACCCTGATATTCGACTGAACTGGTCTATTAGTTGGAGGGTTTGGGGGACTGTACTTTGTGGGTGTGTAAGGTATATGAGCATGTCGTCTGCGAACAGGGAGACTTTGTGTTGGGTCTGACCTATTTGTATGCCAGTTATGTCTTGTTCCTGCCTTATTGCGCACGCTAGGAGTTCCAGGGAAATATTAAAGAGAAGGGGAGAGAGGGGGCATCCTTGCCTCGTGCCTCTAGTCGGGTAAAATGGGTTAGAAAGGTTGCCATTGATGAATAGGCGGGAGCTTGGTTTTAAATTTAAGGCTCTGATTGCTTTTAGGAAGTTCCCCTTTATGCCCATACATTCCATTACCTGGTATAAACATTCCGGCTCCGATCTGTCAAAGGCCTTCTCCGCGTCTGCTGACAGTATCAGGGTCGGGGTGCTGGTCCTACGTGCAGCTATTATGAGGTTGACTGTTCGCCTGATGTTATCTATCCCCAGCCTATTTGGAATAAAGCCTGTTTGGTCCGTGTGTATTACTTTATCAATGATTGCTGCTAATCTGTTGGCCAGTATTTTGGCGAATATCTTATAGTCGACGTTTAGCAGCGATATGGGTCTGTAGTTGCCACATTCCTCTTGGTTTCTGCCCTGTTTAGGGATAAGGGTTATCACCGCCTCATAAAAGGTTGGGGGCATCGTTTGCACCTCCATAATATTATTAAAGGTGTTAGTTAGGTGTGGAGTTAAGATGGCACTGAATGCTTGATAGAACTCTGCAGGGAGTCCATCGGGGCCGCATGCTTTATTTCTGACTAGCTCTTTTATTGTCAATTTCGTTTCTGCATTCGTAATAGGGGCATTTAGAAATTTAATCTGATCTCTGTTAAATTTGGGGATATTATATTTATTAATGAATTCTTTTATCTCTACAGGGTCCGGCTTAGATGAGGTGTACAATTTCTGGTAAAAATTAACAAACACGTTCTGGATTTCGCTTTGGTCGGAAGTTTTTTTCCCTCCCGGGAGATTTATTACTGGGATTGAAGATTTTTTTCGCCTACTTTTTGTCATCTGGGCTAAGACTTTGCCTGGCTTGTTACAGTTTTGAAAATAAAAGCTTTTGATCTTTCTTAATTGTTGTGTGATTTTTTGTGTCTCGATTGTTTCGATTTCACTTTTTAACTTTTGGATTTCGAGTTGGTTTTTTTTGGATGGGAACGCACTATTTTCGCTTTCCAGAAGACGCAGTTGCTTATGGAGTTCTGCGTTCCTCTCCCGCCTATTCTTGTTTATCCCCGCCTTTATTGCTATAAATTTGCCTCTGACTACTGGCTTTGATGCTTCCCAAAGTGTTTGTGGGGATAGCACAGATCCCATGTTTAAATCAAAGTATTCTTTCAGGCCTGAAGCTATCTGCTCTTTTATCCCCTCGCATTTTAGTAGACCCCTGTCGAGCTGCCAAGTACGTTCGGCCCTCTGTTCAGAGGTCCCCCAGGCGAAAACGGTCAGCAGTGCATTGTGATCCGTGAATGTTGCTGGGATTACCTCGCTTTTTAGGCATCTATACAGGGAGTCTTTTTCTAATAGGATGTGATCGATTTTTGAGTATGTATTGTGCACCATGGAGTGGTAAGTATAACTCCTGGTAGAGGGGTTTAAACACCGCCAGGCATCAATCAAGTCATGTTGTGAGATCACAGCGGCTACATTTTTGTGCGTTTTCTTAAGTGGTGCCCGGGTGGAGTGGTCTAGCTCTGTCAGTGGGGAGTTAAAGTCCCCCTGCACGATGAGTAGGCCCTCTGCGTTTTGGCTAATGATGGGGGTGTATTTTTGGAAAAATTGGTGGGTCTTTTCGTTTGGGGCATAGATATTGACTAGGGTTACCTGTTGGGCGTTCAATGTGCCCTTTATTAACAGGAATCTGCCCTCCCTATCCTTCTTTGTAAAGGACAATTTGAAGCTTACTGAGCTCGAGAAGCCTATCATGACTCCTGCCTTCTTTTTCTGCCCACACGAGGCATATATATCTCCCAATCTGCGATTGGCGAATAGGTGGAGGTCTTTGTGAACCAAGTGGGTCTCTTGTAGGAAAAAAATCTCCGCTGCCTGGTCTATTATTAGGTCTGTCACCTTCCTTCTTTTAATGGGGTGGTTTAAGCCCTTAACATTTAGAGTCAGGGATTTCAGGTTAGGCTTGGCACCTTGTGTCACTGCCATGGGGTTGGGTGAAGTTTCCCTGCAGCTGGGCTTTTTATTTTTTTTTCTATGTTAGACTGAGTATCTGTCCATTCTCTGAGAGGGTAACCAGGGCTTGATACTAGGGTGGTGTTTGACATGTGTTTTGGTGTAACAAACTTAATAAACCTTAACAACATTAACATATAACAAGCTAACACACTTAACAGTTTTAACAAGCGAGTTGGCAACCTGTGCCCATTGGAACTATATGTTCTTTTTTTCTCAGTAATACTGAAAGATTACTTGGGGGGCCTCTCATTTTTCTCTTTAATTTTTTTAGGTAGATAGCTACCTATGCACACACATACACACATTTATGTATATGTGAGTTTCTCTTTTGCTTTTGCAATTTTTGTTCCCTTCTTCCCCCCGGCATTTCCTGTCTTTATTTTTGCCTTTGCATCTATTTCTGTACCTTGTTTTCTATCGGGCTAGGTGGAGACTGGGGCTCCGCCGTGCCCTGTTACTTTTGGCAGTTAACATTTAATTGCACATTAGAGTACAATGATATTGTCATGGCGCAATGCCGTGGGGTGACTTGGCGGTGGGGGGCTCAGAGGACACAGAGGAGGTTGGGAAGAAACGGGGAGAAAGGTCCCCCCCAGCACAACGCAGGCCCCTCCCATGTACTTGTCTGGCCCCGGCCCCGCAACAGTGGAGCATGCCGCAGGCAACCCCCCGAGCCATTCCCCCCTGCCACACAGATACCTCCCAGCTGGCGGCTCCAGCCCCGCCCCGACGCAGCGCGCGCCTAGCAGCAGAGCGTGCTCGGCGGGGGGGCGGGGCCTCCAGCTGATTGCAAGGGCTCCCACCTGGGCCAACCAGGAAACATAAAGAGGCCGGCGGGACAGCAGAGCCCCGCCGGTAATCGTTGAGAGAAGCTGGCCCCTTGATCTTCTTGGTGAAAGCTAAGTCTGAGAATAATTGTTGCCGTGTGGTGATTGTGTCTGGAATCTCTGTACCTTGCCTTGCTAACCTTGTTCCCTCCTGAAAGTACTGTGTGACCGCGCCTCCTCCACTCCCTTCCCTAGGACCCTTGAATATTCCATGGGCTGTCATCCCTTGCTTGTGTCCCCCCCCCTTGTTCCTCCCTTCGGTTGTGTGTTGCCCAGAGGTTCCAACCCCCCTGTATCTCCAATCCCTTCTCCCCTTCCCCTTCTCACATCCTGTTCCCCCCCCTTGTTCCTGGGTTCACGAATCCACCTCGTCCCGTGCCTCACATCGGGTATTAGGGCAGTGCGTTGTGGCGAACGAGTGGTTCTCCCCCCCGTCTCCTCTTTCCCTGTGGCACATTCTCTCCTCCCCTATGATGATAAGGGTTGCCTCCTACAACTAGAGGAAAGCCCACCCTACAACCTGAGGGGATTACTGGCACCCCAGCGTGCCAGCGGAGAGACAGCCTTGTGGGTAACCCCTTTTCTGAGTCCAAGAAGCCTTCCTTTTGGCAGGTGCCTTCTCGCTCTTTCCCTTCCCCACCTAACAGAATTACCGGCCTTTAAAAACCTTCCCTCTTCCCCCCCCGTGTTCCAGATGGAACCCCAGAATCCTGCCCAGCAGATTCAGGACCTCATGAAGACCGTGCAGGGGTTGACTATGGAGGTTGAAGACCTCAAACAACGAAACCAGGAGCTCCAAGCCCAGAACAAAATGTTACAAGAGGTGGCGGGGGCGGTTGAGGGGGGGACCAGGAGATTTCCTCGGGTGACCCGCCCTGGCCCCGGCGCAACCCCTGAACCCCGGGTTCCCTGGTTCCTTCCCTCGGGAACCCAAGGCCCCACGCCCCGACTGCTTCTATGGGGATCGACGGGCTTGTCGGGGGTTTCTGGCTCTATGCAACTTGACTTTTAAAATGCAACCATTAACATACAGCACTGACCAGACCAAGGTGGCCTTTATTGTAGGGTTGCTTGGGGGGACCGCCCTGGATTGGATTACCCCCCTCCTGGCCGCCAATGACCCCCTATTGAGAAACTATGATGGGTTCGTAAAACAGTTCAAGTTTTTGTTTGATTATCCCCACGGAACGCGGGATGCTGAGCATGATATCTTACACATCAAACAAGGAAAAAACCCACTCCTAGACTATGTTACTCTGTTTCGGTGTTTGTCATTTGACCTACAATGGAGTGATTCTGCCCTGCGAGCATAGTTTCGACAGGGACTGGCCGAAGAAATCAAGGACCAGTTAGCAGCAACAGCCATTACCCCCTCCACATTAGTGATCAACATAGATGATCGCCTGGGAGAGTGCCTCAGGGAAGTGTGTGTGTGTGTGT